>CM051456.1:63914113-63950031 GCA_028274465.1 Plantago ovata
AAATTTGTTAGGAAACTTGTAATTTTGATGAGCAATTAACCATGCTAAATTAAGAACAGTCCAGTAACTAGTACTCTTAAGGTCCATAGGAATTTAGAATTTTAAGGACATTGTAAAAGAGGAACGTTTGCTGATGACTTAGATAGGTGTTAGATAAGTTATTTCTTTTGTGGATGACGTACTTTAATTTCTGTGAAGAAATTAATTTATTGACACATTTGCGTATGATGTATTTTATTTTCTGAAAAGAAAATATCTTATTGATGCTTAGCTTTGATGTATCTTATTTTCTGAAAAGAAAATGACCTATTGAAGCATTTGCTAAAGATGTATTTTGTTTATTACAAACAAATTATTGAAGCAAATAATAAACCGGTCAAAATCTTGAAGACTTTTGAAGATCTGAAGACTTGAAGACTTGAAGACTTGAAGATTGCTGAAGACTGGTAAGGCACGTGTTGCTCAGAAAGTGAAATTTTCAGCAACAGCATTGCATAAGTGAAAATCTGAAACACAGAGTAGGTTGTGCTTGCAGAAACTGATAATGAACACTTGCTGATGAACATATGTGACCTCTTGCTGAATATACGTGATTTTGCGCTCCATTGTTACTGTTTGAATTCTATTCAAAAATGCATTTAATGCAAAGCTTACACACAAAGGACATGAAGACTAGAAGACAAACAAAGGTTGTTGCTGAAAGTACAAAAGCAAGATAGTGACATGTTAAGGAACAAAAGCCTTAGGATTTGAAATTCAAACGGCTCCTTACTTGCACTATAAATAGAGGTCATCCGGCAAAGAGTTGAAGTGTGTCAACAACGTGATCAAACTCTCACTTGTGCTTAAAATTCACAAACCTTCAAACCTTCTTACTGCCATTGATCCGTTCCAAGACTTAAAGCTTGAAAAAGCTACTTGTGAAGAAGTAGAACAAACTCGGCTAAGAAATTAGTTAAGTGTTCTTTCTTTCGAACAAGAACAAGTCTTGACACCAGAAACAATCTAACTTGTTTACTGCAAAGTATTCCAAGCTGTGTTTCTTAGATTACTTGTTGTAACTGAATAAGTTATAATTAAGTTATCTCACCCCAAAACTCTCTAACTGAAAATACACCCTTTCAGGCGTGATATTCAGGGGGAACTTAATCGAGCAAGCTTTTGCTGATGAAAAGTACCAAGTTTGGTGGAGAACAAGGTTGAGTTCTCTAGTTTAGGTTGGAGACAAAGCAAGTGTGCTTTGGTTTCTGTTGAATCGCTTTAGATAGGAGATTGTAAGGAACCTCAATCATATCTTAGTGGATTCAGTCCTAGAAAGGCAAAGTGGATTAGTTGGGAGATTACGCCACTCTCAGATACCACTCTAAAAGTGTTGGTGTGATTTACTTACTGCATTTAGTTTTCAGCAAATTATATCTGTTTGTACACAGTCACTCACATCACTTGCTGAAACTCTTTACTTGCTGAAAAAGCACTTATCGTTTCAAAGACTTCCGCTCTCTGATTTTAAGTATCAGCAAACCAAGCTACTGTAAAGTAACTTACGCTTGCTGAGAAAGTTAAGTATCAGCAACCTCATTACTGTAAAGTAATAAGTACTTGCTCAGAAAGTTTTAAACGACAAAAGTTTGAAAAGACTATTCACCCCCCCCCCCCTCTAGTCTTTTCTTGTTGTTAAAAGGGACCAACATCATCACTGTCAACTATGATGATACCCTTGCCGCGCTGAGCAGAGTGGTCGCCCTCCTCGTACAATGAAAGCGCCAGATCTGGTCGCTCCGTATCGTCCATGTCCTCAACCCGAATGTCCATCGGAGGAACCGCGTCGAAAGCGCCATAGTTCCGACCATGGACTTGAGCAGCCAAAGTGATTAGCTCAGCGGATACCACAAGATTGGAAGGACCTCCCTCCTCTTCGGTCCTGTCATCAAGAAAGTCCTCATCCTCGCTCCGACGCCTTTTGCGAGTAACTAACCGATACTCGGCCACTTCTTCTTCCTCCTCGGTCTCATCATCATCATCTTCATCCTGGCGTCCTCCCCTTCTTCACCCTCCTCGAGTTGCTCTTCCTCTTCCCCGGATCCCTCAGATCCTTCTTCCTCCCTAGATTCATGAACCGGCCCCTCGCCCACGGCGGCATGCTCCAAAGTCGTATCTAAAAACGTCGCGGATATCTCTGACGTATCGGCTGACGTAGTATGGTCGCTCCCATACTCCTCGACTTCGCGGTGGTTTTGGCTGTCGTCGCTTCTCTTGGGCATCCTAAAAGGGTAGTCCTAGAAGAGTTAGGATGGTTGGTGATAGTCCGAGAGGTCCGTTTATGTATATTGATTATGTTCGACCTCCCGAACGGAGAAAAATCTCAAAAAAGGAGCGTAACTGAGAAAGAAGTTACTCTACAAAGACATACAAGTAGAGCGAAGAGCAAAAAAGCGAAGGAAGCATAAAGACAACAAGTTCGAAGAGTATACAAGTTCGAAGAGCAAAAGAAACATAGGATATCGAACAAGAAAGGAGCGACCAACCGCTCAAAGATCGATGAGATCCACACTTAGCAGTTTTAACGCGAAATCTAAGGAGGCGAAGGGGATTGCAGAAATTGAAAAAGGGGAGGCATGAGAATCTACAGTCTAGTTAAATCATGCAGTTTACAGTCTGTTTAAGTCCATTCTTTAAGTCTCCGAATTACCGGCCGAAAGCTCAGGCCACCGAAAGCGGATTCCGGCATGTTAACGGGGTTTGCGAAAATGCAAAAGAGGCAAAGTAGCACACAATTACAGCAAGCAAATTAAAGCATTGGGTACGAAAACTTACTTGGAAAGGTTATGGTGATAGATAGAAGACGGAAAGTACGCCGGAAACTCGAACTCCGCCGGAAAAAACGGACTTTGGTCGCCTGAAAGGAGTCATCGATCTAACTTGGTCACGAAGAGGCTGCTTGTCGATCGTCTTAAAACGAACCTCGCTCTCTCTATATGCTCAGAGTGAAGATAGTGCGAAAAGTGTGGAATGATTCTGTCTTGGCCTATTTATAGAAGGGTATCTCGGGAATACGAACCGTCGCATACCCTCGCTCCATCCGGGCCGAACACGTGTCCACTACTAACGGCCCAGATCACAGCTGCCTGACGGATTTACCGATCTACCCTCCACGCTCCCGCTCCGACACTTTTTCCCAAGCGGACGCGGATTACCTAATCACCCAAGATAATCCGCCGAGCGAGGATCATGTCACGTGGCAAAATTGAAGAGCGACGAGCGACCATTCACCCAAGAAGAAAAATTAAAGGATTCCTTTTCACGGTTTCGAGGAGCCATTTTCTCAAGAAGCTTCTCGAGAAATTGTCAAGAGAAAAAGGTGGAAGGAAATCATTTCATTCCATTTACTCACAATTGTCTCCTCGATACAATTTACAGAGAGGATAGCGAAGAGGCAAAAAATCGAATAACCTATTCCCACCAAGGAACACTTACCCGGATCCGGTCTCTACCCAGTAAATATACCCTTTTTATGAGGTCCGAGCAACGTCTGCTCGCACCCTATAAAAGGGGGGGGGAAAGGGAGAGATAGGAGGAGGGAAAGGCACCAAGGCGCGAATACGTAATTTTTTTTTCGCCCACTACTAGTCGAGGCGCTGCTCGACCTCTACTTCAACATAGTTCCTCAACTATCTTCTACAAAGATACTTGGAAACTAGGGGGACATATGTTGGTGTTAAAATATGTCCAGTCCGCATGTACGATATGGAGCGGTCTAAGAGCGCGACAAAGTATCAAGGGCCGTCCCTCAAACGGCGCGACCACACCCAAGTATGTGACTTAGGTGTGGCTCGACCAACATACGGTCCGACCATCACTAAGAGGCCAACCCTCAAGATAATCTCACTGCAAGGACAATGCAGTCGTTGGGCTCGAGGAGGACCTTACGTCAAGGTGACACCCTCCAAAAGAGACTAGGCAGAGCACTACTCGGACCACGGACGTAAGAGGAAGGCACGAGGACCAAGGGCGACCACCCATGGTCGCTCCGTGTGGGACCCGTCTTCCAGATTACTCCATGGGACCCAAAAAGTCAATATTGCCCTCACAACCCTAGTCAAGATGTTCGGGCCAAAGCCCATGGACCACCTTAATGGGCTTGGGCCAAAGGAGGCATCAATCTCGGCCGGACACTTGTCACGATCCTACATAAAGTGGCAATAAAATACTACAAGTATATGAGGGACTCATTCATTATCCGTTGGGTAAGCATCCGTAGCTCTGACCCACCACTCACCTACCACATCTCTACTCTTACTAGGGAAGCCCTTCAACTCCCTACACAAAAAGTCATCCTTCCGTTTTGATACTCGACAAACCGGGCACGATATACTAACCCCCGCCCTTCCAGTCTCTTTCAGGTACGAGGAAGCTACATGAATGATTCCTATAATCTTAAGAGGAAGACTACATGAAGAAGACCTAAATAGTGTATTGTGGCGACCTACTGCGAACTTAAGAAGAAGTACGAAGTACCCTTCAATATATATATATATATATATATATATATATATATATATATATATATATGTATATATATATATATATATATGTATATATGTATATATATATATATATATATATATATATATATATATGGGCAAATAACGTACAGTAGCCTCGTTAGATTTTTTTATTACGGATTTCTCCCTATTAGATTTTATATTACGTCGACGCCCCTGTTAGAAAAGTTTAATTACATCTAACCCGGCGACCTTGACTTTTCGCGAACTAAAACCTGGAAAATACCATTTTACCCTCGTTTGAAAATCTGATTTTTTCCAGAGCCAAACAGCTTCAACTTTTAGTAATTACACATTTAACTCTAAACTTTTCATTTTTACAAAATTAACTATAAATTATTTAAAATAAACCCACATAACTTATTATATTCAAAACAAACTTAAAATTATTCAAAAAGAAACCCCAAATAAATTTTTAATCCAAAAACAACTCCATTTTCTTTTTTTTCTCTCGTTTACTTTTTTTTTTCATTTTTCTGTCATCTTCTTTAAATATCCGGTACCGGAATTTTTTTTAATCACCTTCTTCACAACTCCGGTACCGGAATTATTCCGGTACCGGAGCAACACCTTTACAACTTCGGTCGGAGCTGTAAATCAGCTCTGGTCGGAGCTGATTATCAACTCCGACCGGAGCTGTAAAGGTGTTGCTCCGGTAGCGGAATAATTCCGGTACCGGAGTTGTGAAGAAGGAGATAAAAAAAAATTGAAAGAAAAAGGAAAAAAGAAAAATTATTGGTAAGGCCATGTTTGGAAACAAGAAAAAAAAATTTGTGTTTTAAGTTGGTCAAACATTTTGGGAAAAATTGTGCTAGATGTAATTCTGAAACTAGCAAGGAGAAAAATGAAAAGTGGGCTTGTAACAGGGGGAGTCTGAGTAATTTTCCATATATATATATATATTCTCCTTCTCCAAATAAACATGTTTGTAAATAGAATTTCCTAATTGAGTTATGAATCAATTAGGAGTTGGGAAAAGCTTTACCTAATTAGAGTTTGAAACATAAAAGGTAATGGATTAACTTGTGCAATAAGAATTAGATTTCTTATTCCTTTCTGGATTCTATTGGCTTCTAAAGGCTTCCAATAGAAACTATAAATATAGGGTATTATAGAGATGGAGATTGATTCTTAGTCTCTAATTTTTGTGCTCCATGTGACAGGAAAAGCTCTCCCTCTTCTGCACCCATACCGCCGCAGCCACACCTTCCTACGAACTACGTTGGGTTTGATTCTTTTCAAGATACGTAGGCAGCCTTGAGCACAACCCCATGAACAAGCCACCATCCATCTATGGATATCAAGGTTATGTATTCTAAGTTATTATATTGTTTATATACTAACTTCTATCTTGCAGAAAGAATTCCCGAATGCAGATTTTCTGCATTGTGCAACGATTTTGTAAAATCAATTCCGGCTTCGTTAGAAACGATATTGAGGTGATTCAAGTTGGAGAATACTCCATACTCATTTAAATACCTTTCTGTAAAAGGGAATCAAAATCGAAGGTCGTTTTTTCTGTCAATTCGCTGCCCAACTACAACTGCAGATTTACACGTTTGTCTGATAAACTCCTATGTGATATTAATATACGTAGATAGATAATCAATTGGCTTGCTTGTTAAGAAAAGTTTGAAATTCCTGTGCGCTACCTCAGAGGTTCATCTTGACCATATTTTCTTACAAAAATGTCCCTGTAACAACCCATCCATTAGCCATTGTTTGCATCATGCGCCAACTTTGTTTCTGTTAGGAAAATATTCCTAAAATTTCCTTCTTGGTCCCTGATATTTTGTACTACCTTTAAATCCATCCTCTTACTTATGATTAATGCCATTCGGTCCCAAAAACATACAATTACTTTTATTCCAGACCCATGATCTTATTTATTGCATTGCTGCCACAAAAGTGAAAAGTTATTACATTTTCGTCCATGAATTATTTGAAATTACATCATAGCCCACACATTTATGAAAATGCGTTCTAGACTTCTAGTCTCTGAAATTCATTAGAATATCACTCCGGTCACTTAACCTTTCTAAGTGACATATTTGACCCGGAAGCCTTCCAAATCATCTTATTATCAATTTTCACATCATATCGCATTTTATTCTAAACCCCAAAAGACAACTTTACATCTAGGTTCTGATCCTTGGCTTGCATCTATAGCCATTGTGTCATCATTTCTCAGTCACGATATTGTTCCTCGCGGGATTGAGCAATAGCATAGTTTGTTATACTATTTCCGGTTAAGTTAGAATATATTAGTGTTCATTGACAAGTTTGCGATCTTAGTTGACTAAACGACTTGAATACTTCCAAATGGATAAGAAGGAGGTTAAGGTGAATGTTCTACCCAAAAACTATATGTATACTATTTGAAAACCTGGAAGGTATTTTTATAATTACTTTCGATTGATATATAAGTATTGCATGAAATTCAAAAGCATGAAATGTTATTTCCAAAGTGTGTCAACATCGTTATAGCACGCTTCCACAAATGATGAAAGTATATTATATTTGTGTGGAATGTTCTTGTTTTGTTTCAATGACGGTTATGAAAGAAAGATACGTATGTTTACTTAAGGTTAATTAGCTTGTAGTTTGGTTAGTGATGAACGAGATTGTCAGACTCAATTAATCAAATAAATTTATTTTTAGCCAAAGGCAATTCACAACTACAACGAAAACCAAGGCACGTATTTCTTATCAATATGATGGAAGTCAGTGATAGTATGGTCATTCAAAGCAACGGGTAATAATCATGCATGAAGTACTTGAAGTTTGTATAGAGATCTATAATCATGAAGTACGTGTTCCTTTCAATTCAACACTACGAAGATAGATGGCTTAGATAGATCTGATGAATGTGTATTTTACACTTTCATTTGAGTCTTTTTCACCTATTTTAGCTATCCTCTTTGTTAATTTAGCTATATTTTAGTGCATTTTATTAGAATAATGTCACGTTTCCCTTTAGTTTTTATTTTACAGGTTTTGGTTGAAAAACGAGGTTTTCCGGGTAATTATATTGAAGTAGACAAGGAATTGGTGTTCCAGAAGCCTAATTGGAGTATCTGAAAGATTCCGAATAGGATTTGAAGTCTAGGGGTCAAGTCTGAAGGCTAAAAGGTCACTAGAAGGCAGAAACCGAGTCCGAAAAGGGGAAGAAATCCAAAAACTCGTCGAAAACGCGTTTTGGACCGAAAAACACTCCCGGGCGAGTCGTCTGGGACGTGGGGCGAATCGCCCCACACCAGGCGAATCGCCCGGTGTGTGGGGCCCTTCGCCCCACACAATTCGAATGCCTATATATAGTTGCTCAGTTTTCTCCGTTTTTCATACTTTTCCAAACCTTTTCTCTCACCTTTCTCAGTAGTTTTAGGTAGGAATTCTCCAGAGCCTGTTCTGGGGGTTCTTAGCTTAGGAGATACTTTTTCTTAGCGTTTTGTAGCTTGTAAGATCGCGATTCTTCGGAGATTGACAACCTTCGGTAACATTGTATCTTACAGTTTTTTATTTATATTTATATATCTTTCATCATGTTTTCATTCATTCGTGGTATGATTTACGTTGATTGCATGACAACTATGAGTAGCTAAACTTCTCGTTGGTGATAGTATGTGATTTCTTAGCGAAGGGTTAATAATTATGCTAATGGCTATATCGCGCATTATACTCTGAGTTATTGCTTTATTTCTTTGATCTATCTAAATCTATATCTTCGTAGTGTTGAATAATTACGGAACACAATTGGACAATTCATTGATCAAAGATCTCCATGCAAGACCGAGGAATTAATGCATGATTATTAACCTGTTATGCTTTGAATGACCATACTATCACCAATCTCCATTATCTGTTAAGAAAAATCTTTGCTAAGTCGTCTGCTGTTTTATATTCTTAAGTTAGATTAGATAAAGCTAGTTATAGTCCTTAGAGATCGACACTCGAGGTTATTCTACTGCTACACTACGGTTTTCGTTGTAGTTGCCTTTGGCTAAATACAAATTTATTTGATTAGTTGGAACCTGACAATCCAACGTTCATCAAGATCAAAGAAATAAAACAATAAATCAAGTCTTAAACGCGCGAAGCCACTCATGCATAATCATGAACCCTAGCTAAGAAATCACATACTATCACCAACGATAGATTTAACTAATCATATTGCAATCAACAAGAATCAAAGCAAGATTGAATGAAAACATGTTGAATGAAATAAACAAAAGCAGAAAAATCGTGAGATAGAAGTTACCAACGAAGGTTGTCAATCTCCGATGAATTGCTAACTCACAAGCAAGAATCGAAAATCAAAGATGTCCAATCTCTATGCTAAAACTTCCAAATCGATAAGAAAAAGAGTCTTCTATGCTAATAATTCCCAGAACAGGCTCTGGAGAATTTGTCTCTCAAAATAATGTGAAAAGTTCTGAAAAACGTAGAAAAATAGGCAAACTATATATAATGTTCGGAAACCTCCCAGCCGAACCACCCCAGGTGCCGGGCGATTCACCTGGTGTGGGGCGAATCGCCCCACGTCCCAGGCGGTTCGCCTGGGACATCCAGAATGGCGAGAGCGAGATTTTTGATCTTCTTTTCCTTTTCGAACTCGGATTTTGCCTTCTAGTGACCTTTAAACCTTGAAACTCGTCCCCTAGGCCTCAAATCTCATCCGGAACCTTCTAGATACACCACGAATGTCCTCGAAACACCAAAACTTCGTCCTCTTCATCAATATTGTCCATAAACATACGTTTTTTACCTAAAACCTGAAAAAATGCAAAGAAAAGTGAAACGTGACACTATTCTAATAAAATGCACTAAAATATAAGCTAAATTAACCTAGAGGATAGCTAAATTGGTGAAAAAGACTCGAATGAAAGTGTAAAATACACGTTCATCAAACTCCCCAAACCGAACCTTTGCTTGTCCTCAAGCAACTAAGCTAGACTCTAATGCAAAAAACCAATGCAACACACAAAATGGAGTCCCATGCCAAATGAAATGAATTAATCTATTGAGTCTATCAAAAACTTATGAACAATGACCATACAAATCATAACATGGATATTGGTTGAAGAATGCCTCGATTGACTCATACACATTCACATATGCACTATGTTAAACAAGATAATCTCTCGTAACATTTTCTACCTGGACCTAGTCAGTGACGACGTAATGAAACATGTTAAAACACGAATGGTTGTCCCGTGCCTATGAAACTGAGGACTTACTGTTGTTCACCAATTTAAGACTTTCCTCAAAGAGGTCGAACCAATACTGGCTCTCATCAAACAAAGGAGGGTTCCCTAAAAGTTCACACTCCCGCATTCTACCCATCTCTCGAGCAAAGACATAAACTAATCACTACTTCCTGAATGGCAAGACGAGGGTGGTCTAGAACAGATGACACTCAAACAAACAAAAGACAAACTTTACAACTCGATTACGAACATTACAAGAATTGAAAAACGAGACAAACACTTTGCTAAAGTGCTTTTTGGCTTTGGACCCTTCTTTGCTTTTTTGGGGTCTTTTCTTTTTTTTCTTTTTTTTCTTTTCAAGATTTTTTTTCTTTTTCTTGGAATCTTTTCTTTTTTTTTCTTTTTTTTCGATTTTTTCCTTTCGTTTTTTTTGTATAGCCAGCAGTAGCACAACGAAAAAGAAATTACAATGACTCACAAACGACCTCCCTAGCCAGCAGTAGCACAACGAAAAAGAAATTACAATGACTCACAAACGACCTCCCCAAACCTATTCAAAAGAATAGGTTGGAGCACAAACTTTACGAATAAGGAAAACAAACTCACAACACTCAAAATCGAAAAACAAGTCATATTGACAGCATAACCCCTCCCCAAATCTATTCATTAGAATAGGTTTCAAACAAAGGAGCACTCAATCTCACACTACCTCCTTCCTAGGCATTTAGCAATCTCAAAGCAAGGTGAAGACTTGTTGGCTCTTAGGTACATAATTACACGGGAAAACAACCACAAGACTCTAACATGCATCATCCTATTATAAAGGCCTTCGTGAACCGCAGTAGAGAAAACACCACTAAGTGATGTCGAGACTACCAAGCTTAACTAAGTGCATATATAAATGTGACAAGCCAAGCGAGAAAAACCTCAAACAAATTCATAGAGATGAAACGCATGGTCAAAGGTCATAACTAGTTAATCTACCCAATAAAAAAGTTCAAAAAATTTGGCAATCAACTCCACACAAAACATGCAAAACTATACTAGGATGAATGTAGTGTATGCAACTAAATACTAAGAAAACGGTAAACGTGCAAATGCAAACAAAGTACAAGATACCATACTCAACATCGTAAAGCCAAACAATACTTAACATCATGGTTCACATCTCATCCCCCCTCATGAAACTCAAGCTAGTCCCTAGAAAAAGAGAATGAGTAAATAAAAAGTGATACTAGATGTTACCGAATGGTTTGGCCTCGGTCGGCTGAGTATACAAGAATGGACTTGTGAAAAGACTAATTATTGGGATCGTAATCCCCATAATAGTCCCTCCACATGTCCGACAGAAGATCATTAGATTGTTGTAGGGCCTCCTGTTGGTGACGGATGAGCTGTTGCTGTTCCCACATTATCTCTCTCTCATTCCGGCGATGCTCCTCAACTATCTCCCAATCGCGGTTGCGTTGGGCAATGTATACATCAAGATTATGTTGCAACCCTTGGACAGAAGTGGTCAGGGCTGCAACACTAGCATCAACTCTACCGAAACGGTCATCGACGTAGGCCCGAAAATCAGAGAAGTCAATACCTCTAGACCCATGTGGTGCTCGAGGCGGTGCATGTGGCGGCCTACGAACAAAAGGAATATCAGGAATAGGAACTCGGCCAGCTTCATCATCAGTATCCATAGCATTCTCATCTTCCTCATCATCATTATCATCATCAGAATCACTCTGTCGAAGGGTGGCCTCAACATCAGCAGCAACAGTCGTGGGGTTCTTCATACGATACCTATTCAATTGCACATCAATAGTTGAAGGGGAAAGAGCCGCGACCTCAGAATCCCCCTCAACAATGTCCTCAACCCCATGATATTTGCAATAAGCCGTGATGAAACTTGGAAAAATGAAGGGCTTCTTCTTCTTCTCCCAATGACGATCGTATTCTTCATACATGATCTATCCGATGTCTATACGATGCTTGCCCAACAAGCAGTAGAGGAGCTCAGCATAGTTTGGTTGAATCCATGTGTCATTCTTCCTAGGAATCAGATTGAAAATACAAAACTTCATTACCACCTTAGCCTCAAGACTAAGGTCACTCTGATGGAGCCGTCCTGGTTGTGCCCCGGTTTCTGGAAACACATATTGCCTGTTGCAAATCACATCTGTGATATCACTTCCAATCCCCCTAGTAGCCCTCGAATACACATAAGAATGGTCACTTCCGGTGAACTCCCGTTCCCCCATATGAATAAAATCAGAAATTGAGGCAGGAGTCCATGGCACGATTACGCCTCTAACAAGAACACCCTCCTTCTCTTCAAGATCCATATAGCCAACATAAAACTCATGGAGGAGGCTTTTATCATACCCCTTGAAACGGTTGGAAGTAAACCAACCCCAATTCCTCTTCTTTGCCAAACGAGAGAGCACCTTGTAACCCGGTCGGTTAGCATGACCGTCTGGAATTTCAATCCTTCTATTAGGAATGGTCGATCGTCCACCTTGAGCAAGCTCTGCTTGGAGCCTCAAACGGACGTCGATCGCATAAAGTGATAACTCAAATAACTCATGGGAAGGTTGGGAGCTTGAAGCTGCCCCCTTGCCCTTCTTGCTCTTAGACGAGCCAGCTTTCTTCTTGTCACGTGGTGGCATGGTACGTACAAGCAGCAATTAGTATCTTGTACAACATAAAACAGATTCATGCATATGCAAATGCAAGAGTGAAACAAACGAGTGATAACATCAACAATCGTACTCCTCAAAACCTCCATGTCTAATCTAGACACTTCTAGAACTAAAATGCAACACACCAACATATCTTTAGACATGTAACATATCGCATTAAGCTCATGCTAGGCAACAAATAACCTTAAATCATAAGGCTCAAATCATACCATAGTAGCAAAAAATCTAGCATAAAAAATCCTCAAACTCATCAATCATGCGTTCTACCATCATGTCCATCATTATCATATCAATAAGCACAACTATACACATGGAATGAAAGGAAAAGAAACAATGCACATTAAGGCATAGACATCTAGTAGGCAAAATTCTCAAACCAACAAACCAAGCAAAATTGAACATGAAATTGATAGTGAATAACGTTTATAATCACACAAACAATCAACCCATACATCATATAACCTCAATTGAAGCATAAATAAAAAAACCCCCAAATTTGAACAATTAGGGTTCATGTGAATTTACCTCATATCCGAAGAATGAATGAACTAGGATGAAATTTGTTCAGATGGAATGAAAGAGCACGTAATGGGCTTCGATTGAAGCTAAAGGACACAAAATTTGATGGAGAATTGAAGGTTTTATGTAGGATTGAAGATTTTTTGAGTTTTTTGGTGTTTTGGAGTAAGAGAGTGGAAGAAGATAGAAGAATGAGGGAGGAAGGGAGAAATCCCGCTCCTTTATTGTCTGAACACGGGGGGAGGATTGCCCCGTATGTGGGGCGAATCGCCCCCCATTGCCATAGAGCGTGAAGCTCTCTGGCGATGTGGGGCGAATCGCCACATATGTGGGGCGACTCGCCCCCCACTGCTAGAGAGCCTGAAGCTCTCTGGCGATGTGGGGCGATTCGTCTCCCATGGGGGGCGATTCGCCCCCCACCCCCAGAGGTGGGGAGACGAAATTTTTCGAAAAAGTTCAGTTTTTATCCCCGAAAACCATTTTCCTCATAAAAAACACCTGAAAACATTTCACTCAAACATAAACATAAGCACAAAACATCACATAAGCTAAAAAATTCACATAAATAAAGACAAATTGTTCAATGTATGAATGCAATGCAATACAATAAAGCGATAAAAACTCCGGGTTGCCTCCCGGACAGCGCCATTGTTTATAAAGTCTCTGACTCGACTTCTTCTTGCTCTTTAGTTCTTGTTCTTGAGGGTACTAGACTTCCCCTTCATCGATCTCTTCCTCATGCCTAGTACCTGTGAGTGAGAATGGATATATACAGCAAGACCAAAGTTGTTAATAGAATGAGAAGCATTGAAGTGAGGACTAGGATCAGATATGGCTCGCAACACATGTTGCTTGCCATCCACCTCAATGGTGCAAGTTCTTCGGTAGATGTCGATTACGGAGCGTAGCTTAGTCAAGAACGTTCGCCCCAAGAGAACAACATCCCCCATTCCTGGTGTAGACGCCGGCATCACAACAAAGTTGGTGTATACAGAAGCTTCACCAATCTTAACCAATACATTCTTCACAATGCCTTCGGGTCGTACAAAGGATCCATCCGCAAGTTGCACAATAGCCTTATGCTCCGAAAGTTCTCCAAGGCCACTATTCTCAAAAACATTCATAGGGAGCACATTCGAGTAAGAACCCGTATCAAGTGTAGCACGGATAAGAACCCCTATCAAGTGTAGCACGGATATCGTCAAGTTCACCAATCCCAACATTCACATCGAAACTATCAGGAATTGGCTCGGGATCTTCTTGCCCCTCATCGTTAACATCAAAACCAAGGTCCTTCTCTTCTTCCTTGGCTAGTGGGGGCTCCCCATCCTTGCAACACTCACAATTAGCAACCTTCTTGATGGTGATTTCAACAGGAAGATCACCCACCAAGGTAATAGACATCGACTTCTCAGTGTTGCTAGGCAACTTCCCTTGCTCCCTACTTGCTCTACGGTCAATCAATTCTTGCATCTTTTGATGAGAAAGCCTAGTGCTTGCCTCCAACTGATCAAGTCTCGCCCTTGTCTTCTCCGAATCTTCTTCATAACGCTTAAGAAAACCTTGGGTGTGATCAACCATTTTCTGTAAATTCTCCATGAGAAGAGCCGTCTTCGACTTCGGTTGCTCTTTAGGAGTGGGATTTTCACAGTGATCATTACCATAGCGAAGATTACTACGGTCTTGGTTAGGGCCATAAGTTTGGCCAGCTGGTGCATATCCTTGTTTGTTTCGGAACCCCCTTTTTCAGAATCCACCACGAGGATTCCTACCATCTTGACCATAGCTAGCTTCTTGAACTCCAAATTCTGCAGCAAAAGCCTCCTCGTCGCTTCCTTGAACCCAATTGCTACCATCTTGTGCAAGCTCCGACCTACACATATGAGCCCCATGCCCATAGTTCTTGCAAATCCGGCAAATCTCATTAGAAACGGATGTTCCAACTGAGCTCTTGAGAACTTGCTTCAGCTCATTGGTGAAATATTCAAATCGATCCCCACTTGCTCCATACATTGGAACCTCCTGATTGGGTGGAGCGTCGCGCGTCCTGACCACTGCTCTTGGATCCTTGAATTGAGATCCCTTAGAAAGCCTTTCGAAAACCGCCCAAATAGCCTCCGCGATTTCTTCCCAAATATTACCACGGCACTGGAAATCCACCACTTGTTGATTCTCAAAAGTGAGCCCATTGTAGAAGTGTTGGAAAAGATCCGAATGCTCAAAACCATGGCGTGGACACTTGTTCAAGAGGTCGTTGAACCTCTCAAGCGCGGTGTAGATCGTCTCAGCATAGTCTTGTTTGAAACCAGTGATTTGCGCCTTAAGCGCGGTAGTCAATGTGTGAGGGAAGTATTTCTCCATAAAGGCTGAAAAGACCTTATCCCAAGTGTCAAGCAAACCGGCTTCAAGAGAGCCTAACCATGCCTTGGCTTTATCGCCAAGCCCCATCGCAAAAACCTTCATTCTCAGCTCATCCTCCGTCACCTCTGTGCCCGGTCTTGGGAGTTGGTTGACGAAGTCATCGATATCATGCAAATACCCTTTCACTTCTTACCTAGCCAAGCCATAGAACCTCGGGAGTTGCTGGAATATGTGGTTTTTGATTTCCAAGTCACGAGTCGCAGGAGAAAGGATAATCGTTGGACCCTTCATTCGTTCCTTGTTGGGTTGAACCCATGATTTCAATAGTGGACGAGTCATCACGGGATCTTCAAAGAGTGCTCGAAGATATTCAGAGGAATCGATTTCCTCTATGTTACCACGAGCGAGATTTCGCCTTCTTTGATGGTAAACCCTGTCAATTTCTTCGATAGGTTCAGCAAGAGGTGGTCCACTAGATCGTGTATGTTGCATACACTATCTGTAACAGTAATGGGAAAGAGTATCAAAAGAGGGCAAATTAACTAAACTTGATAAATCTAGGAATTGCATGCTGAAAATATAAATAAGCTAAAGAGAAAAAAGGAGTACAGTCCCCGGCAGCGGCGCCAATTTGATGAACGAGATTGTCAGACTCAATTAATCAAATAAATTTATTTTTAGCCAAAGAAAATTCACAACTACAACGAAAGCCAAGGCACGTAGTGTAGAAGTAAAATAACCTCGAGTGTCGATCTCTAAGGACTATAACTAGCTTATCAAATTTAACTTAAACTATAAATCAGAAATCAAGCAAAGCACAGATTTTTCTTTTCAATATGATGGAAGTCAGTGATAGTATGGTCATTCAAAGCAACGGGTAATAATCATGCATGAAGTACTTGAAGTTTTTATAGAGATCTATGATCATGAATTGTCCTACGTGTTCCTTTCAATTCAACACTACGAAGATAGATGGCTTAGATAGATCAAAGAAATAAAACAATAAATCAAGTCTTAAACGCGCGAAGCCACTCATGCATAATCATGAACCCTAGCTAAGAAATCACATACTATCACCAACGATAGATTTAGCTACTCATATTGCAATCAACAAGAATGAAAGCAAGATTAAATGAAAGCATGTTGAATGAAATAAATTAAAGCAGAAAAATCGTGAGATACAAGTTACCAACGAAGGTTGTCAATCTCCGATGAATTGCTAACTCACAAGCAAGAATCGAAAATCAAAGATGTCCAATCTCTATGCTAAAGCTTCCAAATCAATAACAAAAAGAGACTTCTATGCTAATAATTCGCAGAACAGGCTCTGGAGAATTTGTCTCTCAAAATAATGTGAAAAGGTCTGAAAAACGTAGAAAAATAGGCAAACTATATATAATGTTCGGAAACCTCCCAGGCAAACCGCCCCAGGTGCCGGGCGAATCGCCCCACGTCCTAGGCGGTTCGCCTGGGACATCCAGACTGGCGAGAGCGAGATTTTTGGTCTTCTTTTCCTTTTCGGACTCGGATTTTGCCTTCTAGTGACCTTTAAACCTTGAAACTCGTCCCCTAGGCCTCAAATCTCATCTGGAACCTTCTAGATACACCACGAATGTCCTCAAAACACCAAAACTTCGTCCTCTTCATCAATATTGCCCATAAACATACATTTTTTTACCTAAAACTTGAAAAATGCGAAGAAAAGGGAAACGTGACACTATTCTAATAAAATGCACTAAAATATAAGCTAAATTAACCTAGAGGATAGCTAAATTGGTGAAAAAGACTCGAATGAAAGTGTAAAATACACGTTCATCAGTTAGTTGTGTCTTACGAACTACAGTACTTTGTAATTTTCTTCACCCATTCCCTCTAAAAAGGGTGATAGAAGTCTTCACTGATTTAGTTGGGTCATAGGATTCCACCCCGAAATCATGACTGGTTATACGGAAAGGTTGAGTTGACAAAGTTAACGGGGGAGACATAAGAACTGTTTACTGTTTACAAGTTATTGAATGTTTTATGTTATATATTATTTCAAGTATATTTTCTCGATTTCTAGTATTATTATTTTAAATAAATGTCACACACGAAAAGCACTAAACATTTATTGAGGTTTTTCTCACACTTATTATATTTCCGTCCTTGTAGATGAAGCACTGCCGGTGTTTTCAAGTATTAGAAATTCATCAAGTCTCAAAGAGTGGGGAAAATGGGGGTTTTCTTAGTTAGCTTTACAAAACAATATTTCTTTAAAATTAGTCAATTTCAACTGTTGTTGGTTGCTAAGTGTTTTAATAAAGAACAAGTGCGAACACGCTTACTAACATCCGGTTCTCCATAAAATCCGGTAAACTACCAAAACGCAACATTATCAAGCATATCTACTATAGCATCAATATGAAAACGAGAATAACTTTGAATTACTACATTAATTTCTTTATTCCAACTAAGGGCCAAAGCGCTCGACTATCCAATACAAGGACCACAAATACCAAATAAATTAAAACGTTGCTTCAATTTATTAAAACTAGCACAACTAAGATGCGTTTCCGTAAGAAAAATAATTTTAGGATTGTCAGTCTTTACAAACTCATGAAAATTTCGAACTGTCTAAGGGCCACCAAGGCCCTGGCAGTTCCAACTAAATCAACTCATGGCTCTAGGCGGGGTTGCTGCTCGGCAACTCCCGTCTCTTCATCAAAAATTCAGTCAAATCCATCTGAACTTTGTTATATCCCCCTCTGCCAGAAACTTGCGAATTCCTCTTGCACTTGGGCTGCCACGTTTCCTTTTATAGCCAATAAGTGGTAAAGGTGAACGATTATGCATTCGTGCTGCAATTGTACCAGCACTAGTAAAGGTGAAGACTGCAGATGGGCCTTCCAAATTCTGTCCAGGTGGTGAAATTTTCGTAATAGTAGGTCCAATAGCTAAAGTGCGAAGCCTAGGTGGTGAAATGTCCATATCTGTTGGCCCAATAACAATGTGTTTCTGTAGCCCACGATCCACAATATGTCCATTATTAGATTTTCCACTTTTAGGCTCAAAGACCACCAACTGCTTACCCATTGACCCAACAACATTGACCCCATCATGCATGTTCAGTTTTCCCAGACTACTGGAGCCACCAATCTGACTATTTCTCTTAATAGAAAACTCCCCACTTCATCTCTGCTGACTAGTGACCAAGTCATCCACCAGATTAGGGGAATTACCCAAAACACCCTGCTGCTATGAATCTGAACCCTACGACTGGAACTGAGGAATAGGAAGCAAAACTTTTTGCCTCACCGGCACCACCATGTTAGCACCCCAATTTGAAGGTTTGCGCATCCACCCTCCATATGCTAACTTATTTTCGGCAATGTTATCATCCTCATCAAGTAAATCATAAGTCCTAAGAGTCAGTCTCTAAATAGGTGTCCAAGAATACCACAGTAGTAACAAAAGTTAGGCAATCTATCATAAGTCAAATGCACAAATTGTGGTACCTTCTTTGGTCCCTGAATGTTTCTACACTTGACTAATGGTTTTGAAATGTCAATGAGAACACGCATAACTACCGATGTTGATAGTGTATATGTCCTAGAGACAGTCCTTACTAAGGGCATGGTGTCCTTGTAGAGGACATATATGTACTATTACACAGGTCAACGTAATATAATATATGTTTGTTTCATTTTACTGTTGAGTATCGCTTTCATATTTATATTACACCAGGCTGCAGCATGTCATATCTATATTGCTGTCTGTATTGATACTGAACATGTCCCCTCGGATAGATGATCGATCACACAGTTAGTGAGAGCTATGTGAGTTATCATCTATCCCAAACTCTCCCTAGTCGTGGTACATCTCGGATGTGGGGGTCTGAATGAACCTGACAAGACTAGTATGCGTGGAGGTTATACTTGTTGGAGCAAGTGTGAGCCGATCCCACGGCCACGGAACGGATTGTTGGACAATCAAGGAACGTTCCCATAACTGCGCATAGTTGTTCGAAGAAGCTTTATCGAACAATGGAAGTACCCACCGGACACTCCCATCGATGTATACTCTACACCGACGTGTCTATGGGAACCGGTGAGTTGTCGAAGTGATGCCATTCGTCCTTTGCACTTACAGGACTTTATCATCACATATGTTGCTCCATATCCTTGGTGGACCCGTCGATGTCAGCTCTGAATAAGCAGTTGACCTAAGACACGATCCAGGATTATGGCTAAATACAAATGGGGGTGATAAGTGATTCTGTGAAGGATTCATCTCTCAAGTGTAGCACTGGAGAGCATTGCTCGTAGTCTGCATAGTTGTATTGGTAAAGTCACTGGCCAGTGCAAATGATATATTATGATGGTCATAAGTATATCTTAACCAAACAACTCCATGAGACGCCCGTGGATATATTATTGGGATAGACACTTCATCGATCCTAGATACATCCGAGCAAGTCAGATGAAGGGACGTTACCATCGCCGCGTTGAGCGCAACAGGCTTCGCTACGAAAGGGTTAACTTTGAGAAACCTCTCAAACGTCCTCGCGTATTAATATTGCAAATGGAACCGTCTAGGAATTCCATGTTGCCTAGTCTAGGACTTGCTTAATACGGTGAGGCCCTATGGGTCACACTATGTGGTGATTCAGCCTATCAGAATATCCTTGAAGATGGAATCGTAATTAATTTGGAATTAATTGTGATTGATGGATTATAACTAATTTGGAATTAATTATAATAATTTGTGGCTCAATTAATGATTTGGAATTATTAATTGAATTGGCTAATTAATTGTATTTTATGTAAATACAATTAAAGATTATATTTTGGAAATATAATGGAGGTTTGATTGTAAATGATATGTTAATTTAGAATTAACATATGCACTTGGGCAAAATCTACTTGGAGTTTGGATTGCCTTAGAAATATAAGTGGGTACCAAAAGTGGGACCCACGTCCCGTAGGACAGACGCTCGCGCGCGCGTGACTTAGTAGGGGAAGGAGTTCGACTCCTTCCTCTATTAGAAGTCCAAGGGATAAGTTAGATTTTCCTGATTGAGTTTTGATTTGATTGGTAATGAATCTAGACTTGATATTGGTTCCTTGTGCGATAAGAATTAGATTCTTATTCCTTTACGAAGTCTAATTGCTTATGCTTTAGGCTTCTATAGACTACTATATATAGTGGACTATTAGAGAGAGTTTTATATACGATTTTGAAATATAGTTTCAGACACAGTTTTGAACACAGTTATTCTACCCAGTTTTCTTAGAGAAAATAAAATCTCTCCCCTCCTCCTCTTATCCTCACGCGCGCGCACCACCACCCGGAGGAATTACCGCCCCGTCTTCTTGGTCACATAAAGAATATCCTAGCATTCTTCCGATAGGCTGTTCATCCGTGGATACCAAGGTTGAGGTTCTAGGAGCTGGAAACTAACTCTTATTGTCTTGCAGATATAAGGAGCATTGTAGATATCTTCGACTTCGACGAAGGAGAAGATACACCGGATTATTACGAAGACTTGGAAGCTGCTTTGGAAGTAAGGTTAGTCTTCTAATTGACGTGTTTATATATATACGACATATGCATAATCAATTAACCTGTATGTTAAGAAAATTTTTGAAATTCCGCTGCGTACCCTAGGGGTAACTCTGACCGTATTTTCTTACAGATGTTGCCAGAAAATCAGCATAATCATGCACATTATAACATACCAGCTTACCAATAGCTCTGGCCTGTCGCTCTACTAGGACCTTCGTGATCTTTGTCAAAGTTAAGTCATTCACTATAAAAGTGTTTGTGTGATTTACTTTACCGCACTTAGTTTTCAGCAAGCTACATTTCTTGTACACTGACACTCTGCTCACTTACTGAAACTAGCACTCTCTGAAAAGCACTTATTGTAAAAAGACTTCCACACTCCGTTTTTAAGTATCAGCAAACTCATTACTGAAACGCAATAAGTACTTTCTGAGAAAGTTAAATACTAGCAAACTCATTACTGAAAAGTAATAAGCACTTGCTGAGAAAGTTTTAAACGGCGAAAAGTTTGAAAAGACTATTCACCCCCTCTAGTTTTTTCTTGTTGTTTAAAGGGACCAACAAGTGGTATCAGGGCTGGAGGTTCTTTAACCTTCAGCACTGAACCTAGATCCCCTTAGGTACTTTCCGTAAATCACTTTCACTTGATCAATTTGGTAGTCTTTTGCTGACAGGATGTCGCTAGGAGACGCTCCCTTGCTGAAGCTAGAAAACTATGAAAAATGGCGACACAATATGATGCTACATCTTGAGGCCATTAGTGATGAGATGGTTACTGTCATAAATGATGGACCTATCAAGATCACTAAAATTGAGAGAAGTTTTCCTCACAAAACCACAGAGGCTGGAAAGGAAACTATCTTAGGTGAACCAGTCGATACTGTCGTTCCAAAACCAAGAGAGGAATGGACTTCAGATGAAGCCAAAAGATTCCGTCTTGATGGCCAAGCAAGAAACATCATTATACGATCTACTCTAGATACTACACAGTGCAAACTGTGGGGTGCCAAAACTGCTAAGGAAGCTTGGAAAATGGTTCAAGATCTTTGTGCTGGATCTGACAAAACCAAGGAAAACAAACTCGAAGTGCTTAAGTTGAAGTTTCAAAACTTTAAACAAGCTGCAAATGAGTCACTGGAAGACTTGGATTTCAGATTCACAACTCTAGTGAGTGAGTGATGTGACCAAGTTCGTCAGACTCAATTAATCAAATAAATTTGTTATTTAGCCAAAGGCAATTCACGACTACAACGAAAACCGTAGTGTAGCAGTAGAATGACCTCGAGTGTCGTTCTCTAAGGACTATAACTAGCTTTATCGAATCTAATTTAGAATATAAAAACAGCAGACGGAATAGCAAAGATTTTTCTAACAGATAATGGAGATTGGTGATAGTATGGTCCTTCAAAGCATAACGGGTTAATAATCATGCGTAAATTCCTCGGTTTTTCATGGAGATCTTTGATCAATCAATTGTCCTGTTGTAATTATTAAACACTACGAAGATAGAGATACTGACAGGTCAAACACTATTGTCCAATTGTGTTCCGTAATTATTCAACACTACGAAGATATAGATATGCATAGGTCGACTAGGGTCCAATTCTGCATAATAATTAATCAACCTACGAAGATATAGGCTGCGCCTGATCAAAGAAATAAAGCAATAACACGGAGTATAATGCGCGATATAGCCATTAGCATGATTATCAACCCTTCGCTAAGAATTCACATACTACCACCAACGATAAGTTTAGCTACTCATAGTTGTCATGCAATCAACAGAAATCATAGAAGAAAACATGTTGAAAGATATAAAAATAAGTAGAATAAACCGTAAGATACAATTTTATCGAAGGTTGTCAGTCTCCGAAGAATCGCGATCTTACAAGCTCCAAACTGCTATGAAAAAGTATCTCCTAAGCTACGAACCACCAGAACAGGCTCTGGGAAGTTCCTACCTAAAACTACAGAGAAAGGTGAGAGAATAGGTCTGGAAAAGTATGAATTTCGGAGAAAAACTGAGCAACTATATATAGGCTTCGAATTTGTGTGGGGCCCTTCGCCCTACACACCGGGTGAGTCGCCTGGTGTGGGGCGATTCGCCCAACATCCCGGGCGATTCTCCCGGGAGCATTTTTCCAGAATTTCCGCGTTTTCGACGTGTTTGTGAAATTCTTCCCCTTTTCGGACTCGGTTTCTGACTTCTAGTGGCCTTCTAACCTCCAGATTCGACCCCTAGACTCCAAATCCTATCCGGAAACCTTCAGATACTCCAAATAGGCTTCTGGAACACCAATTCCTTGTCAACTTCAATATAATTGCCCTGAAATCCTCGTTTTTCAACCAAAACCTGTAAAATAAAAACTAAAGGGGAACGTGACACTATTCTAATAAAATGCACTAAAATATATCTAAATTAACATACAGGATAGCTAAAATAGGTGAAAAAGACTCAAATGAAAGTGTAAAATACACACTCATCAGTGAGATGGCTGCCTTAGGAGTTGGAAACTTCTATTCAGATTCTGAAAAGGTGAAAACCATTATTAGAAGTCTGAACCAAGAATGGATCCACACTCAGAATTTCTACTATAATCAAGGAATGTCAAATACCACTCCAACCGAGTTGTTCTCTCATCTTGCTACTGTCAACTGTGAGACAAAGCAAAAAGAAAATGTGTTTGCTGAAAAATCACAAAACATTGCTCTTGCTGCCAAGCCGTCATCTTCTGAAAAGAAGAATGATAAAGAGCCTGCTGATGAAAACGCTCTTGTTGTTAGAAACATGAAGAAATTCATCAGTAAGGAACTTGAAAGGCCAAAAGCAAAAGAGAAGCTGAAAAAGCATCTTGGTAACAACTACCATAAATACAAGAATGAAGCTAGCTCGCTGAACAAGCAAGCTCAACAAACAAACTCCTCCAAAGAACCAGCAGTTGGCAATGATCTTTGCTTTTATTGCAAGAAGCCTGGACACTTCAAAGCAAATTGCCCCTTACTGAAAGGCAAATCTGCTGAAAAGAAGAAGAAGTTCAAAAGGGCTTTGATTGTTGAAGAAAAGAAAAAGCTTCAAGCAAAATTCGATGCTCTTTGCATTGAAACAAGCTCTGAAGACAGTGAGGTAGAGAGTTTAGACACTGAAGAAGAAGAAGCCACTCTTGACGTAGAGATTGGCAAGGAAGTTTGTGGAATAGCTATGGAAGCTTATCCAGATGTGTCAAACTACGAGTTCTGCATCATGACCTGTCACGTAAATTGTCCTACCTTTGACTCTGATTCAGAAAATGAAGATGACATTGACCTTGATAGAATTCAAGGAGAAATCGAAAGATTTTAGAAAACTCTGAGCAAACAGCAAGAGAAACTACAAAATGCTGAACTTCTAACTAAGCAAACTACTGAAAAGTATGTCTTGCTGAGCGTTGAGTCAGAAAAGAAGGATGCTGAAATATTGCATCTCAAGAAGTTAATTGCTGAAGCTACAGAGAAGAATGCTCAAATGGCAATAGAATTGGAACCGTATGAGTCGTCAATTCTAAAGCTACTTGCTGAAATACAAGAAATTTAAAAGATGAAAGTCAATTTCAAATCTTTATGCGAATGATAGTAACACGCTGACTGAACTAGACTCTTATCTGAGAGATCCATCTCCGAAAGAAGGTTTAGGTGCCACGTATGAAGGTGATGATGTAATACTCTTGAGTAAAGACAAATCACCAATCACTTTTGTTCGTGCAACTGATAGTGGTCAACCAGAACTCTATCAATTTGGTCAATCAAATGTTATTGAAATAAGCAATCAAGTACCTACGACCAAAAAGCCCGTTGTTGCTACTCAAAGTAACAAGACTTTAAAAGGAAAACAGGTTGCTGAAAAGCAAACTGTTCAGAAAAAGGATGTTGTAAAGCACTCTGCCAAACAAGTTGCTGAAAAGCAATTTGTTAAGACTAAAGACAAGATTACTAAAAGTAATCAGAAGACCTTTGCTAACAAACCTTAATCAAGTAAGGTTGCTGAGACAAAAGCTCAGCATACTCCGAAAAGTGGACTTGGATTCAAAACTAAGCAAAGTCAACTTTTTCATGAGTATAAACAAAGTCAGCAAAGATACTTCAAAGAGATGAACAAAACCAAGCCTATAGAGTTCTGACAAAACTCAAAATGCTAGACTAGAAGGAACCTTTCTAGAAAATAACTTACTGAAAAGTATGTTCAGCAAAAGGGTCAACCAACCAAGACACCACATCAGAAAGTGGATTTAATCAGCAATGATCAAAAGTCTTTCGGTTCTAAACCATCTAGTTCCTCAGCAAGTAGAAAACAAGTCAAGATCGAAAAACTCAAGACTTAGGTTTCCACTGGACGTTTTCTTGAACATGTTAATGGACATCCAATATTGGATAATTAACTTGTTTGCTCTTGATTGTGCAGACTTCAACCACGGAGACAAACAATGGAATTTGGTACTTTGACAGTGGTTGTGGAAAGCACATGACGGGCAATAAGAAAAACATTATAAACTATAGACGGTGGTCTAAAGGTCCAACAATAAGGTTTGCTGGTGGAGGCTTTGTGTTGGTCCCTTTAAACAACAAGAAAAGACTAGAGGGGGGGGGGTGAATAGTCTTTTCAAACTTTCGTCGTTTAAAACTTTCTCTTTAAGTACTTATTACTTTTCAGTAATGAGTTTGCTGATACTTAACTTTCTCAGCAAGCGTAAGTTACTTTACAGTAGCTTGGTTTGCTGATACTTAAAATCAGAGAGCGGAAGTCTTTGATACAATAAGTGCTTTTTCAGCAAGTAAAGGTTTCAGCAAGTGAAGTGAGTGACTGTGTACAAACAGATATGAATTGCTGAAAGCTAAGTACAGAAAGTAAATCACACAAACACTTTTATAGTGGTATCTGAGAGTGGCGTAATCTCTCAACTAATCCACTTTGTCCTTTCTAGAACTGAATCCACTAAGATATGATTGAGGTTCCTTACAATCTCCTATCTACAGCGATTCAACAGAAACCAAAGCACACTTGCTTTGTCTCCAATCTAAACTAGAGAACTCAACCTTGTTCTCCACCAAACTTGGTACTTTTAATCAGCAAAACTATGCTCGATTAAGTTACCCCTGAATATCACGCCTGAAAGGGTGTATTTTCAGTTAGAGAGTTTTGGGGTGAGATAACTTAATTATAACTTATTCAGTTACAAAAAGTAATCTAAGAAACACAACTTGGAATACTTTGCAGTAAACAAGTTTGATTGTTTCTGGTATTAAGACTTGTTCTTGTTCGAAAGAAAGAACACTTAACTAATTTCTTAGCCGAGTTTGTTCTACTTCTTCACAAGTAGCTTTTTCAAGCTTTTAAGTCTTGGAACGGATCAATGGCAAATGTAGAGAGTTTGAAGGTATGTGAGTTTTAAGCACAAGTGAGAGTTTGATCACGTTGTTGACACAATTCAACTCTTTGCCGGATGACCTCTATTTATAGTGCAAGAAAGGAGCCGTTTGAATTTCAAATCCTAAGGCTTTTGTTCCTTAACATGTCACTATCTTGCTTTTTGTACTTTCAGCAGCGTCCTTGTTTGTCTTCTAGTCTTCATGTCCTTCGCGTGTAAGCTTTGCATTTAATGCACATTTGAATAGAATTCAAACAGTAACATTGGAGCGCAAATTCAAGTACTTTCAGCAAGGGGTCACATATGTTCTATCAGCAAGTGATTAGACTCAGTTTCAGCAAGCACAACCTATTCTGTCTTTCAGATTTTCACTTATGCAATGCTGTTGCTAAATTTTCCACTTTCTGAGCAACACGTGCCTTTGTAGATACCAGTCTTCAGCAATCTTCAAGTCTTAGATCTTCTAAATCTTCAAGTCTTCAGATCTTCAATAATCTTCAAGATTCTGAGCGGTTTCTATTTGCTTCAATAGTTTGTTTGTAAAAACAAAGTACATCGTCAGCAAATGCTTCAATAGGTTATTTTCTTTTCAAAAAATAAGATACATCATAAGCTTCAACATCAATAAATTATTTTCTTTTCAGAAGATAAAATACATCATACGCAAAAGAAATAACTTATCTAGCACCTATACTAAGTCATCAGCAAACGTTCCTCTTTTACAATGTCCTTAAAATTCTAAATTCCTATGGACCTTAAGAGTACTAGTTACTGGACTTTCCTTAATTTAGCATGGTTAATTGCTCATCAAAATTACAAGTTTCCTAACAAATTTCCCCCTTTTTGATGTTAGCAATCCATGGCTAAATTAATTGTTACCCTTTTAGAGGTTTCTGATGTTGAATAAATCAGTTGATTAATGCAAGCGTACTTGAATAATTAAACAGTAAGCAAGAGTAAATTGCATAATAAAAAACCAATAAGAGTCAAAAGTTTCATTGCTGATAGTTATCTTTCAGAAGTTTACATGAAAAAGCATAGATAACTTAAACAGAATCAGCAAGCAAAAACTTTAACAAAAACTATTGCAGGGACTTAAGCTCTTTCACAGGATTTTCTCAAAATCTCTCTTACACTCTTCTCAGCAAGTGCAGTAAATTCAACACAGTCCTTTTCGTAGTTTTCCAGAAGCCTACGGACTTGTAGTTGAAGAATTCTTGCGTTTTTGCAGGCAGTATGATGATGCTTTTCAGCATTCATTTCCATGTAATTAGTTACCCACAAATGCATGCCCCAATTGCTGGCATGGAGAAGCTATGTATCTGAAATGCTTTTCGGATGAATCTTTCTTAGCCAGAGAAGATCTTCTTCTTGATCCTTAGGAGTGAGATAGAAGTACTCATAAGGAATCAATCCAAGTTTCTTCTTAGGTTTCTTTGTTACTGGGTCAGAGTAGTAAGCGATGCCAGGTGGTTTGATCAGATTTGGTTCTTGTTTGTATGTCTTACCAATGGCAATTCTTCTTACTTGGACCTCAAGATTCAACCATTTCCCAGCAATATTTCTTGGGAGGGATTCTTCCCTTTGCTTTCTTTGGACCTTGAGTTGAATCCATTTGAACATTTGATTCAATATGGCTGTAGGAAAGAACTCATTCACCAGCAAGTCTTCCAGCTTTAAGATCCAGCAACCATGAATGTTTCTGATTACATTCTGAGTGGTTTCCTCATTGCTGGTCTTTGTGTATTCAATGCCGGGGTCAATAGCAATGCTGGCCAGCCTTTTCTCTTCCTGTCTTTGCCGTCTTCTTCTAGTCTTAGCATTGTCTTGATCTCTTGCTGAAGAGTCAAACGAAAAATGCTTTGAGTGGCCAGACGGAGTCAAGGCTGTTAAGGGTCTAGCTCTTATGGCTTGAGCTATTGTTTGATTGTCATCATCTTCATCATCTTCTTCATTCAGATTGTGATGACTTTCAGTATGGCAAAAATCTTGAGTTTCAGCAGCGGTTTTTCTCTTTTTGGTACTTGCTGAATTCAACTCAGATTCTGCTTGCCTTTTAGAACTTTGCTCTTTTTCAGCAAGCGGTTCTATGGGCAGAGGCACATCAGCAGTAGGAGGGGTTTGGTTTCTTTTTCTTTTCTTTTCCCTCTTAGACATGGATTGCAACATCGGGGTGATGTGCAAAGAATAAAACTCATTGCAATTTTCAGCAAGGTGCTTAAACTGTTATACTTCATGATGATTTGTTGTTGGTCAGAAGTCATTTTTGACAACTCTCTTTGAATATTCATCATGTTCTCTTCATGTCTTTTCTCTGTTGCGGCCTTCTCATCCATGTAAGTCTGAGCCTTTACAAGAGCATTCTTTGCAAGCCTGAGCGCTTGACTTACATCTTCTTCATAGCTCTTTTGATAAAGACTGATGTCTTTCTGAGCTATTGTCAAAGTTGTAGTGCGTCTCAGCACTGTAGCCAATATCTTTCCAATGTCAAGTGGGCTCTCAGCAACCAATGCCTCATCTTCAGCTTTGCAGGAATCATGGATTTGCTTTAGTGCTAGAATTCTGGGAGTAAACTCCTCAACTCTTGGGAATGGCACTAAATGAGGTGTTAAGGAATGAACCTTAATTTCGGAAGCAAACTGATCATCCTGTAAAAGCAGTTCGGCTCTTAATGAATCTCCTTTATCAGTGATGAAATCAGGAGGAGGAATCTGAACAACTTTTGGGTCTCGCTTGGATTGTTCATCTTCATTTTCTGACAAGTCGTCATCATCCTCTGATTCATCAAGTTGAGCAACTTTTGAACCTTTATCAGTAGCTTCACTTCCTTTTTGTTGAGTGGTTGCTGATGGCAACGCTTCAGACTCAACAACTGGAGTTTCACCAGTAGTTAGTTGTTTCAATTGAGTTTGGGGCTCAATTACTGGAGGTTCGCCAGTAGTTAGTTTTAATTGAGTATGAGACTCAATTACTGGAGTTTCGCCAGTAGTAAGTGGAAGGGAGGAGACTTCCTTTGTTCTCACTCCTGAAGATTGACCAATTTTTAGATCCTGCGTATGTCTTGCATGGATCAAGAGATTGTTTTGGAGAGCGCGTTGGTAATCTTCATCTTGTTCATCCTCATCATCAAGGTTTTCTTCAGTAACCTTGGCATCAGAAACAGGACTTTTGCCATTTTTCAAGGCAGCCCTTTTTCTGGCGTATTCTTCCTCAGTATCAGCACCTTGCACAGGTGCTTGATTTTCAGCAGCAGCAGGAGGAGGTTGAGATTCTTGCTGAGATTGTTGTTTTTCAGCTTGCTGATTGTCAAATTGAGTATTTTCAGCAACTGTTAACTTCAATCCTCCAGCATCAGGACTTGGACCTTGATTGTCATCATCATCGTCTTTCTTGTCCTTGGAATCTTTTCCTTCATCATCACTGGGATCAGTGGGAATGTTCTCATCTTCTTCTTCTTCTTCTTCATCTGTCAGAATGACTAGCTCCACGTGCTTATAAAAAGCAACACTTGTAACTTCCTCTTCCTCATTTATTTTGTGGGGATCAGCCACCACAGGTACAAATAGACCTTTGAGCATCACAGCTTGTTCAGCTGGAGAGGCACTCTTGAATTTGGCCTTCATATTCTCTCTGATTTGAGCAATCAGATTGGAGCTCATTTGCTGAGAATATGTCATTTCTTCAGGAAGGATGGAGTGGAAAAATGTTTCGAGCTTTAGCAGAGAAGATCTCTTTTTCTCATTTGAGAGATGAAAGTGAAGATCTGAGAAATCCATTCGCCTGTACCTTTGTCAGTTGCTGACGGACTTAGCAACTCTTGACAAAGTTGTCCTTTTGAAGTTCAAGTATAGTTCTTCAGAACTTACTTGATGATCTTCAGTGATGAGTACCACTTCAGTGGTCTCCTTTTGAGCCTGAAAAAGAATGTTATTTAGATCAGGATTGGTTTGGAGAATTGTTTTAGAGTTTATATCTGAAACATGATTTACCTGCTGAGAGTCAGCAAGCTCATGTAGTACAATTTCCATTCCATGAGGAGCTTGAGTAGCATCCTCCATTTGTTCATCCTGAAATAAATTAAAGTTAGACACAAGTACTAAGCTGTCAAACTTAGTTTTTATACCAAAATTATTAACTACCTGCTGAGCAGGGAGTGTTGGTTCTGGTGCAGAGGCTTCAGCAACCATCTGACTTGCATCTTGAGAAGTCTGTAGAGATAGGATAATATTAGCAAAAGAACAATTTTCAGAATTTGAAGTTTTACTGATGGTCGAATTAACTACCTGCTGAGGAAGGACATGTTGTGGCTCAGTCCTTTCAGCATTAACAGTTTCTTCAGCTTCTTGGACTGTTTCTTCAGCAGACTTCTGGTTTTGCTCTATTTGAGAAAGCTGTGCGGTTTTAGCAATCTCCCTTGTCTCTGAAATGACAAGTTGAGCAGAAGCATCTTGACCTTTGAGCTCACTGCTTATCATGAAGAGATCAATTGACTTGTTGGATGATTCTTCAATTTCCAACTCCATTTTTTTGCTTAAATCTTCCAGTACAAGCTAGACTTTGTCAATTGATGTCTTGGGTGAACTTGGGCCAGTATTCTCAGCATCACGAAATGCGTCGTTGAGTAATGCTTCTTGAGTTTCAGCAACTTCAGGGACTGGAACCATTGCTATTTCAGCAACTGGTCCTTCAGCAAGTGTTGCTTCAGCAACTTGATGAGTTGCTTGTTCGGCAACCATCTTTTCAGCAGCATCAGCAAGTGCCGCTCTTTGCAGATCAGTAGCAACGTCACTTGCTGGTCTCAAAGTTGGATCATCTAAATCATCTACAATGTAGATATCTGGGACTTGGGCAGGAATTTCATTTCCACTGCCTTGTGGTCTATCTTTAGTAGAATTATCAACATTAAGTTGATTGTTGAAGGCTTCCGCAAACACTTCAACATTGCTGACATAGGTTTCAGTAATCACCTCAGCAACATCTACTGGCAAATGCGTTTCAGCATTTGTCTGGGAATTGACTGAGGAGTCTTGGACAGCAGGAACTGACTTGCGAGCCAGTGTTTTCTTTCTTTTGTTGCTGGTCCTTTTCCTCTTAGGTACGGGATTTGCTGATGACGCTGCAGTCTGAGTGTCATCATTAGCTTTCCTCTTTTTCTTGTTAGATTTCTCTAGTTTCCCAGAGTCATCTATAGTTGCATTTTCAGCAACTGGTGTTGTACACGTACCTTGTTGATTTTCTACAGCAGTTTCTTTTGTGTTACCACCATCTACAGCAGTTTCATCTCTAAGTTTCTCAGTGGTAACATCTGCAGCTGTTGTATACCTTTCTTGCTGGCTTGTGCTCACAACATTTGCAGTTGTTGTCTTCTTAGTTTTCTTTCCAGCAATCTTAGGTACATTCTGCTTGTAGAAAGATCTTCCCACATTGCACACAGATTTCTTGATTGGCAATGGGTTTCTTAGCTGAATCCTGAAATGTTCAAGGATATAGCATATCTTGATTCCATACATAACTGGAAAGGAAGGTGAGACCTTGTTGTCTTCTACCTTTACCTTGAACTTAGTAGCACAATCAACAAGCCTGTTGAAAATGTACTTAGCCCAGTTAAGTTCCGTTTTATTTTCATAGATATGCATCAGCAATGGCCATCTTCTCAGGCCTACTTGGTCAATTCCTTCAACTTGGGAGTCAAGAACTTTGATTAGTAGCAGAGCTACTAGACCAAGTGAATGGCAGAGATGCTTTCTCTTAACGTGCTTTGTCCAAGTCACGGGAGCTATCTCGCCTTTCTTCATTTTCTCATTTCTGACGTCACTGTAGAAAGCTTCAATTTCTTCGTCAGTGGAAGTGACGTCATCTTCAGTTCCAGTGGTTGGAATCTGAAATATCTCCGCTAAATCAGTCCATTTCAGGACGATTTGCGTGTTCTGAACATAAGTAAGGATCACTTTTTCAGTGACTCCATTACTGTCTGTAAGGGACTGGATTTCTGCATTGTTGTAGAATTCCATTGTATCAATCATGCTCACTTGCTTAGTGCGAGCAGAGATAAAGTTCATGAGGCCTTGCTGCTTGATCAACTCAAGCGCCTCTTCATTTTGGTCATCGAATTCTTGTTCATAAAAGTACCTAATGTACTTTTCTTTTGCAAACCCTCCCCATTGCATCAACATCTCACACTTTGCAGTGTCAAGATATGACGGAGGCATAGGTTTTTCTGTGATTCGGTCGTTTTTCAACACAACTTTCGTTGTGTTTGTGGCCGGAGTAGTCACCGGAGCAGTGCGTGTTTCAGCACTGTCAACCTTTGACGACTTTGAGGACTTTGATAACTGTCTCTTGGGAGCCATTTCTTTTTATAGAGCAAGAAAATGTGTACGAAAAGAGATAGTTTGCTTTTTTACCGGAGGTACAGTAGATTCAGGCTAGAATTTGCAGAGAAAGGAAATGTGAGTTAAAGAATTTTGTCATTTCTCTAACTCCTTCTTTATATAGTGTCTCTGGTGTGTGAGAAACTCAATCGATTTGAGCTCTCAGCAATGGTAAAACAGAGAAACACTGGAGTTAGTGGAGCCTTTGCATTGAATGCGTAGTGGCCCACTAACTAAAACCGTCAGAGCACTCTCTCTCTTTGTTTTGTTAGCCATTAGATAAGTAACTCCTTTTAATCAATGGCCACGATTGAATTTCATGTCATGATTATTGCGAGTTTATCTGTGCCAGTTTAACGTCACAAATTGATTTTACCGAGTTTTAAGGGAATAGATTGCTTGCTGAAATAGACAAGAATCTTTTCAGCGAGTTTGAATTATCACTCTTGATACTTACTGAAAGTTCCCCCTTACTTAGATGTCTCATATTGTCTTAAGTTTAAAAGATATTTCTGATTTCCCGTATCAGTAAATTCTTTTTGTACTTGAGATATCCTTTGGTAAAACCTGAGAGATGAGCTTTGCTCTTATTCTGAGTTCCCGTCTCAGAAAATTCCTTAGATACTTGAATACCTGTTTCAGTATCTTTGATTGTCTGAATGCCTTTTTCAGCAATCCTTAAGTTCTTCTTCTTACTGAGTGCCTGTCTCATCCAGTGATCAAGTTTCCTAACAAATACCCGTTTTGAAGGAATTACTTGCTGAATGCCTGTTTCAGCAATCATGTAGTGACTTATCATTTCTTAGAAGAAATCAGTAAATAGGAATACTTTGGCTTGCTGAATACCTGTTTCAGCATTCTGCCAAGTGTATGCTTTATTGAGGTTGTTCAATCAATCCAAGGTTATACCTTAGCATTGCGAACCTATTATCCGGTAGGGGCTTGGTGAAGATGTCAGCAAGCTGATCTTCGGTGCCTACTTTCACAACCTCAATATCTCCTTTTTCCACATGATCTCTAATGAAATGATGTCTAATATCAATGTGCTTGGTCCTAGAGTGAAACTTAGGATTTTGTGTAATTGCAATAGCACTTGTATTATCACAAAAGATTGGTGTTTTCTTTGCAGAAATACCATAATCTCTTAATTGTTGCTGAATCCATAGGATTTGAGCTGTGCAACAACCAGCTGCAATGTATTCAGATTCAGTAGATGAATTGGCGACACAAGTTTGCTTCTTGCTGAACCATGATATTAATCTAGTACCCAAAAACTGACAAGTTCCAGAGGTACTTTTTCTATCAAGAGTTGATCCTCCATGATCAGCATCAGAATAGCCAACCAATTCAAGTCCAGAATCTTTAGGATACCATAATCCAACATTGACTGTACCTTTAACATATTTCAGTATCTTGATTGCCTTTTTGTAGTGTGATTCTCTTGGATCAGATTGGAATCTTGCACACACACAAACAGCATACTGTATGTTAGGTCTACTTGTTGTTAGATACAACAAGGAACCAATGAGATTCCTATACTTGTGTTCTTCAACACTTTTGTCCTCTTTAGGATAGCCCAATTTGGTACCAACACTCATAGGGATCTTTTCAGGTTTCTCATTCTCTTTGATCCTAAACTTTATGAGCATTTCTTTCGCATACTTTGCTTGATTTATGAATATTCCATCTTTGAGTTGCTTGACTTGCAATCCTAGGAAATAATTCACTTTTCCCATCATACTCATTTCAAACTTATTTGTCATGAGTTTGGCAAAATCATCACAAAGTTGCTTGTCCTTAGATCCAAAACTTATGTCATCCACATAAATTTGAACTAAGATTAATTTACCATCATGGTTCATGGTAAATAAAGTTTTGTCAACTTCACCTTTCTTGAAACCATTTTCCAGCAAGAACTTAGCCAAGGTGTCATACCATGCTCTTGGTGCTTGCTTTAGACCATATACAACTTTCTTAAACTTGTATACCATCTTGATTTCTGAGGGAAGTTCAAAGCCAGGAGGTTGTTCTAGGTAGACTTCTTCAGCAAGTTCACCATTTAAGAATGCACTTTTAACATCCATTTGGTAAACAATGAAGTCATTGTGAGCAGCAAAGGCCAAGAAAAGCCTAATTGCATCCAATCTTGCAACTGGTGCATAAGACTCATCATAGTCCAATCCTTCAGTCTGACAGTAACCTTGAGCAACTAAACGTGCTTTATTTCTTGTTACTTCACCAGACTCGCTCAGCTTGTTTCTGAACACCCACTTTGTACCAATAGCTTTCTTGTCTTCAGCAAGTGGCACAAGTTTCCAGACTTTGTTTCTTTCAAATTGATCCAATTCTTCTTGCATTGCCTTTATCCATTCAGAATGCTTCAAAGCTTCTTCTATGGTTTTAGGTTCAATTTCTGAAACAAAGCAAGAGAACAATGATTCTACTTCTACGACAGTTGCTTCTTCAGCAAGTCCTTGAGTAGCTTTGGATCTAGTCACTTGGCGTTTATTAATATCGCCAATCATATCCGTAGAGGGATGATCTCTAATCCATTTATTAACAGGTTTCCTGTTTGTTGGATCAGGATATGTTTGCTCATCAGCATGTGACTCTTCAGTATGTACTTGTTCAGTACTACTGGGAATTTGTGTCTCTGCTGAGATTTGTTCGTCAGCAACTGCTTGTTCAGCATTGCTGGATTGAGGTATTTCATCAGCAGGCACTGGAGATTGCGTAATTTCAGCAACTTCCGGAGCAACCGCATCTTTTGCTGGAAATTCTTTGTCGTGAACTATATTTATCTTGTCATGACTCGGGGGAGGAGAGTCATTGTCAGAATCATCATTTAGTTCAATTGACTTGATTTGCCTAGCATCAGATTCAGTTCTTTGCTCATGTATGATTAGCTTTTTCATACATTCTGATATTTCTTCTTCAGCAGGCACACCTTGTGACTTTTCGTAGAATACAACATGCACTGATTCTTCAATCTTTTGTGCCTTTTTGTTGTAAACTCTATAAGCTTTACTATGCAAGGAGTAGCCAAGAAATATCGCTTCGTCTGCCTTTGGTTGAAATGTTCTTAGGTATTCTCTACCATTGTTAAGAACGAAACACTTGCAACCAAATACTCTTAGATGAGTGATGTTAGGAGGTCTTCCAACAAACAATTCATAAGGAGTTTTGTGTATTCCTTAGTAATCAAACATCTGTTTTGAGTATAGCAGGCGGTATTAATCGCTTCAACCCAATAGCCTCACTT
>CM051456.1:63950131-63995607 GCA_028274465.1 Plantago ovata
CAAGTCTTCAGATCTTCAATAATCTTCAAGATTCTGAGCGGTTTCTATTTGCTTCAATAGTTTGTTTGTAAAAACAAAGTACATCGTCAGCAAATGCTTCAATAGGTTATTTTCTTTTCAGAAAATAAGATACATCATAAGCTTCAGCATCAATAAATTATTTTCTTTTCAGAAGATAAAATACATCATACGCAAAAGAAATAACTTATCTAGCACCTATACTAAGTCATTGATGAACGTGTCAGATTCTGTCAAATAAATTTGTAATAAGCCAAAGGCAATCCACAACTACAACGAAAACCGTAGTGTAGTAGTACAATGACTCGAGTGTCGTTCTCTCAGGACTATAACTAGCTTTATCTATTTAATAAAGAGAATATAAAACAGCAGATAGAAAGCAATAGGGGGTTTTCAAGCAGATAATGGAGGTTGGTGATAGTATGGTCCTTCTTAACATAATGGGTCGATAATCATGCATAAATTCCTCGGTCTTGCATAGAGATCTTTGAATGAATCTTGGGTCCTGTTGTAAGTATTGTGCACTACGAAGATAATATGGGTCTGACCTGTCAACAACTAACGTCCTATTGTGTTGCGTAATCATTCAACACTACGAAGATAATTTGGTCTGATTGGCCGACAAGTGTCCTAGTGTGCATAATGATCAATACAACATATGAGAATTTTGGTGTTCAACTCATCAACGAAATAAAGAAATGACACGGAGTATAATGCGCGATATAGCCATTAGCATGATTATCTTCCCTCGCTAAGAATTCACATACTACCACCAACGATAAATTTAGCTACTCATAATGTGCATGCAATCAATAGCAATCATAGAAGAAAACATATTGAAAGAATATAAAATAAGTAGATAAAAGTTGTAAGATACAAAGTTACCGAAGGTTGTCAATCTCCGGATGATTGCGATCCTACGCGCTCCAATCTGCTATGAAAAAGTATCCCCTAAGCTATGGAACTCCCAGGACAGGCCCCGGGAAGTTCCTACCTAAAACTATAGGGAGAGGTGAGGAAGTAGGCTTGCAAAGATATGATTTTCGGAGAGAAAACTCGCAACTATATATAGGCCCGAAATTCTTCTGGGGCGGTTCGCCCGGTGATGGGGCGGTTCGCCCCACAGTGTAAACGCGGAATTTTCGCGTTTTCGACGCGGTTTTGGATTTCTTCACCTTTTCGGACTCGGTTTATGACTTCTAGTAGCCTTCTAACCTCCAGATTCGGCCCCTAGACTCCAAATCCTATCCGGAAACCTTCAGATACTCCAAATATGCTTCTGGAACACCAATTCCTTGTAGACTTCAATATAAATGCCCGTAAATCTCCGAATTTCAACCAAAACCTGTAAAATAAAATCTAAAGGGAAACGTGACACTATTCTAATAAAATGTACTAAAATATAGCTAAATTAACATAGAGGATAGCTAAAATAGGTGAAAAAGACTCGAATGAAAGTGTAAAATACACATTCATCAAACTCCCCAAACCGAACCTTTGCTTGTCCTCAAGCAACTAAGCTAGACTCTAATACAAAAAACATGCAAGACTCAAAAATGGAGTTTCATGCCAAATAAAATGAACTAATCTACTGAATCTACCAAATAACATATGAACAAAAACCATATAAATCAAAGCATGAATATAGGTTGAAGAATACCTCGATTGACTTATACACATCCACATAAGCACTTATGTCAAGACAAGATAGTCTCTCGTAACATTCTCTACCTGGACCTAGTCAGTGACGACGTAATGATGCATGCTAAGATACGAATGGTTGCCCCGTGCCTATGAAACTGAGGACTTACTGCTGTTCCACCATGTTAAGACTTTTCCTCAAAAGAGGTCGAACCAGTACTGGCTCTCATCAAACGAAGGAGGGTTCCCTATAAAAGATAACTCTCCCCTATTCTACCCATCTCTCAAGTAAAAATCTTAAGCTATTCACCACTTCCTGAATGGCAGGACGAGGGTGGTCTAGAACAGATGACACTTAAGACAAAAAAGATAAAAAATAGAAAAACACGAATACGAACAATACGAAAAATGGAAAATACTCAAAACTTTGCTAAACTGCTATTTGGCTTTCTTTTTTGGACCCTTCTTTGCTTTTTTTTTTTTTTTTTTTTTTTGGGGGTCTTCTCTTTTTCTCTTTTTTCTTTCCAGATTCTTTTTTCTTTTTCTCTTTTTTTTCCTGGAATTTTTCTTTCTTTTTTTTCGATTTTTTTTTCTAGCCAGCAGTAGCATAACAAAAAGAGAAACAAAATGACTCACACGACTTCCCCAAACCTATTCGAAAGAATAGGTTGGAATACAAAATTCACGGAAAAGGAAAATAAACTCACGATACGAAAAATGAAAAACAGAAACAAGTCTACGATGGTGTAACCCCCTCTCCAAACCTATTCGGAAGAATAGGTTATAAACAAAGGATCACACAACCTCACACTACCTCCTTCCTAGGCATTTAGCAATCTCAAAGCATGGTGAAGACTTGTTGCCTCTTAGGTACATAATTACTCGGGAATCAACCATAAGACCTTAACATGCATCATCCTATTATAAAGGCCTTCGTGAACCGCAGTAGAGAAAACACCACTAAGTGATGTCGAGACTACCTAGCTCAACTAAGTGCAATACATAAATGTGACAAGCCAAGCGAGAAAAACCTCGAACAAATCCATAAAGATGAAGCATACGATTAACGGCACAGTTGGTTGATCTACCCAATAAAAAAGTTCAAAAAATTCGGCAATAAACTCCATATAAAACATGCAAGACTATCCTAGGAAAGCAGTAAACGTGCAAATGCAATTAAAAAAAAAACAAGACTATCCTACTCAACATCACAAAGCCAAACAATACTTAACATCATGGTTCACATCCCATCCCCCTCATGAAACTTAAGCTAGTCCCTAGCAAAAGAGAATGAGTAAATAAAAAGTGATACTAGATGTTACCGAACGGTTTGGCCTCGGTCGGCTGAGTATTCAAGAATGGACTCAAGAGTACCTCCCCACGGTGGCCGCCATTCTCTTGGTCCGATGTAGCAAAGAGACCTAGGAAGCCTCAAAGATCTCACCATGGTGAATGGACTGGTTTGCTTTGCAGGCATATCCAATAAGGACTTCATCAATAGGAGGACATTCACTTTGACTTCATCGAGGTGCTTGTTTAGTGGTGGCTCCTGTGTATCTTGCTTGTCAAGCTTTCCTCCTCGGAGAAGTAGATTCACCTCTTTGTACTTAAGAACCTCAGTAGTAACGGAAGGAAGTGGTTTTGGGTTGATGCGGATGTCTGGGAGTAAAGAAACAGGGGAGCTGGGGTCGTCCAGCTCACTGGTCATGGGAGGCAGTTCTCCCCCCATGCTGGGCGACTCACCCCCCACCTCCAGGGGGGCGTCGCCTTCCAATCCTTTCTCCTCTTCAAGTTCTCGAACCCCCTCTACTTCAGCACAATTCAACAAGCTGAATTCTTCCGTAAGATGCTCAGTTACTTCAACTTCTTCAACAACTTTTGCTATACGAAGGTCATCTTCAACTTGCTCGGCATGTGCATCTTCCTCACTGATTTCTTCGGTTTCAAAATACTCCTCGGATGAGCTTCCTGCTTCACCTCGATCTACTTCCTTTGCGGTGATGTGAATTGGTATGACCTCATCGGATTGTGTTGAACCTCTGGTGTACTTACGGAGGACATCTTTTGCCTTGTCGACCGTACATTCTCCCAGACCGCCGCTCAAATGATCCACTCTAAGTCGTTCCTCTTCACGAAGTCCACCAACGAAGCACCAAATCAACTCCCCATCTTCGAAATGGTGATGGGGGCACTCACGTTTATACATCTCAAAACGTTCGTAGGCGTCACAAAACTGCTCATACTCTCCTTGCTCGAAATATTGGATCCTATCACGTAAGGCAATTGTCTCATGATAAGGCATGAACCGCGCCAAGAACTCCTCTACTACTTGGCCCCAAGTTTTCAGCGATCCTGGTTCAAACCTTGCAATCCAACGCCTCGGCTCATACCCAAGAGCAAAAGAAAATAGTTTCCTGCATAATTGGTCCTTAGTAAACCCTTCTGCTGGAATTCTTTCTATTTCCTCCTCATAGGATCGAATGAAACTCCATGGGTCCATCCCTACTCCATCTTCGTACCTCGGTAAGTACCTCACCATGGACTCCGTCACCTCATACCTCCTTAACTCGTCTTCCAGGTATATGGAAGATCCTCTCCTCACCTGCGAGAATTGGGGTGTCATGCGAGCGCGCATGGACATCATACCTGTATGTCTGTAGTAAGAGTAACTCAAAACTAAAAATTAGCCTCGTTAGAAATTTCGAAAAAAAAATCGAGAATAAATCTAGATATCGAATACTACTAAGGCTAGGAAAGGAAAATTAGAAACAGACTAGGAAAGCAGTATTAGAGAGAGATTAAAAGGGAAAACTAAAACTAATAGAATTAGGAATCTAAAGCTGTAAATAAAAACAAATTAAATAGAAAAAAGGAGTATAGTCCCCGGCAACGGCGCCAATTTGATGAACGTGTCAGATTCAGTCAAATAAATTTGTAATAAGCCAAAGGCAATCCACAACTACAACGAAAACCATACTGTAGTAGTAGAATGACTCGAGTGTCGTTCTCTCAGGACTATAACTAGCTTTATCAATTTAATAAAGAGAATATAAAACAATAGATAGAAAGAAATAGGGGGTTTTCAAGCAGATAATGGAGGTTGGTGATAGTATGGTCCTTCTTAACATAATGGGTCGATAATCATGCATAAATTCCTCGGTCTTGCATAGAGATCTTTCAATGAATCTTGGGTCCTGTTGTAAGTATTGTGCACTACGAAGATAATATGGGTCTAACCTGTCAACAACTAACGTCCTATTGTGTTCCGTAATAATTCAACACTACGAAGATAATTTGGTCTGATTGGCCGACAAGTGTCCTAGTGTGCATAATGATCAATACAACATACGAGAATTTTGGTGTTCAACTCATCAACGAAATAAAGCAATGACACGGAGTATAATGCGCGATATAGCCATTAGCATGATTATCTTCCCTCGCTAAGAATTCACATACTACCACCAACGATAAATTTAGCTACTCATAATGTGCATGCAATCAATAGCAATCATAGAAGAAAACATATTGAAAGAATATAAAATAAGTAGATAAAAGTTGTAAGATACAAAGTTACCGAAGGTTGTCAATCTCCGGATGATTGCGATCCTACGCGCTCCAATCTGCTATGAAAAAGTATCCCCTAAGCTATAGAACTCCCAGGACAGGCCCCGGGAAGTTCCTACCTAAAACTATAGAGAGAGGTGAGGAAGTAGGCTTGGAAAGATATGATTTTCGGAGAGAAAACTCGCAACTATATATAGGCCCGAAATTCTTCTGGGGCGGTTCGCCCGGTGATGGGGCGGTTCGCCCCACAGTGTAAACGCGGAATTTTCGCGTTTTCGACGCGGTTTTGGATTTCTTCACCTTTTCGGACTCGGTTTATGACTTCTAGTAGCCTTCTAACCTCCAGATTCGGCCCCTAGACTCCAAATCCTATCCGGAAACCTTCAGATACTCCAAATATGCTTCTGGAACACCAATTCCTTGTAGACTTCAATATAAATGCCCGTAAATCTCCGAATTTTAACCAAAACCTGTAAAATAAAATCTAATGGGAAACGTGACACTATTCTAATAAAATGTACTAAAATATAGCTAAATTAACATAGAGGATAGCTAAAATAGGTGAAAAAGACTCGAATGAAAGTGTAAAATACACATTCATCAGTCATCAGCAAACGTTCCTCTTTTACAATGTCCTTAAAATTCTAAATTCCTATGGACCTTAAGAGTACTAGTTACTGGACTTTCCTTAATTTAGCATGGTTAATTGCTCAGCAAAATTACAAGTTTCCTAACACTTTGTTTCTACTAAAGGTTATGGTGACGTGAAGTTAGGACGCATTACCATTTCGGGAGTTCTTTAGTTTAACCTTTTCAGCATGAGTCAATTCGCTGACAAAGGTTACTTCATCAAAATCAAAAGTGATGAATGTAAACTTATTGACTTTGAGACAAAGAAGGTTATCATGGTTGCTAGAAGATCAGGAGGTCTCTATACTGTAGATTGGTCTTCAGCAATCGTTTAAAAATGCCTTATCTCAGATCATGACTGCCTTGCTGAAAAAGCATGGTTATGGAATAAACGAACAAGTCACCTAAACTTCAAGACGCTGAATAAGCTATCTAAAAAGGCACTTGTAGTTGGATTACCTAAGGTTACTTTTAAAAAGGATGGTGTTTGCATTGCATGTCAGCAAGGAAAGAAAACAAAAACTTCTTTCAAGAACAAGGCAGTACCGTCAACTACAAAACCTTTACAACCCTTGCACATGGACTTGTTTGAATCTTCTTCAACAAGCTATGTTGGAAAGAAGTATGGTCTGGTGGTGGTAGATGACTATTCAATATTCACTTGGGTAATATTTATCAAACACAAGTCTGAAACAAGGACTGAAATACCTAACTTGCTGAACAAGCTCGAAGTCATGAAAAATGACAAGGTAAAAGTCATAATAACAGACCATGGTATTGAGTTTGTAAACCAGTACATAACTGAGTATTGCACTTCCAAAGGCATACAACATCAGTTATCCTCAGTATGAACACCTCAACAAAATGTTGTTGTTGAAAGGAAGAATCGTACCCTTAAAGAAGCAGCTAGAACAATGCTTGCTGACACTGAAATAAGTGAAGCTTATTGGGTTGAAGCGATTAATACCGCCTGCTATACTCAAAATAGATGCTTGATATCTAAGGAATACAACACAAAACTCCCTATGAGTTATTTGTTGGAAGACCTCCTAACATCATCCATCTAAGAGTATTCGGTTGCAAATGCTTTGTTCTTAACAATGGTAGAGAATACTTAAGAACATTTCAACCAAAGGCAGATGAAGCGATATTTCTTGGCTACTCCTTGCATAGTAAAGCTTATAGAGTTTACAACAACAAGGCACAAAAGATCGAAGAATCAGTGCGTGTTGTATTCTATGAAAAATCACAAGGAGTCTCTACTAAAGAAATATCAGAATGTATGAAGAAATTACTCATACACGAGCAAAGAACAGAATCCAATGCTAGAAATGTCAAATCAATTGAACTAAATGATGATTCTGACAATGACACTCCTCCCCGAAGTCATGACAAGATAAATATAGTTCATGATAAAGAATTTACGGCTAAGGACGCAGTTGCTCCAGATGTTACTAAAACTACGCAACTTCCAGTGTCTGCTGACGAGTTACCTCAAACCAGCAATGCTGAACAAGAAGTTGCTGATGAACCAATTTCAGCAGAGGCACAATGACGAACGGGATTGTCAGACTCGAACAATCAAATAAATTTGTTTTAGCCAAAGGGAAACTCCCAACTACACAAAACACGTAGTACAGAGGTAAGATGACCTCGAGTGTCGATCTCTAGGGACTAAATTAGCTTTAACTAAATAACTAACTATATAAATTCAGAAAACAAATTTGACTTAGCTTGACTTAACAATATATGATGGGAAATGGTGATAGTATGCTCATTCTAAGCATCAAGTTCTAATTATGCATGAAAGTGCAACTCGTACTGCTTTAAAAGTAATTCGAATTAACAAACACCAAAAACAGATTTGTAGACGTGTATTTTGAAAGCTTCCTATCTATACTAATACTTGGCTAAGGTTGTCAGTCTTAGTTCAAGCAGTACTTGTAATTGAAGATATTGAAAACGATGATCTTGAATTGTCCTAGTGTTTCTAACACTTTTCTACTAAGATATTGGCTTAGTCGGATCAAAGATTCGAATATAACAATAAAACAAGTAAAAGACATAGAAACTCAATCATGCATAATATGAACCCTAGCTACGAATTTACATACTATCACCAACTAGATGTTTAGCTACTCATATCAAGATCATAAACAACAATAGCAATCATATAAGAAAACATAGTTGAATTGAAAGATAAATAGCAGAAATTGTGAGATACAAAGTTACCACCAAAGGTTGTCAATCTTCGGTGAATGGCTAAATTCACAAAGATCTAGCAGGGTGAGATCAATTGACGTCCAAATCTTTACTCAATGCTCCAAAATCGCTAAGAAACAATGGTTCTAAGAGAAAAAATACCCAGAACAAGCTCTAGGGTTTAAGTCTGCAAAATAATGATCTAAGATATGAAAATTCGCAGCTTTTATAATTATATATAGTAGCTGTCGGCAGCTCCCCGGCGGACCGACGGACACCAGGCGGACCGCCTGGCACCAGGCGGTGCGCCTGGCACGGGCAGAGAGTTGCCCGTGCCTTTTCTTCCTCCGGGTCTTCGATTTTGGCATTGGGCATGGTTTTAAGCTCCGAACCTTGGTCTTTTGGCCTTGAAACTCGTCCCGGTACTTCTTCCCACACCACGGGTGATATCGTTGCACCAAAACTTCATCGTTTCGCCATGACTCATATCCAAAAGTGCGATTTTCATCTAAATTCTGAAAATAACAAAAGAAATGAAAACGTGGCACTATTCTAATAAAATGCACTAAAATGCATGCAAGAAGATAGCTAAATTGGTTAAAAAGACCCGAATGATAGTGTAAAAAACACTGTCATCAAACTCCCCAAACCGAACCTTTGCTTGTCCTCAAGCGAGTAGCTAGACTCTATGCAACCTACATGCAACACAAAGAGGAGTCTCATGCCAAACAAGAAGCACTAATCTATTGTATCTACCAAATGCTTACGAACAAAGACCATACAAATCATAACATGGAAGTATGTTGAAGAATGTCTCGATTGAACATATACACATTCACATATGCACTTTGTTAAACAAGGGAGTCTCTCGTAACATTCTCTACCTGGACCTAGTCAATGACGACGTAATGATGCATATTAAAATACAAATGGTTGCCCCGTGCCTATGAAACTGAGGGCTTACTACTCTTCACCAAGTGAGACTTTCCCTGAAGAGAGGTCGAACCAATACTGGCTCTCATCAAACGAAGGAGGGTTCCCTAGAAGACAACACTCCCCTATTCTACCCGACTCTTGAAGCAAAAACTCTTCACCACTTCTTGAATGTCATGACGAGGGTGGTCTAGAACAGGCCTTGGATTAGGCGACACGATAAACACAAGGAAGAATTTACAACTCGATTACGAACTACTACAAAAGCTGAAAAATAATGCAATACTTTGCTAAAACTGCTTTTTGGCTTTCTTGGGCCCTTCTTTTGTTTTTTTGGGTCTTATTCTTTTTTTCTTTTTTTCTTTTTCCAGATTCTGGAATTTTCGATTTTTTTCTTTTTTTTTCTTTTTTCTTTCTTTTCTCTCTTTTTTTTTTTTTTGTTATATAGCCAGTAGTAGCACAATGGAAGTACAATGAAAGGAAATAACAATGACACTACAACGACCTCCCCAAACCTATTCGAAAGAATAGGTTGGAGCACAAACTCACAAGAAAAATGAAAACAAACTCAACATGACTCAGCAAGACGAAAAACAAGTCATAACAATGGTAACCCCCTCCCCAAACCTATTCGTTAGAATAGGTTTCAAACAAAGGATCACACACCTCACTCTACCTCCTTCCTAGGCATTTAGCAATCTCAAAAAGCAAGGTGAAGACTTGTTGCCTCTTAGGTACATAATTACACGAGAATACAACCAAAGACTCTAACATGCAACATTTTATAAGGCCTTCGCGAACCGCAGTAGATGAAACACCACATAGTGATGTCGAGACTACCAAGTTTAACTAGTGCACATACAAATATGACAAGCCAAGCGATACAAACCTCAAACTATTCCATAGAGATGAATTGTATGGGCAATGGTCACAAACACTTAGTTTATACAATAAAAAGGTTCAAAAAACATTTGGCAATAAACTCCACACAACATCATGCAAAACTAGACTAAGGGTGAATGCATACTAACAAACTAAATCCTAAGAAAAACAAGTTGAAATGAGAAATATAAGTCATTGGAATACCCAGAGATAACCCTCCCCAAACCTGAACTTTGTCGTGCGTCTTGAACGCCGATAGTGGATATTGGGTGAGAGCTGGAAGAGTACCTGTATCCTGTATTACTCAATGAAACTCGTGAGAAACCAAGACGGATGATAAAAAAGGGTAAAAAGGTCAATATGGTTGCATACGGGGTGATTCGTGGTCTCTGGGATTAAATTTGGGCACCCGGATCACTGGGGCCCTCAGGCGCACCGCCCCATGTGAGGGGCGGTCCGTCTGGGGTGCCCAGGGGCGCCCAGGCCCCTGCCCTTCCCGGGCGCCCCGCCCCGGGTGAGGGGCGGTCCGCCTGGGAGTGGCAGAAGGGCCCGGGCATTCTGCCCCTTAAAGGCGCACCTCCCGTGTGTGTGGGGCGGTCCACCTGGGAGCGGCAAAACATTGGCTCCGAGTTAATCATCCCCGAATACAAAAAATATCAACTTTTTACCTATCTTATCACCTAAAACATACTCTAACACAAAGGGGAAAAACACTAAAGACTCAAAAAAAGGAAAAACTACAAGCTACATACTCTCATGTGAAGGTGGGAGTGGTGAGGTCGAGATGATCAGTAACATCCTGTTTTTATTTTTATTATTTATTTAATTAATTTCTAAGTAATAAATAATTTTATTACTTTTAACTATCCGATAAATTTCTACGTCCCAAAAATCAAATTCAAAAGCCTATTTGAATGGATATTGGACCGAAATTTTGAAATATTGGACTAGCTAAATCTGACTTAACCTCTACTTGGCCCAGTTCTCTTGGCCCTTTTCGGTTGGCCCATCTCTCAGGGCCTGACCCACCTTCTCAAACCCTAACCCTAAACTATTGCCCATCTCTTTCATTTGCCTCATCTCTTTCATTTGCTTCATCTTCCCATTCCTCTCCATTCGCACGCAGCCACCATCAGGAGATGGAAAGAAAGACTCTGCCTCTCCATCTCTCATCAAAATCGTGCCACCATCATCTTCATTGTTTTGATTTTTCATCATCACCATCGTTACCCATCATCATCACCGAAACCCATCATCAACATCACCATCTTCTCGAACCGTGCCCTGTTCAAGTTCGATTCGGTTCTGCTCGGCTCCGTTTGTTTTCGGACCGACAATCCGGCTGATAGTGTATATGTCCTAGAGACAGTCCTTACTAAGGGCATAGTGCCCTTATAGAGGACATATATGTACTATTACACAGGTCAACGTAACATAATATATGTTTGTTGTATTTTACTATTGAGTATCGCTTTCATATTTATATTACACCAGGAATGCAGCATGTCATATCTCTATTACTGTCTGTATTGATATTAAACATGTCCCCTCGGATAGATGACCGATCACACAGATAGTGAGAGCTATGTGAGTTATCATCTATCCCAAACTCTCCCTAGTCGAGGTTCATCTCGGATGTAGGGGTCTGAATGAACCAGACGAGACTAGTATGCGTGGAGGTTATACTTGTTGGAGCAAGTGTGAGCCGATCCCACGGCCACGGAACGGATTGTTGGACAATCGAGAAACGTTCCCATAACTGCGCATAGTTGTTCGAAGAAGGATTATCGAACAATGGAAGTACCCACCGGACACTCCCATCGATTTATACTCTACACCGAAGTGTCTATGGGAACCGGTAAGTTGTCGAAGTGATGCCAGTCGTCCTTTGTACTTACAGGACTTTATCATCACATTTGTTGCCCCATATCCTTGGTGGACCCGTCGATGTCAGCTCAGAATAAGCAGCTGACCTAAGACACGATCCAGGATTATGGCTACATACAAATGGGGATGATAAGTGATTCTGTGAAGGATTCATCTCTCAAGTGTAGCACAGGAGAGCACTGCTCATAGTCTGCATAGTTGTGTTGGTAAAGTCACTGGCCAGTGCAAATGATATATTATGATGGTCATAAGTATATCTTAACCAAGCAACTCGCTGAGACGCCTGTGGATGTATTATTGGGATAGACACTTCATCGATCCTAGATACATTCGAGCAAGTCAGATGAAGGGACGTTACCATCGCCGCGTTGAGCGCAACAGGCTTCGCAACGAAAGGGTTAGCTTTGAGAAACCTCTCAAACGTCCTCACGTATTAATATTGCAAATGGAACCGTCTAGGAATTCCATGTTGCCTAGTCTAGGACTTTCTTAATACGATGAGGCCCTATGGGTCACACTATGTGGTGATTCAGCTTATCAGAATATCCTTGAAGATGGAATCGCAATTAATTTGGAATTAATTGTGATTGATGGATTATAATTGATTTGGAATTAATTATAATATTTGGTGGCTCAATTAATGATTTGGAATTATTAATTGAATTGGCTAATTAATTGTATTTTATGTAAATACAATTAAAGATTATATTTTGGAAATATAATAGAGGTTTGATTAGAACGGATATGTTAATTTAGAATTAACATATGCAATTGGGCAAAATCTACTTGGAGTTTGAATTGCCTTAGAAATATAAGTGGGTCCCAAAATTGGGACCCCCCTCCCGTAGGACAGGGCGCGCGCGCGCATGGATAATGTAGGGGAAGGAGTTCGACTCCTTCCTCTATTAGAAGTCCAAGGGATAAGTTAGATTTTTCCAATTGAGTTTTAATTTGATTGGGAATGAATCTAGACTTGATATTGGTTTCCTTGTGCGATAAGAATTAGATTCTTATTCCTTTACGAAGTCTAATTGCTTATGTTTTAGGCTTCTATTGACTACTATATATAGTAGACTATTAGAGAGCTTTGGATACAGTTTTGCACACAGTTATTCTACCCAGTTTTCTTAGAGAAAATAAAAGCTCTCCCCTCCTCTCTAAAGCCACACGCGCGCGCCATCTCTGCCGTAGGAATCGCCGCCCCGTCTTCTTGGTCACACAAAGAATATCCTAGCATTCTTCCGATACGCTGTTCATCCGTGGATACCAAGGTTGAGGTTCTAGGAGCTGGAAACTAACTCTTATTGTCTTGTAGATATACCGAGTATTGTAGATATCTTCGACTTCGACGAAGGGGAAGATACACCGAAATATTACGAAGACTTGGAAGCGGCTTTGGAAGTAAGGTTAGTCTTCTAATTGACGTGTTTATATATATACGGCATATGCATAATCAATTAACCTGTATGTTAAGAAATTTTTTGAAATTCCGCTGCGTACCCTAGGGGTAACTCTGACCATATTTTCTTACAATGGTATCGGACCGCGGTTAATTGATTACGTATATATATTGTATGATTTTGTAGATATGTGGATGCAATTGATTCTATGATTAATTCGATTTTCAAAAGTTTTGTTTTTTTATATAAATTTAGAATTTATATTTTTCAAAAAAAAAATAAAAATTAAATATATATATTTTTGACAGGGCCGCCTGCGCGAAGCAGGCGGCGGCCGGCCGCTTGCGTGACGCAGGCGCCGTGCCCGCGGGACGGGCGCTAGGCGCCCGTGTGCCGCGGGCACCCAGGTACATGCGTGACGCAGGTACCCGGGGCTTGCGGACGCAGGCGCCCGGCGCCTGCACCCGCGGCACCGTTACCAGCGTGCCGCGGGCGCCGGTCGCCCGGGACCGCGACGCCGGTACCGTGCCGCGGGCGCCGGGCGCCCGGGGCCGCGGGTACCATGGGGACGGGACCTAATATATATATTTTTTCCGGGTTGGACCCAAAATCGAATTTTGAAAATTTTGAGGATTGAATTTTATATTTGAAATATAAATATGATTTAGTTGTAATTGTTTTTAAACTAGAGAGGTTAAATTTAATTAGTATAAAGTTAAAGGGCTTATTTGAAATTTATCAATTTATTGTTTATTGCAAATTAGTCCTTCTACTTTTGAATTTTAGATTTAACACCTCCAAGGTTTTAAAAATTACAATTAAGTCCTTCGGGTTTTCGAAAATTTGTACTTGGTCAATAGAATTTTTGATTTTTCAATCTAGTCCAAATTTTCAATTATTTCATAGAGATTATAAGTATGGGATTATAATTTTCATAATGAAATTATGAAGTCATTTGTCATCCACATAGGCTACTACTTGTTTCATATGCTCGATGTGCTATTGTTTGACAATGCATGTTTAAATACCAAGTATTTTACATTCCGTTCAACCGCTATGCATGCGAGGGTAGGCGACGCCCTCTTATATGTCGGACCGCATATTTTATGTATGGGTAGGCGGCACCCAGTATGTGCTTGACCGCGTTTAGAACTAGAATGGATAGGCGGCATCCATTACGTGTAGACCGTTCATGCATGATGGGTGGGCGGCGCCCCTATTTGTTTGTAGATGACTAATAACAACCCTCAAGCTACAAGCCCCAACCAATATAAGTACAGAAATATATATATGTATGTATTTCTGAGATGCTTTCCATAGGGTGCTTTAATTCTGAACTTTCATTGCGTTTTCTTGTATTGGCGACCTCGTCTTACAGACTCGCAGTGATTGTCAGATTAGAGTAAGCCTATGGTTATGACTTACTGCATATTGTATCTAGCGACCTCGATTGGTACAGTATGTAGGGCATCGGGTTAAATTAGATTTAACAACCAAGAGTTGCGTGACGCAACTGGATAGTCCTACCGGTCATATTATGTTATACGACCAGCCCCCGTTGGAGTATAGCATAGTATGGATTTGGATCTTGGCCACTACGGTAACTTGTTGGACATTACCCGTATGTTTGTTGTGGGGCCAAGCATATGTGAAAATAGTGGGAGCTAAACAGCTAAAGGACCTTGTTGTTTAGTTATGTTGACTGTGTATTTAGAAATAATATTTCAATAGTTGATTTACTATTTTCGTTCTATATTATTTCTCCTTAGGATATTAGAAATGGCGAGTATCTCGCTCCGTGCTGTCTTAGAGAAGCAAATTTTGACCGGGCCAAACTTCCTAGATTGGATCAGGAATATACGTTTGGTGCTGAGGTACGAAAGATTGAGTACGTCTTGGACGAGGTCATTCCCGTGTGCCCCGAAAATCAGACTGCCGATCAGGTTGCTGCTTGGAATCAAGCCAACAAGGCAAAGTCTGATAAGCATCTTGAGGATGCTAGATCCGCGCAGTGTATTATGCTGGCGGCAATGAGCAATGAGCTACAAAGGCAACATGAAAGCATGTTGCCGTATGAGATGCTGAAGCATCTAGAGTCGCTCTTTGAAACGACAGCTAGAAGTGTTGAATTTGATTTGATCAAAGAGATACACAGATGCAAGCTCAGTGAAGGAGGGACATGTTCTCAAAATGATTGGTCTCTTTGAAAAGCTTGCCGATGCCGGCGTTAAGCTAGAGAACAAGATCATGGTGATCTTTGTCCTTCAATCATTACCGAGTTCGTATTCGCAGTTCATCATCAATTCGCAGTTCCTAGATGAATGCTTGTTGGGCAACCGTCTAACCCAAACCCGAGAAACAAAGGTGCTAAGGGTAAGGGAAAGTCGGGAGCCAAGGCTAACACTTGGAGTGATAAGCCTAAGCGTCCGAACCAGAAAAGGAAGTTCAAGAGAAGCGAACGGTACGCACAGATGAATAACTTTTCTGTAAGCAGAAAGGACATTGGAAGAAAGATTGCCCTAAGCTTAGGGCAAATCAAACTAAGAAGCCATCGGCTTCTGGCTCAGGTATGTTTGTTATTGAAATGAACATGACTACTTTTGACTCCAATGGTTGGGTATTAGATACAACCTGTGGCTCACACATTTGTAATAATGTGCAGGGGCTAATTGATCACAGGCTAGTCAAGCAAGGTGAAATCGACTTGCATGTTGGGAACGGCAATCCAGTTGAAGCCAAACGCGTTGGACGCAGCAAGATAGATTTACCTTCGGGACAATGTTTAGAACTTGATAATGTTTATTTTGTTCCATCCATTGTCAGAAATATTATTTCCATTCCATTGTTAGACAATGTGGGATTTTCCTTTCGATTTGCGAATAATACTTGTTATTTTTCATTAAATGATCAGTATTATGGAAAGGCTCGCTTGGTGAATGGTTTATATATTTTGCAAAGTGTCTACCTTTATTTCAAATACATAACAAACAACCGTCTCAAGTAGGAAGAATAATCCATCTTATCTATGGCATTGTCGGCTAGGCCATATCAATGAAACACGGATTCAAAGAGTAAAGAAGTTGGACTACTTAGAACCATTTGATTTGAATCATATGGAACATGTGAATCTTGTGTTAAGGGTAAGATGACGAACAAACCTTTTGTTGGACAAGGTGTTCGTGCCACTCACTGCTTAGAGCTCATACATACCGATGTTTGTGGACCTTTTAAAGTCCATGCGCGTGGGGGTTATCCTTACTTTGTTACCTTTACTAACGATTTCTCAAGGTATGGATATATTTATCTTATGAAAAATAAATCTGAGACCTTTGGGAAATTCAAGGAGTTTAGGAATGAGGTCGAGAATGAATTGAACCTAAGGATAGTCACTCTTCGATCAGATCGAGGAGGTGAATACCTTAGTGAAGAATTTACCGACTACTTGAAGGAAAATGGAATTCAATCGCAATGGACTCCTCCTGGAACACCATAGTTAAACGGTGTGTCTGAGAGGAGGAATCGAACCCTGTTAGACATGGTGAGATCAATGATTGGATTCTCGACTCTTCCAAAGTATCTGTGGGGATATGCACTACAAACTGCAATCTACATTCTGAACCGTGTACCATCTAAATCAGTGGAGAAAACTCCTTACGAGTTGTGGAAGGGAAAGAAGCCTTCACTAGGCTATCTTAGACCTTGGGGCTGTCCTGCGATAGTCAAACTGATGCTCACTGATAAGTTAGATGCCAAGGGTGTCAAAGTGTATTTCATAGGCTATCCTCGTCAGACGAGAGGCTATGAATTCTATCATGCTGAAGATCACAAGGTGATCGTATCTAGAAACGTGAAGTTTTTAGAAGCTGAATACCTCGAAGAAGAGAGGTTAGATGACATGATAGAACTTGAAGAAATTCAAGACTTTGACACGCGCGAACATGAGGTCTCTAAATCTTCTGATTTGGACTCAAGTTCAGTGGGAGCTTTCGAAGCAGGAAAGGGTGATGATATGACACTTGCTAGGCATGTCATAGTCAGTGGGAGTCCTGTGATTAGATCAACAGTTGAAACCACACCAATAGAACCCGTTGTCAACCAACCTGTGAAACAAGTTGCACAAGAGCAGCCTCCCGCAAGGGAACAGGGTGGTGCCCAGTGACCAGCTGCATCAGTACCCACTGATAATGTTCGTGTTACACAAAACCAGAAAAGAAAAGCACCAGAACAAGTCGAGCTCCGTAGGTCGAAGAGGATCCTAAAAGGACTTCAGAAGCAAAGCCTTATGATAGAAGACATCAGTGAACTTGATGTCGGTTTATCAGATCGGGAAGATCCCGAGACCTACAAAGAGGCAATAATTGATATTGACTCAGACAAATGGCAAGAGGCCATGGAATTAGAAATTGATTCAATGTACCAGAACCAAGTTTGGAACTTGGTAGACTTGCCCCAAGGGGTTAGACCTATTGGGTGCAAATGGGTCTTTAAACGAAAGACAGATGCCGATGGCAAGGTACAAACGCACAAAGCTAGGCTTGTAGCGAAAGGCTACACGCAAAGGTATGGCATCGATTACGATGAAACCTTTTCACCGGTAGCAAAATTTAAGTCCATTCGAATTCTACTTGCAATAGCTGCCTACTATGATTATGAAATCTGGCAGATGGATGTGAAGACTGCCTTCCTCAATGGCAACCTTGAGGAAGAGGTCTATATGGTACAGCCGGAAGGTTTTATTAGTAAAACCAGGCCAACTGTTGTATGCAAATTACAAAGATCCATCTATGGGCTAAAGCAAGCGTCAAGGAGCTGGAATATCCGCTTTGATAAAGCTGTCAAATCGTTTGACTTCATCAGAAGCAAGGAAGATCCCTGTGTCTACGCTAGACACAGCGACAAAGGAGTCATTTTCATGATCATTTATGTAGATGACATTTTGATCATGGGAAACAATGTCTCTATGCTAGAAGAGACTAAAGTTTGGTTATCAAGTACCTTCTCGATGAAGGACTTGGGTGAAGCGAACTACATCCTAGGGATCAAGATCTTTAGAGATAGATCCAAGAGGATGTTAGGAATGACACAATCCACCTACATAGACAAAATACAGGGAGAGTCTTTTTCACCTATTTTATCTATCCTCTATGTTAATTTAGCTATATTTTGGTACATTTTATTAGAATAGTGTCACGTTCCCCTTTAGATTTTATTTTACAGGTTTTGGTTGAAATTCGGGGATTTCTGGGCAATTATATTGAAGTTGACAAGGAATTGGTGTTCCAGAAGCCTATTTGGAGTATCTGAAGGTTTCCGGATAGGATTTGGAGTCTAGGGGTCGAATCTAGAGGTTAGAAGGCCACTAGAAGTCTGAAACCGAGTCCGAAAAGGTGAAGAAATCCAAATCCGCGTCGAAAAATGCGGAATTCCGCGAAAAAGACGGGGGGCAAACCGCCCCATCCTGCGGCGAACCGCCCCAGAGTTTATTCGGGACCTATATATAGTGCTCAGTTATCTCTCCGAAAATCATATCTTTCCAGACCTACTTTCTCACCTCTCTCTATAGTTTTAGGTAGGAACTTCCCGGGGCCTGTCCTGGGAGTTCCATAGCTTAGGGGATACTTTTTCATAGCAGTTTGGAGCTCGTAGGATCGCAATCATCCGGAGATTGACAACCTTCGGTAACTTTGTATCTTATAGTTTTATTCTACTTATTTTATTTATCTTTCAATATGTTTTCTTCTATGATTTATGTTGATTGCATGCATAATATGAGTAGCTAAACTTATCATTGGTGGTAGTATGTGTTTAATTTGTTTATATTTACAACTTTAGATTCCGAATTCTACTAGTTTTAGTTTTCCTTTTTAATCTCTCTCTGATACTGCATTTCTAGTCTGTTACAGATTGTGTATGCCGCATACACGTTCTGCAGGTACACCGCTTGCTAATTCAATTGCTGAGATCGACAGAGTCTACCACCAAAGAAGGCGACTACTTGAAAGGCGCGCACTAGAGGAAATAGAGGAAACCGATTTCTCTGTATCTCTACTTAGTCTCTATAAGGAAATCGACAGAATGGCAGAAGCTAGACCACTGAAGGCATGGGTACAACCCACCAAAGATCGTATGAGGGGACCGGCGATTGTTGTTTCGCCTGCAACCCGAGATCTGGAGATCAAAAACCACGCATTCCAACAACTTCCGAGGTTCTATGGCTTATCAAGGGAAGATGTGATGGGGTACTTGCACGATATCGATGATTTCGTCAACCAACTCCCACGACCCGGAGCTGACATAACAACGGACGAGTTGAGGATGAAGGTTTTTGCTATGGGACTTGGCGACAGAGCCAAGTCATGGCTGAGTTCTCTACCAGCCGGCTCGCTGGACACTTGGGAAAAGGTTTTTTCAGCTTTCATGGAGAAATACTTCCCTCACACCTTGACTACCGCGCTAAAGGCGCAGATCACTTGATTCAAACAGGACTATGATGAGACCATCTACACCGCGTTCGAGAGGTTCCAAGATCTCACTAACAAGTGCCCTCACCATGGTTTTGAACTTTCCGACTTAGTCCAACACTTTTACAATGGACTAACCTTCGAGAACCAACAAGTGGTGGATTTCTAATGCCGAGGCAATATTTGGGAGGAAACCACAGAAGCCGTCTGGGCTGTTTTCGAAAGGCTTGCTAAGGGTTCACAGTTCAAGGACCCAAGAGCAATGGGTAGGAGACGTGGACCTGAAGCTCCACCGACTCAAGAAGCCCCTATGTACAGGGGGAATGGGGATCAATTCGAGTGCTTTACCAACGAATTGAAGCAAGTCCTCAAGAGCGCCACCAGAACAACTGTTTCGAATGAAGTATGTCGAATATGCAAGAACTATGGGCATGGGGCTCATATGTGTAGATCGGAGCTGGCATATGATGATGGCAACTGGGCTCGAGGAGGCGAAGAAGAAGCCTTTGCTACGGTGTTTGGTACTCAAGAAGTTAGCTACGGACAAGACGGTAGGAATCCTCGAGGTGGATTCTGGAGAAAAGGATACCGTAACAATCAAGGATATGCACTGGCTAACCAGACTTATGGACCTAACCAAGACCGTAGTAGGCTAAACTATGGTAATGACCACTGCGAAAACCCCGCTCAGAAAGAGCCACCGAAGTCGAAGTCGGCTCAACTGATGGAGAACTTGCAGAAGATGGTCAATCACACACAAAGTTTTCTCAAACGTTATGAAGAAGATTCTGAGAAGACTAGGGCAAGGCTCGATAGGTTGGAAGAGAGCACTAGACTTGCCCATCAAAAGATGCAAGAGTTGATCGACCGACGAGCAACTAGGGAGCAAGGAAAACTGCCCAGCAACACTGAGAAGTCGTTGTCCATTAACTTAGTGGGTGATCTACCTGTTGAAATCACCATCAAGAAGGTTGCTAAGTGCGAGGGTTGCAAGAGGGAACTGCCCCCACAAGCCGAAGAAGAAGAAAAGGACCTTGGTACTAACAAGAGAGAAGAGGAGCAAGAGGATCCCGAGCCACTCCCTCAAAGTTTCGATGTTAAGGTCGGGATTGGGAAGCTTGAAGATGTCCGTGCCACACTGGACACAGGATCCTACTCTAATGTACTCCCTTTGAATGTTTTCGAGAAGAGTAACCTTGGAGAACTAACTGTGTATAAGGCTATTGTGCAACTAGCGGATGGATCCCTTGTGAAACCCGACGGCGTTGTGAAGAATGTATTAGTCAAAATTGGTGAAGCCTCTGTCTACACCGATTTTGTAATTATGCCAGCATCAGCACCAGGAACGGGGGATGTCATACTCTTAGGACGAACGTTGTTGACTAAGCTACGCTCCGTAATGGACATCTACCAAAAGGACTTGCACAATCGAAGTGGATGGCAAGCAACATGTGTTGCAAGCCATATCTGATCCACCTGATCCACCCGATACTTCTAACACTATTGATTACAGTGGTCTTAACGTCTATGTTCACTCTTATTCACAGGATCAAAGCACGGGAAGGAGACTCATGAAGGGGAAGTCTAGTACCCTCAGAAGGAAAAGATAGGCGAAGACAGGAGTCGAGTCAGAGACTTTAAACAATGGAGCTATCCGGGAGGCAACCCGGGGTTTTTATCGCTTTCTTTACAGCTTTTCTGCATGCATTCATACTTGAACAATTTGCTTTTCATATGTGAATTTGTTCGGTTCTGTGTCGTATGTGCTTATGTTGTGTTCGAGTGCGACTTTTTCGAGTGATTTTTTGAGGAAAATGATTTTTCGGGGACTAAAAACTTTTTCGGGGACTAAAAACCGCATTTTTATTTCAAAAAAACATTCGTCTCCCACCCAAAAGTGGGGGGCGAATCGCCCCACGACCGGAGCGCGCGCGCGCGCGCGCTCTGGGCGTGCGGGGCATTCGCCCCGCACGGGGCGGTTCGCCCCAGGTGTGGGGCGAACCGCCCCACACTTCCAGAACTCTAAAATCGGGGGTTTCTTCCTGAAACCCCCATTTTCCTCCATTTTCATCTTCCAAACTCCAAAATTTCCTCCATATTCAAAATAACTTCAAATCTTCATAACTTCTTCATCTCTCCATCATTTTGTGTGTTCTTTAGCTTCATTCGAAGCCCGTTACGTGCTCTATCATTCTATCCGAACAAATTTATTCCTAGCTCATTCAATTTCCGGATTTGAGGTATTATCACATGAACCCTAATTTTTACAATTTTGGAATTTTTTGATTTATGCTTCAATTAGGCTTGTATGATGTATGGGTTGATGATTTATGTGATTAGATTCGTATTTCATTGCCAATTACATGTTCAATTAGGCTTGGTTTGATGATTTTAGATTTTTGCTAATTGGATGATATATGTCTTGTTAGGAAATGTCTCTCTTACTTTCATTCCATGTTTAAACATGTGTTTATTGATATGAAATTCATGGATGTATTGGTAGAATGCATGATTGATGAGTTTGAGGATTTATACTAGATTTTGATTTTTATGGTAAGGATTGAACCTTGTAATTCAAGGCATTTGATGTTAGCAAGAGCATAATGTGATATGTTATTGTAGTAGTTACATTGATATGTTGCGTAATGATTTAGCTAGACTAGGTTTTGGGTTTTTGAGGAGTTGGATTTTTGAGGATTTTACTCGTCTGTTCACTCGTATATTTACATATGCATAGGTTTGTTTTGCATCGTACAAGATACTAATTGATGTTTGTAGGAATCATGGCACCGAGGACAAGGAGAGCCGGCTCTAGCAAAAAGGGGAAGGGAGAGGCGTCAAGCTCCCAACCATCTCACGATTTGTACGAGTTGTCTGCCGCTGCGATAGAGGTGCGGCAAAGGCTAGAGGCGGAGATAGCCGACGGAGGGAGGTCAATCATCCCGGATAGGAGGATTGACATTCCTGAGTCCGCGACGGATAGAGCGGGATATAGGACGCTGTCACGTGTGGGGTCACAAAGGAATTGGGCATGGTACAGTTCCAACAGGTTCAAAGGATACGACGAGAGCCTCCTCTGAGATTTCTACACTGGATACACAGATCTCGACGATAAGAATGGGGTGCTAGTCCGAGGCCTGATTATACCATGGGACCCAGAGCACATTTCTTCCTTCATCCATTTCGGGAACCTAGAATTCACAGAGAGCGACCACGCCTACTCGTATTCGAGGATCACTAGGGGGATAGGGAGACACATCACCGACGTGATCTGCAACAGGGAATACCTATATCCGGAAGTTGGGGCAGCACCTGGATGGATCAGATATAGAGACCTTAGCATCGAAGCTAAGGTGATGACGAAATTTTGCATCTCCGACTTGATCCCGAGGAAGAATGACACATGGATTCAGCCCTATTACGCCGAGCTCCTCTACTGTCTCATAGACGGACATCAGATTGACATCCGGCACATTATGTACGAGGAGTACGAGCGCCACTAGGAAAAGAAGAGGAAGCCTTTCATCTTCCCGAGCTTCATCACAGCCTACTGCATATATCATGGGGTCGATGATATTGAGGAGGGGGATTGCGAGGTCGCTGCCCTTTCACCCTCGACCATTGAGGTACAGCTCAACAGGTATCAGTTGAGGAACCCCACAACAGCCGCTGCTGATGTAGGAGCACCATTCCAGCCAAATGATTGCGATCATGAGGATGCTATGGAGGCCGATGTTGGCGAAGCCCCTATCCCAGATATTCCTTTTGTCCATCATGCACCGCATGCACCAGCTGGAGCACCACAGGGTTCTGGAGGATTTGACTTCTCCGAATTCCGTACCTACCTCGACAGCCGTTTCGACAGGATTGGTGCCAACAACGCAGCCATGCGACAGGACATCGACAGGCACATTGTCCAGCACAACCGCGATTGGGAGATATTCGAGGAGCATCGCCGAGAGGATAGGCAGCACATGTGGGAGCAGCAACAGCAGGAATCTCTACGACAGTCCAATGAGCTCATGAATGACATGTGGAGTGACTTTTATGGGGACTACCATCCCGATGATTAATCCTTCCACATCTAGTATCACTTCTTATTACTCATTCTCTTTTGCTAGGGGCTAGCTTAAGAATCATAAGGGGGATGGGATGTGAACCATGATGTTAAGTATTGTTTGGCTTTGTGTCGATTAGTATCTTGTCCTTTGTTTGCATTTGCATTTGCACGTTTACCGCTTTCTTAGATTTTTTAGGTTGCATTTCACTACATTCATCCTAGGATAGTTTTGCATGTTTTATATGGAGTTTATTGCCGAATTTTTTGAACTTTTTTATTCGGTAGATCAACTAGCTATGCCATTAATCGTATGCTTCATCTCTATGAATTTGTTTGAGGTTTTTCTCGCTTGGCTTGTCACATTTATGTATTGCACTTAGTTGAGCTAGGTAGTCTCGACATCACTTAGTGGTGTTTTCTCTACTGCGGTTCACGAAGGCCTTTATAATAGGATGATGCATGTTAGGATCTTATGGTTGTTTTCCCGAGTAATTATGTACCTAAGAGGCAACAAGTATTCACCATGCTTTGAGATTGCTAAATGCCTATGAAGGAGGTAGTGTGAGGTTGTGTGATCCTTTGTTTATAACATATTCTTCCGAATAGGTTTGGGGAGGGGGTTACACCGTCATAGACTTGTTTCTGTTTTTCATTTTCGTATCGTGAGTTTATTTTTCCTTTTCCGTAAATTTTGTAATCCAACCTATTCTTTCGAATAGGTTTGGGGAAGTCGTGTGAGTCATTTTGTTTCTCTTTTTGTTATGCTACTGCTGGCTAGAAAAAAATCGAAAAAAAAAAAAAAGAGAAAAATTCCAGAAAAAAAGAAGAAAAAAGAGAAAAAAAGAATCTAGAAAGAAAAAAAAAACAAAAGACCCCAAAAATCAAAGAAGGGTCCAAAAAAAAAAGCCAAATAGCAGTTTAGCAAAGTTTGAGTCTTTTCCATTTTTTGTAATGTTCGTAATCGTGTTTTTCTATTTTTTATCTTTTTTGTCTTAAGTGTCATCTGTTCTAGACCACCCTCGTCCTGCCATTCAGGAAGTGGTGAATAGCTTAAGACTTTACTTGAGAGATGGGTAGAATAGGGGAGTGTTATCTTTTATAGGGAACCCTCCTTCGTTTGATGAGAGCCAGTACTGGTTCGACCTCTTTTGAGGGAAAGTCTTAACATGGTGGAACAGCAGTAAGTCCTTAGTTTCATAGGCACGGGGCAACCATTTGTATCTTAGCATGCATCATTACGTCGTCACTGACTAGGTCCAGGTAGAGAATGTTACAAGAGACTATCTTGTCTTGACATAAGTGCTTATGTGGATGTGTATAAGTCAATCGAGGTATTCTTCAACTTATATTCATGCTTTGATTTATATTGTTTTTGTTCATATGTTTTTTGGTAGATTCAGTAGATTAGTTCATAGAGACTATCCATTGCATGTTTTTTGTATTAGAGTCTAGCTTAGTTGCTTGAGGACAAGCAAAGGTTCGGTTTGGGGAGTTTGATGAATGTGTATTTTACACTTTCATTCGAGTCTTTTTCACCTATTTTAGCTATCCTCTATGTTAATTTAGCTATATTTTAGTACATTTTATTAGAATAGTGTCACGTTTCCCTTTAGATTTTATTTTACAGATTTCGGTTGAAATTCGGGGATTTCTGGGCAATTATATTGAAGTTGACAAGGAATTGGTGTTCCAGAAGCCTATTTGGAGTATCTGAAGGTTTCGGATAGGATTTGGAGTCTAGGGGTCGAATCTAGAGGTTAGAAGGCCACTAGAAGTCTGAAACCGAGTCCGAAAAGGTAAAGAAATCCAAATCCGCGTCGAAAAATGCGGAATTCCGCGAAAAAGACGGGAGGCGAACCGCCCCATCCTGCGGCGAACCACCCCAGAGTTTATTCGGGGCCTATATATAGTGCTCAGTTTTCTCTCCGAAAATCATATCTTTCCAGACCTACTTTCTCACCTCTCTCTATAGTTTTAGGTAGGGAACTTCCCGGGGCCTGTCCTGGGAGTTCCATAGCTTAGGGGATACTTTTTCATAGCAGTTTGGAGCTCGTAGGATCGCAATCATCCGGAGATTGACAACCTTCGGTAACTTTGTATCTTACAGTTTTATTCTACTTATTTTATTTATCTTTCAATATGTTTTCTTCTATGATTTCTGTTGATTGCATGCATAATATGAGTAGCTAAACTTATCATTGGTGGTAGTATGTGAATTCTTAGCGAGGGAAGATAATCATGCTAATGGCTATATCGCGCATTATACTCCGTGTCATTGCTTTATTTCGTTGATCAGTTGTAACCAAAATTCTCGTATGTTGTATTGATTATTATGCACAATTGGACACTAGTCGACCATCAGACCAATTATCTTCGTAGTGTTGAATAATTACGGAACACATTAGGACAACCGTGATTGACTAGTCAGACCAGATTATCTTCGTAGTTCTTAATACTTGCAACAGGACACTAGATTGATTCAAAGATCTCTATGCAAGACCGAGGAATTTATGCATGATTATCGACCCATTATGCTAAGAAGGATCATACTATCACCAATCTCCATTATCTGCTAGAAACCCCCTATTGCTATCTGTCTGCTGTTTTATATTCTCTTGTTAAATAGATAAAGCTAGTTATAGTCCTGAGAGAACGACACTCAAGTCATTCTACTACTACACTATGGTTTTCGTTGTAGTTGTGGTTTGCCTTTGGCTAATTACATATTTATTTGATTGACCTTGACACGTCCTTCATGGATGGTCCTAAAATTGATGAATAAAGAAATGCAATGAGTCATGTGCCCTATGCTTCGGCAGTAGGGTCTATAATGTATGCAATGAATTGCACAAGGCCCGATGTGGCATATGCGCTTAGGGTCACTTGTCGACACCAACAGAATCCAGGAGTACCTCACTGGACTGCTTTAAAGAACATTCTTAAGTACCTTCGACGGACTAAAGAGATGTTCTTGGTGTTTGGTGGAGAACCAGAATTAAAGATGTCTGGGTATGTCGACGCTGGATTTGAATCAGATCCTGATGACTTTAAGTCACAGATAGGATACGTATTCAAATTGAACGGAGGAGCTGTCTGTTGGAAGAGTTCTAAGTAAGCCACGGTTGCTGACTCATCCACAGAAGCCGAGTACATTGCTGCATTAGAAGCATCGAAAGAAGCTGTCTGGATTTCAGAGTTCTTGTTGTTCCTGCTCCCAGTCCAATAACGATTTATTGTGACAATACGGGCGCCGTCGCTCAAGCTAGGGAGCCTAGATCTACAAACAAGAACAAACATGTACTTAGAAAATATCACGTTATACGTGAGATTATAGATAGAGGAGAAGTTAGTATAGAACGTGTCTCTACCACGGACAACGTGGCAGATCCTTTCACCAAGGTTTTATCAGTGGAAGTCCACTTAAGACATTATGCTAATCTGGGTATTAGGCATAAAGGTGACTGGCTCTAGTCCAAGTGGGAGATTGATAATGTATATGTCCTAGAGACAGTCCTTACTAAGGGCATAGTGCCCTTATAGAGGACATATATGTACTATTACACAGGTCAACGTAATATAATATATGTTTGTTGCATTGTACTATTGAGTATCGCTTTCATATTTATATTACACCAGGCAGGCAGCATGTCATATCTCTATTACTGTTTGTATTGATATTAAACATGTCCCTTCGGATAGATGACCGATCACACAGATAGTGGGAGCTATGTGAGTTATCATCTATCCCAAACTCTCCCTAGTCGAGGTTCATCTCGGATGTAGGGGTCTGAATGAACCAGACGAGACTAGTATGTGTGGAGGTTATACTTGTTGGAGCAAGTGTGAGCCGATCCCACGGCCACGGAACGGATTGTTGGATAATCGAGAAAAGTTCCCATAACTGCGCATAGTTGTTCGAAGAAGGATTATCGAACAATGGAAGTACCCACCGGACACTCCCATCGATGTATACTCTACACCGAAGTGTCTATGGGAACCGGTAAGTTGTCGAAGTGATGTCAGTCGTCCTTTGTACTTACAGGACTTTATCATCACATTTGTTGCCCCATATCCTTGGTGGACCCGTTGATGTCAGCTCTGAATAAGCAGCTGACCTAAGACACGATCCAGGATTATGGCTACATACAAATGGGGAATATAAGTGATTTTCTGAAGGATTCATCTCTCAAGTGTAGCACAGGAGAGCACTGCTCATAGTCTGCATAGTTGTGTTGGTAAAGTCACTGGCCAGTGCAAATGATATATTATGATGGTCATAAGTATATCTTAACCAAGCAACTCCCTGAGACGCCCGTGGATGTATGATTGGGATAGACACTTCATCGATCCTAGATACATTCGAGCAAGTCAGATGAAGGGACGTTACCATCGCCGCGTTGAGCGCAACAGGCTTCGCAACGAAAGGGTTAGCTTTGAGAAACCTCTCAAACGTCCTCACGTATTAATATTGCAAATGGAACCGTCTAGGAATTCCATGTTGCCTAGTCTAGGACTTGCTTAATACGATGAGGCCCTATGGGTCACACTTTGTGGTGATTCAGCTTATCCGAATATCCTTGAAGATGGAATCGCAATTAATTTGGAATTAATTGTGACTGATGGATTATAATTGATTTGGAATTAATTATAATATTTGGTGGCTCCATTAATGATTTGGAATTATTAATTGAATTGTAGTTAATTGTATTTTATGTAAATACAATTAAAGATTATATTTTGGAAATATAATAGAGGTTTGATTAGAAAGGATATGTTAATTTAGAATTAACATATGCATTTGGGCAAAATCTACTTGGAGTTTGAATTGCCTTAGAAATATAAGTGGGTCCCAAAATTGGGACCCACCTCCCGTAGGACTGGGCGCGCGCGCGCGCATGGATAAGGTAGGGGAAGGAGTTCGACTTCTTCCTCTATTAGAAGTCCAAGGGATAAGTTAGATTTTCCTGATTGAGTTTTAATTTGATTGGGAATGAATCTAGACTTGATATTGGTTTCTTTGTGCGATAAGAATTAGATTCTTATTCCTTTACGAAGTCTAATTGCTTATGCTTTAGGCTTCTATTGACTACTATATATAGTAGACTATTAGAGAGCTTTGGATACAGTTTTGCACAAAGTTATTCTACCCAGTTTTCTTAGAGAAAATAAAAGCTCTCCCCTCCTCTCTAAAGCCACACGCGCGTGCCATCTCTGCCGGAGGAATCGCCGCCCCGTCTTCATGGTCACACAAAGAATATCCTAGCATTCTTCCGATAGGCTATACATCCGTGGATACCAAGGTTGAGGTTCTAGGAGCTGGAAACTAACTCTTATTGTCTTGCAGATATACAGAGTATTGTAGATATCTTCGACTTCGACGAAGGAGAAGATACACCGGAATATTACGAAGACTTGGAAGCGGCTTTGGAAGTAAGGTTAGTCTTCTAATTGACGTGTTTATATATATATATATGACATATGCATAATCAATTAGCCTGTATGTTAAGAAAATTTTTGAAATTCCGCTGCGTACCCTAGGGGTAACTCTTACCATATTTTCTTACACCGGCAACCAGCTCCATCCCGTCTCGGTTTCGGTCCGTTCTGCTCCGTTCGAAGGTCCCGGTTTGCTCTGTTTCCTTAGCGTGTACCCTGTTCCGTTTGTGGCTCGGCTCCGATCCCGATTGGTAGTAAGTTGAGCTCTATCTTTTCTCTTCATCTTTTCCTCTTCATCTATCTCTATCTCTTCTTTTAATTTCAGAGACTAACTCGTTGTTTGGATTTCAAAACCTGTTTTTGTTGCGTTTTCTTGTTGATGTTTCACAGCTACTTCATCCACCATTTTCATTTGAAGGTAAATTACGTTGTACCTTGTTCCTCTCTTCGTTTTTTTCATGTTCTGTTTTGGACGATTTTACCCCTGGATATGAATTTAATATTTTACCCTTGATTGGATTTACGGTTTTACCCTTGGACCTTTCTGGACGGTTTTACCCTGTCGATAACCAGGACTTTGACTTTTGTGCCCTTCCGTATTAAACTGGATTCGGACTGTTTTGATTTAGTAGGACTTGAATTGGTTTTGACCATTTCGCCCTTTCGTATTTTGTGGCCATGTTGACCATTGACCTAGGTTTCTGAAATTACAGTTTGGCCCTTGAGTTACTGCTTTGATTTTTAAAACCCTAGTTGACCCTGGAAATTACAGAATTGCCCCTGTTGACTGTGACTTGACGTTTATACCCTTGAACAGGTTCTGGACCGTAAATAGTTAGTTGGACTGTCGACTGAAGTTGACTTTTGCCCTTCCTATCTTGGGTAGTGAAACTGTGCTCAGCTTTTCGTATTTCAAACTAAATGACTGATGAACGTGTATTTTACACTTTCATTTGAGTCTTTTTCACCTATTTTAGCTATCCTCTATGTTAATTTAGCTATATTTTAGTGCATTTTATTAGAATAGTGTCACGTTTCCCTTTGGATTTTATTTTACAGGTTTTGGTTGAAAATCGAGGATTTCCGGGCAATTATATTGAAGTTGACAAGGAATTGGTGTTCCAGAAGCCTATTTGGAGTATCTGAAGGTTTCCGGATAGGATTTGGAGTCTAGGGGTCGAATCTGGAGGTTAGAAGCCCACTAGAAGACAAAAACCGAGTCCGAAAAGGGGAAGAAATCCAAAAACGCGTCGAAAACGCAGAATTCCGCGATCTCCGGGGCGAACCGCCCCACAATTTTCGAGGCCTATATATAGTTGCTCAGTTTTCTCCGAAATTCATACTTTTCCAGACCTTCTCACCCACCTTTCTCTGTAGTTTTAGGTAGGAACTTCCCAGAGCCTGTTCTGGGGGTTCGTAGCTTAGGGGACACTTTTTCATAGCAGTTTGGAGCTTGTAGGATCGCAATTCTTCGGAGATTGACAACCTTCGATAACATTGTATCTTACAGTTTATTCTACTTATTTTATATATCTTTCAATATGTTTTCTTCTATGATTTCTGTTGATTGCATGCCTATTATGAGTATCTAAACTTATCGTTGGTGGTAGTATGTGAATTCTTAGCGAAGGGAAGGTAATCATGCTAATGGCTATATCGCGCATTATACTCCGTGTTATTGCTTTGTTTCGTTGATCAGGCTCAGCCTAAATTCTCGTATGTTGTATTAATTATTATGCACAATTGGACCCTCGTCGACCTATACGCATGTTTATCTTCGTAGTGTTGAATAATTACGGAACACAATAGGACAATAGTGATTGACTTGTCAGTACCATGTTTATCTTCGTAGTGCTTAATATTTACAACATGACATTAGATTGATCAAAGATCTCCATGCAAGACCGAGGAATTTACGCATGATTATTGACCCGTTATGCTTTGAAGGATCATACTATCACCAATCTCCATTATCTGCTAGAAAACCCTTTGCTATTACGTCTGCTGTTTTATATTCTCTTGTTAAATAGATAAAGCTAGTTATAGTCCTCAGAGAACGACACTCGAGTCATTCTACTGCTACACTACGGTTTTCGTTGTAGTTGTGGATTGCCTTTGGCTAAATAACAAATTTATTTGCTGAATCGAGACCCGAAAAATCTCCGTTCATCAAATTGGCGTCGTTGTCGGGGACTATACTCCTTTTTTCTGTTTAATTTGTTTATATTTTCAGCATTCAATTCCTAATTCTATTAGTTTTAGTTTTCCTTTTTAATCTCTCTATGATACTGCTTTCCTAGTCTGTTACAGATAGTGTATGCCGCATACACGATCTGAAGGAACACCACTTGCTGATTCAATTGCTGAGATTGACAGAGTCTACCACCAAAGAAGGCGACTACTTCAAAGGCGTGCACTAGAGGAAATAGAGGATACCGATTTCTCTGAATCTCTACACATTCTTTTCAAGGAAATCGACGGAATGGCAGAAGCTAGACCACTGAAAGCATGGGTTCAACCCACCAAGGATCGTATGAGGGGACCGGCGATTGTTCTTTCGTCTGCAACCCGAGATCTGGAAATCAAGAACCACGCATTCCAACAACTTCCGAGGTTCTATGGCTTATCAAGGGAAGATGTGATGGGGTACTTGCACGATATCGATGATTTCGTCAACCAACTCCCACGACCCGGAGCTGAAATAACAACGGATGAGTTACGGATGAAGGTTTTTGCTATGGGGCTTGGCGACAGAGCCAAGTCATGGTTGAGTTCTCTACCAGCAGGCTCGCTGGACACTTGGGAGAAGGTTTTTTCAGCTTTCATGGAAAAATACTTCCCTCACACCTTGACTACCGCGCTCAAGGCGCAAATCACCGGATTCAAACAAGACTATGATGAGACCATCTACACCGCGTTTGAGAGGTTCCAAGATCTCACGAACAAGTGCCCCCACCATGGTTTTGAATTCTCTGACTTAGTCCAATACTTCTACAATGGACTAACCTTCGAGAACCAACAAGTGGTGGATTTCCAATGCCGAGGCAATATTTGGGAGGAAACCGCAGAAGCCGTCTGGGCAGTTTTCGAAAGGCGTGCTAAGGGTTCGCAGTTCAAGGACCCAAGAGCAATGGTTAGGAGACGTGGACCTGAAGCTCCACCGACTCAATAAGCCCCAATGTATAGGGGGAATGGGGATCAATTCGAGTGCTTTACCAACGAATTGAAGCAAGTCCTCAAGAGCGCCACCGGAACAACTGTTTCGAACGAAGTATGCCGAATATGCAAGAACTATGGGCATGGGGATCATATGTGCAGATCTGAGCTTGCGTATGATGATGGCAACTGGGCTCGAGGAGGCGAAGAGGAAGCCTTTGCTACGGATTTTGGTACTCAAGAAGTTAGCTACGGACAAGACGGTAGGAATCCTCGAGGTGGATTTTGGAGAAGAGGATTCCGAAACAATCAAGGATATGCACCGGCAAATCAAACTTATGGCCCTAACCAAGACCGTAGTAGGCTAAACTATGGTAATGATCACTGTGAAAACCCCGCTCCGAAAGAGCCACCGAAGTCGAAGTCGGCTCAACTGATGGAGAACTTGAAAAAGATGGTTGATCACACACAACGTTATGAAGAAGATTCCGAGAAGACTAGGGCAAGGCTCGATAGGTTGGAAGAGAGCACTAGGCTAGCCCATCAAAAGATGCAAGAGTTGATTGACCGAGGAGCAAGTAGGGAGCAAGGCAAGCTGCCTAGCAACACTGAGAAGTCGAATTCCATTACATTAGCTGGTGATCTACCTGACGAAATCACCATCAAGAAGGTTGCTAAGTGCGAGTGTTGCAAGAAGGAAGAACTTCTACAGGCTAAGGAAGAAGAGAAGGACCTTAGTACTGAAGAGAGTGAGGAAGAGCAAGAGGATCCCGAGCCACTCCCTAAAAGTTTCGATGTTAAGGTAGGGATTGGTGAGCTTGAAGATGTCCGTGCCACACTAGACACGGGATCCTACTCGAACATACTCCCTTTGAATGTGTTTGAAAAGAGTAGCCTTGGAAAACTATCTGAGCATAGGGCTATTGTGCAACTGGCAGATGGATCCTTTATGAGACCCGAAGGCGTTGTGAAAAATGTGTTGGTCAAGATTGGTGAAGCTTCTGTATACACCAATTTTGTAGTTATGCCGCCGTCTGCACTTGGAACGGGGGATGTCATACTCTTAGGGCGAACGTTCTTGACTAAGCTACGCTCCATGATGGACATCTACCAAAGAACTTGCACTATTGAAGTGGATGGCAAGCAACACGTATTGCAAGCCATATCTGATCCACCTGATCCGCCTGATATTTCTTTCACTACTCACTACTGTGGTCTTGCAGCCTATATTCTTTCTTATCCACAGGTTCGTGGCATGGAGAGGAGATAGGCACAGACAGGAGTCGAGTCAAAGACTTTAAACAATGGCGCTATCCGGGAGGCAACCCGGAGTTTTTATCGCTTTCTTTACCGCTTTTTTGCATGCATTCATTCTTGAACTAATTGCTTCTCGTATGCGAATTTGTTCATGTCTGTGTCATATATGCTTATGTTTGAGTGAGATTTTTTGAGTGGTTTTATGAGAAAATTGGTTTTTGGGGATTAAAAACCGCGTTTTCGGACGAAGGGACCGTCTCCCCGCATCGGGGAGCACGGGGCGAATCGCCCCACATGGGGGGCGAATCGCCCCGTGTGGGGCGACTCGCCCCGCACCAGGGGCGAATCTCCCCACGGCCCCAGAAGTTAAAAAACGCGGATTTCCCCTCTTTAGCTCATTTTCTTCATATCTTCATCATTCCTTCTTCCCAAAAACCGAAAATCACGATTTTACATTCAAATCTTCATAACTTCTTCATTTCTTGACCAAATTTAGTGTTCTTTAGCTTGAATCGAAGTCTATTACATGATCTATCTTTTCATCCGAATAGATTTCGTCCGAATGCATTAGATTTTCAGATCTGAGGTATCATCCTATGAACCCTAATTTTCGAATTTGGGGGTTTTCTAATTTGAGCTTCAATTATGCTTATTTGATGCATGGGTATGTTTGTGTGATTAGAAGTGTTATTTACTATCAATTGCATGCTCAATTATGCTTGGATTGTTGATTTGGGAATTTTGCTACTAGATGATATATCTTGTTATGCAATATGTATTTATCTTTGATTTCATGCTTATGATTGTGTTTATTGGTGTAATGTTGGTGGATTTGATGATAGAATGCTTAATTGTTAAGTATGATGATTTATGATGCTAGAATTTTTCGCTACTATGGTATGAATTGAGCCTTGTTATCTAGGATATTGGTTGTCTAGTGAGAGCATAATGTGATGTATTGCATGTAGTAGTTACATTGGTATGTTGCATGATGAAGAAGCTAGGCTAGACATTAAAGGTTTGGGGAGCTCGATTGTTGATCGTATCACTTGTGTGTTTTGTTCTTACACTAGCATATGCTTGAGTCAGTTTTGTGTCATACGAGGTACTAATTGTTGTTTGTAGGAACCATGCCAAAGGAAAGGAGCATTCCCGTATGATTACTATGAAGTATTGGAGGAGGATAGATTACAGCCATGTCAAGAAGAGTGACCTCGTTAGATGTGCGTTCGAGCCAAGGGGTTTTGCAACAACGTCGTGGATTATCCAAGAGGGGGAGCTAGAATACACCTGGAGTGAGGACTCCTATGCCTATTCATGCACCACCGAAGGAACAGAAACCATTATTACGTCAGCAATCCATCACAAGGACTGCAAAGTTCGACTGAACTGGAAGGCACCGGGACAATCTTGCCGCGACGGATTCAATCTTGAGTTCGAAGTTGCTCGAAGGTTCCGAAGCGCTAGCTTGGTTCCAAAACATAATGACATGGGTGCCCGGCCCCTCTTAGGGGTGCCCCTTGCCTGCCTCTAAAGGGAGCATCATATAGACATCGGTCGGATCAACCGTAGAGAATGTGGTCAACATTGGAAAAAATGGTAGAAGACTTCTGAGTATCCGAGCAGCTTACTGTAACCTTCTCGTGGTGTAAAACGTTGGAGGGGGAGGTCCTGATACCACTGCCCTTTCCCCTTCAACAGTTCACATCCTATTGGAGGGCTTCAGGATGGAAGATTCCATAACAGCGGCGGCTAATCTTGAGAATTCTACTTGACACTACAACTCTACTAGTGAGGATGTGCGTGACAGTAGTGACAATGAAGGCCATACGGGCAATGATCATACTAATGGAGGAGTTGTTCCTATCCGGCCTATGATTGAAACTACCACGCATACCAGAAGACCTGATGACACCCTATAAAGCTCCCGGAGCAGTCCCAATAACTCACAAACAGCATACTCAGCCGACCGAGGCCAAACCATGGGGTAACATCTAGTATCACATCTTATTTCCTCATTTTCTTACTGCTAGGGACTAGCGTTAATTTCATGAGGGGGATGGGATTTAAGTGATATGATGTTGTTAGTTTGGAGCTTGGTATTGGTAAGATGAGTATAGTACCTTGCATGTTTTATCCGTCTGCATTTGCATTTGCACGTTTACTGCTTTCTTAGATTTTTTAGGTTACATTCACTACATTCATCCTAGGATAGTCTTGCATGTTTTATATGGAGTTTATTGCCGAATTTTTTGAACTTTTTTATTGGGTAGATCAACTAACAATGCCATTAATCGTATGCTTCATCTCTATGAATTTGTTTGAGGTTTTTCTCGCTTGGCTTGTCACATTTATATATTGCACTTAGTTAAGCTTGGTAGTCTCGACATCACTTAGTGGTGTTTTCTCTACTGCGGTTCACGAAGGTCTTTATAATAGGATGATGCATGCTAGAGTCTTATGGTTGTTTTCCCGAGTAATTATGTACCTAAGAGGCAACAAGTCTTCACCATGCTTTGAGATTGCTAAATGCCTAGGAAGGAGGTAGTGTGAGGTTGTGTGATCCTTTGTTTATAACCTATTCTTCCGAATAGGTTTGGGGAGGGGGTTACACCATCGTTAGACTTGTTTTCGTTTTTCATTTCCATATCGTAGTTCATTTTTCCTTTTCCGTAAAATTTTGTACTCCAACCTATTCTTTCGAATAGGTTTGGGGAAGTCGTGTGTGTCATTTTATTTCTCTTTTTGTTATGCTACTGCTGGCTAGAAAAAAAATCAAAAAAAAAGAAAGAAAAAATTCCAGGAAAAAGAGAAAAAGAAAGAAAGAATCTGGAAAGAAAAAAAGAAAAAAAGAAAAGACCCCAAAAAAGCAAAGAAGGGTCCAAAAAGAAAGCCAAATAGCAGTTAGCAAAGTGTTGTGTCTTATTTTCCAATTCTTGTTCGTAATCGTGTTGTAATTTTTTATCTTTTTTGTCTTGAGTGTCATCTGTTCTAGACCACCCTCGTCTTGCCATTCAGGAAGTGGTGAACATCTTAAGACTTCACTTGAGAGATGGGTAGAATAGGGGAGTGTTAACTTTTATAGGGAACCCTCCTTCGTTTGATGAGAGCCAGTACTGGTTCGACCTCTTTGAGGGAAAGTCTTAACATGGTTGAACAACAGTAAGTCCTCAGTTTCATAGGCACGGGACAACCATTCGTATCTTAGCATGCTTCATTACGTCGTCACTGACTAGGTCCAGGTAGGGAATGTTACGAGAGACTATCTTGTCTTGACATAAGTGCTTATGTGGATGTGTATAAGTCAATCGAGGTATTCTTCAACCTATATTCATGATGTGATTTATATGGTTTTTGTTCATAAGTTTTTTGATAGATTCAGTAGATTAGTTCATTTAATTTTGCATGAGACTCCATTTTGTGTCTTGCATTGTTTTTTGCATTAGAGTCTAGCTTAGTTGCCTGAGGACAAGCAAAGGTTCGGTTTGGGGAGTTTGATGCACGTGTATTTTACACTTTCATTTGAGTCTTTTTCACCTATTTTAGCTATCCTCTATGTTAATTTAGCTATGTTTTAGTGCATTTTATTAGAATAGTGTCACGTTTGATTTTTAAAACCCTAGTTGACCCTGGAAATTACAGAATTGCCCCTGTTGACTGTGACTTGACGTTTATACCCTTGAACAGATTCTGGACCGTAAATAGTTAGTTGGACTGTCGACTGAAGTTGACTTTTGCCCTTCCTATCTTGGGTTGTGAAACTGTGCTCAGCTTTTCGTATTTCAAACTAAATGACTGATGAACGTGTATTTTACACTTTAATTTGAGTCTTTTTCACCTATTTTAGCAATCCTCTATGTTAATTTAACTATATTTTAGTGCATTTTATTAGAATAGTGTCACGTTTCCCTTTAGATTTTATTTTACAGGTTTTGGTTGAAAATCGAGGATTTCCGGGCAATTATATTGAAGTTGACAAGGAATTGGTGTTCCAGAAGCCTATTTGGAGTATCTGAAGGTTTCCGGATAGGATTTGGAGTCTAGAGGTCGAATCTGGAGGTTAGAAGGCCACTAGAAGACAGAAACCGAGTCCGAAAAGGGGAAGAAATCCAAAACCGCGTCGAAAACGCGGAATTCCGCGAAATAATCTCCGGGGCGAACCGCCCCGTGTGTGGGGCGAACCGCCCCACAATATTTCGAGGCCTATATATAGTTGCTCAGTTTTCTCCGAAATTCATACTTTTCCAGACCTTCTCTCCCACCTTTCTCTGTAGTTTTAGGTAGGAACTTCCCAGAGCCTGTTCTGGTGGTTCGTAGCTTAGGGGACACTTTTTCATAGCAGTTTGGAGCTTGTAGGATCGCAATTCTTCGGAGATTGACAACCTTCGGTAACATTGTATCTTACAGTTTATTCTACTTATTTTATATATCTTTCAATATGTTTTCTTCTATGATTTCTGTTGATTGCATGCCTATTATGAGTAGCTAAACTTATCGTTGGTGGTAGTATGTGAATTCTTAGCGAAGGGAAGGTAATCATGCTAATGGCTATATCGCGCATTATACTCCGTGTTATTGCTTTATTTCGTTGATCAGGCTCAGCCTAAATTCTCGTATGTTGTATTAATTATTATGCACAATTGGACCCTCGTCGACCTATACGCATGTTTATCTTCGTAGTGTTGAATAATTACGGAACACAATAGGACAATAGTGATTGACTTGTCAGTACCATGTTTATCTTCGTAGTGGTTAATCTTTACAACATGACATTAGATTGATCAAAGATCTCCATGCAAGACCGAGGAATTTACGCATGATTATTGACCCGTTATGCTTTGAAGGATCATACTATCACCAATCTCCATTATCTGCTAGAAAACCCTTTGCTATTACGTCTGTTGTTTTATATTCTCTTGTTAAATAGATAAAGCTAGTTATAGTCCTGAGAGAACGACACTCGAGTCATTCTACTGCTACACTACGGTTTTCGTTGTAGTTGTGGATTGCCTTTAGCTAAATAACAAATTTATTTGCTGAATCGAGACCCGACAAATCTCCGTTCATCAATGACCTTTAAGTCCGTTTTCTTTAAACCTTTGTAAAAACTTGGGGGCTAGCATAGTTGGTTTGGTGCAAACTAGTTCAACCTTAAGGTCCAGAGTTCGAGCCCCTCCTTTGCCAATTTTTCACCGACCTTTTTTATTTTCATTCGTTTAGCTTTTGTTCGATTTCTAGTTAGTGACTAGACGCTTTCTGTTTAGGTGCTCCGTCCATTAGCTCTTAGTGTGCGCTGCTCTTGTGGATCATTGCTTGCAAGGTTTAAGGTGAGTGTTCACCCCAAAGTTTGTTTGTTTTTAAAACCTGGAAGGCAATGTGCTATGCATGTATATTGTATTGTATTCTGTATGCAACTGTTTTAAAAGTAAATATTCCCAATGCATGACCATCTTACTTCATTATGTACGGTGTTGTTCGGTGTTGTTTTGTTTGTACTGACTCTTCTGCAGGAATGTAACTCGGTTATCCGAGCACTTTATCTGTTATTGTTTCTGTCTATTTCTGTTTGTTTCTGTGTGGCCGGTCGATTAGGTTGTAACTAGGTAGACTTGGGTAGTGTGGACTATCGGGTTTGTTTGGTTATTTCCTAGTCTATTCCCTTTTAGACGCGAGGCAGAAGTCGCTGAGGTCTATTAGGGTCGTAGGTTCTGTTTTTGTTTCTATCTAGAGTTGTACCCTCTAGAGGGAGCTATAAGGGCATTCTAGGAGTAGGAGTAACAAGGCGTGCTGCACCAACGGACTTCAACTTATCTGTTTCTGTCTGTCTTTGTTATCTTATCTGTTTCTGTCACTGCTTTGCTTGCTATAAATGTTTGTTTTTCAAAACCGTTTACTGTTCTGTTTTTTTAACTTAGAACCTCACTGAGATCCTTTATCTCACACTCTTTCTGTTTTCAAAAGTCCTTCCTTGTAGATTCTATTAGAGAAGATCAAGTCTAGGCCTCCAAAGCGACTGAGTGTTGGGTTTGAGGAACTCGTGGGATTTTATTTACTGGAAATAAGAAGAAAAACTCTTTCATCTTCACTGTCTGTTTATTTAAATTTGACTTTGATTTTAGTTACCGTATCTTTGTTCTACTTTAAATTTGTAAGCTTGCGCCAAAACCCGTTTCTCATCATTTATTGAAGACCGTTACCTTTGAATTTAAAAAATTACCTTATTTTGGAAAGAATTATTTTATTTTAAAAATCGGTACCGTTACAGTTGGTATCAGAGCTTGAGTTCAAACTCAATCTTGCTATGATATGATCTTCTGGCCTTTGGGGGTGTGTGTGAGGATCCGAGTCGCTGGATATAGATTGAGTTTTTTTGTTCAGTCACTTTTAAAGTTTGGTCTTTCGCATTAACTCTGAACCGTCATGTTCGTCTGTTAACTGTCGTACTAATCTGTCTTCCGTCTTCTGAAACTGTCGTGATATTCATTCTCTTTAACTTCTACCAAGTTCACAAGCTTACCATTGTTATTGTTGGTCCCTTTAAACAACAAGAAAAGACTAGAGGGGGGGTGAATAGTCTTCTCAAACTTTCGTCGTTTAAAAACTCTCTCAACAAGGGCTTATTACTTTTCAGTAATTGGTTTGCTGATAGTTAACTTTCTCATCAAGTACTAGTTACTTTTCAGTAACGAGTTTTACTGATACTTAAATTCAGAGAGCGGAAGTCTTTGTACAATAAGTGCTTTGACAATAAGTGATAGTTTCAGCAAGTGAACAGAGTGACAGTGTACAGATAGATATGCTTTGCTGAAAACTAAATGCAGTAAGGTAAATCACACAAACACTTTTATAGTGGTACCTGAGAGTGGCGTAATCTGTGAACTAATCCACTTTGTCCTTTCTAGGACTGAATCCACTAAGATAAGTTTGAGGTTCCTTACAACACCTATCGAGAGCGATTCTACAGAAACCAAAGCACACTTGCTTCGTTTCCAACCTAACTAGAGAATGAAACCTTGTTCTCCACCAAACTTGGAACTTATAATCAGCAACACTATGCTTGATTAAGTTCCCCCTGAATTTCACTCCTGAGAAGGGTGTTTATCAGTTAGAGAAGTTTGGGATGAGATAACTTGATTATAATTTATTCAGCTACAACAAGTAATCTAAGAAACAAAACTTTGAATACTTTGCAGTAAACAAGTTTGATTGTTTCTGGTGTCAAGACTTGTTCTTGTTCGAAAGAAAGAACACTTAACTAATTTCTTAGCCGTGAATGTTCTACTTCTTCACAAGTAGCTTTTTCAAGCTTTAAGTCTTGGAACGGATCAATGGCAGTGAAGAGTATAGAAGGGTTTGAGTGTTTAAGCACAAGTGAGAGTTTGATCACGTTGTTGACACACTTCAACTCTTTGCCGGATGACCTCTATTTATAGTGAATCAAGGGAACCGTTTGAATGTCGAATTCTAAGGCTTTGTTCCTTAAGATGTCACTATCTTGCTTTTGTACTTTCAGCAGCGTCCTTTATTTGTCTTCTAGTCTTCATGTTCTTCGCATGCTTACTTTGCATTTAATGTTCATTTGAATGAAATTCAAATATGAACGTTGGAGCGCAAATGCAAGTACTTTCAGCAAGGAGGTCACATATGTATTTCAGCAAGTGGTTAGTCTTAGTTTCAGCAAGCACAACCTACTCTGTCATTTAGATTTTCACTTATGCAAGTTGTTGCTGAAGTTTCTGTAAGAAAATATGGTCAGAGTTACCCCTAGGGTACGCAGCGGAATTTCAAAAAAATTTCTTAACATACAGGTTAATTGATTATGCATATGTCGTATATATATAAACACGTCAATTAGAAGACTAACCTTACTTCCAAAGCAGCTTCCAAGTCTTCGTAATATTCCGGTGTATCTTCTCCTTCGTCGAAGTCGAAGATATCTACAATACTCTGTATATCTGCAAGACAATAAGAGTTAGTTTCCAGCTCCTAGAACCTCAACCTTGGTATCCACGGATGAACAGCCTATCGGAAGAATGCTAGGATATTCTTTGTGTGACCAAGAAGACGGGGCGGCGATTCCTCCGTTGAGGTGGCGCGCGCGGGTGGCTAAAGAGGAGGGGAGAGCTTTTTATTTTCTCTAAGAAAACTGGGTAGAATAACTGTGAAAGTCTATGTCTGAAACTGTGTGTAAAAAGCTCTCTAATAGTCCACTATATATAGTAGTCTATAGAAGCCTAAAGCATAAGCAATTAGACTTCGTAAAGGAATAAGAATCTATTATTATCGCACAAGGAAACCAATATCAAGTCTAGATTCATTCCCAATCAAATCAAAACTCAATCAGGAAAATCTAACTTATCCCTTGGACTTCTAATAGAGGAAGAAGTCGAACTCCTTCCCCTTATCCATCATGCGCGCGCGCGCCTCCTAGGGACAGTAGGTGGGTCCCAATTTTGGGACCCACTTATAGTTCTAAGGCAATTCAAACTCCAAGTAGATTTTGCCCAAGTGCATATGTTAATTCTAAATTAACATATCCTTTCTAATCAAACCTCCATTATATTTCCAAAATATAATCTTTAATTGTATTTACATAAAATAAAATGAATTAGCCAATTCAATTAATAATTCAAAATCATTAATTGAGCCACCAAATATTATAATTAATTCCAAATCAATTATAATCCATCAATCACAATTAATTCCAAATTAATTGCGATTCCATCTTCAAGGATATTCTGATAGACTGAATCACCACATAGTGTGACCCATAGGGCCTCATCGTATTAAGCAAGTCCTAGACTAGGCAACATGGAATTCCTAGACGGTTCCATTTGCAATATTAATACGTGAGGAAGTTTGAGAGGTTTCTCAAAGCTAACTCTTTCGTTGCGAAGCCTGTTGCGCTCAACGCTGCGATGGTAACGTCCCTTCATCTGACTTGCTCGAATGTATCTAGGATCGATGAAGTGTCTATCCCAATAATACATCCACGGGCGTCTCAGGGAGTTGCTTGGTTAAGATATACTTATGACCATCATAATATATCATTTGCACTGGCCACTGACTTTACCAACACAACTATGCAGACTATGAGCAGTGCTCTCCTGTGCTACACTTGAGAGATGAATCCTTCACAGAATCACTTATCACCCCCATTTGTATGTAGCCATAATCTTGGATCGTGTCTTAGGTCAGCTGCTTATTCAGAGCCGACATCGACGGGTCCACCAAGGATATGGGGCAACAAATGTGATGATAAAGTCCTGTAAGTACAAAGGACGAATGGCATCACTTCGACAACTTACCGGTTCCCATAGACACTTCGGTGTAGAGTAGACATCGATGGGAGTGTCCGGTGGGTACTTCCATTGTTCGATAAAACTTCTTCGAACAACTATGCGCAGTTATGGGAACGTTTCTCGATTGTCCAACAATCCGTTCCGTGGTCGTGGGATCGGCTCACACTTGCTCCAACAAGTATAACCTCCACGCATACTAGTCTTGTCTGGTTCATTCAGACCCCCACATCCGAGATGAACCTCGACTAGGGAGAGTTTGGGATAGATGATAACTCACATAGCTCCCACTATCTGTGTGATCGGTCATCTATCCGAGGGGACATGTTTAATATCAATACAGACAGTAATAAAGATATGACATGCTGCAGCCTGGTGTAATATAAATATGAAAGCGATACTCAATAGTAAAATGCAACAAACATATATTATATTGCGTTGACCTGTGTAATAGTACATATATGCCCTCTATAAGGGAACCATGCCCTTAGTAAGGACTGTCTCTAGGACATATACACTATCAATCTCCCACTTGGACTAGAGCCAGTCACCTTTATGCCTAATGCCCAGATTAGCATAATGTCTTAAGTGGACTTCCACTGATAAGACCTTGGTGAAAGGATCTGCCACGTTGTCCGTGGTAGAGACACGTTCTATACTAACTTCTCCTCTATCTATAATCTCACGTATAACGTGATATTTTCTAAGTACATGTTTGTTCTTGTTTGTAGATCTAGGCTCCCTAGCTTGAGCGACGGCATCCGTATTGTCACAATAAATCGTTATTGGACTGGGACAGGAACAACCCTCAATTCCTTCAAGAACTCTGAAATCCAGACAGCTTCTTTCGATGCTTCTGATGCAGCAATGTACTCGGCTTCTGTGGATGAGTCAGCAACCGTGGCTTGCTTAGAACTCTTCCAACAGACAGCTCCTCCGTTCAATTTGAATACGTATCCTGTCTGTGACTTAAAGTCATCAGGATCTGATTCAAATCCAGCGTCGACATACCCAGACATCTTCAATTCTGGTTCTCCACCAAACACCAAGAACATCTCTTTAGTCCGTCTAAGGTACTTAAGAATGTTCTTCACAGCAGTCCAGTGAGGTACTCCTGGATTCTGTTAGTGTCGACAAGTGACACTAAGCGCATATGCCACATCGGGCCTTGTGCAATTCATTGCATACATTATAGACCCTACTACCGAAGCATAGGGCAAACGACTCATTGCATTTCTTTCTTCATCAGCTTTTTAGGACCATCCTTAACTGATAACACAATCCTATGCCTAGCTGGGAGAAATCCTCTCTTTGAGTCGTCCATCTTATAACGCTTCAGTATTTTGTCGATGTAGGTGGACTGTGTCATTCCTAACATCCTCTTGGATCTATCTATAAAGATCTTGATTCCTAGGATGTAGTTCGCTTCACCCAAGTCCTTCATCGAGAAGGTACTTGATAACCAAACTTTAGTCTCTTCTAGCATAGAGACATTGTTTCCCATGATCAAAATGTCATCTACATAAATGATCATGAAAACAACTCCTTGTCGCTGTGTCTCGCGTAGACACAGGGATCTTCCTTGCTTCTGATGAAGTCAAACGATTTGACAGCTTCATCAAAGCGGATATTCCAGCTCCTTGACACTTGCTTTAGCCCATAGATGGATCTCTGTAATTTGCATACAGCAGTTGGCCTGGTTTTACTAATAAAACCTTCCGGCTGTACCATATAGACCTCTTCCTCAAGGTTGCCATTGAGGAAGGCTGTCTTTACATCCATCTGCCAGATTTCATAATCATAGTAGGCAGCTATCGCAAGTAGAATTCGAATGGACTTCAATTTTGCTACCGGTGAAAGGTTTCATCGTAATCGATGCCATACCTTTGCGTGTAGCCTTTCGCCACAAGCCTAGCTTTGTGCGTTTGTACCTTGCCATCGGCATTTGTCTTTCTTTAAAGACCCATTTGCACCCAATTGGTCTAACCCCTTGGGGCAAGTCTACCAAGTTCCAAACTTGGTTCTGGTACATTGAATCCATTTCTAATTCCATGGCCTCTTGCCATTTGTCTGAGTCAATATCAATTATTGCCTCTTTGTAGGTCTCGGGATCTTCCCGATCTGATAAACCGACATCAAGTTCACTGATGTCTTCTATCATAAGGCTTTGCTTCTGAGGCCTCTTAGGATCCTCTTCGACCTACGGAGCTCGACTTGTTCTGGTGCTTTTCTTTTCTGGGTTCCTTGTTAACACGAACATTATCAGTGGGTACTGATGCAGCTGGTCGTTGGGCACGACCCTGTTCCCTTGCGGGAGGCTGCTCTTGTGCAACTTGTTGCACAAGTTGGTGACAACGGGTTCTATTGTGTGTTTCAACTGTTGATCTAATCACAGGACTCCCACTTGACTATGACATGCCTAGCAAGTGTCATATCATCACCCTTGTCTGCTTCGAAAGCTCCCACTGAACTTGAGTCCAAATCAGAAGATTTAGAGACCTCATGTTCGCGCGTGTCAAAGTCTTGATTTCTTCAAGTTCTATCATATCATCTAACCTCTCTTCTTCGAGGTATTCAGCTTCTAAAAACTTCACGTTTCTAGAACTATCACCTTGTGATCTTCAGGCATGATCAGAATTCATAGCATCTC
>CM051456.1:63995707-64064753 GCA_028274465.1 Plantago ovata
CCTTTTAGACGCGAGGCAGAAGTCCCGCTGAGGTCTATTAGGGTCGTAGGTTATGTTTTTGTTTCTATCTAGAGTTGTACCCTCTAGAGGGAGCTATAAGGGATTAATAGGAGTAGGAGTAACAAGGCGTGCGCACCAACGGACATCTAACTTATCTGTTTCTGTCTGTCTTTGTTATCTTATCTGTTTCTGTCACTGCTTTGCTTGCTATAAATGTTTGTTTTTCAAAACCGTTTACTGTTCTGTTTTTTTAACTTAGAACCTCACTGAGATCCTTTATCTCACACTCTTCTGTTTTCAAAAGTCCTTCCTTGTAGATTCTATTAGAGAAGATCAAGTCTAGGCCTCCAAAGCGACTGAGTGTTGGGTTTGAGGAACTCGTGGGATTTTATTTATGGAAATAAGAGAGAAAAACTCTTTCATCTTCACTGTCTGTTTATTTAAATTTGACTTTGATTTTAGTTACCGTATCTTTGTTCTACTTTAAATTTGTAAGCTTGCGCCAAAACCCGTTTCTCATCATTTATTGAAGACCGTTACCTTTGAATTTAAAAAATTACCTTATTTTGGAAAGAATTATTTTATTTTAAAAATCGGTACCGTTACAGTTGGTATCAGAGCTTGAGTTCAAACTCAATCTTGCTATGATATGATCTTCTGGCCTTTGGGGTTGTGTGTGAGGATCCGAGTCGCTGGATATAGATTGAGTTTTTTTGTTCAGTCACTTTTAAAGTTTGGTCTTTCGCATTAACTCTGAACCGTCATGTTCGTCTGTTAACTGTCGTACTAATCTGTCTTCCGTCTTCTGAAACTGTCGTGATATTCATTCTCTTTAACTTCTACCAAGTTCACAAGCTTACCATTGTTATTGTTGGTCCCTTTAAACAACAAGAAAAGACTAGAGGGGGGGTGAATAGTCTTCTCAAACTTTCGTCGTTTAAAAACTCTCTCAACAAGGGCTTATTACTTTTCAGTAATTGGTTTGCTGATAGTTAACTTTCTCATCAAGTACTAGTTACTTTTCAGTAACGAGTTTTACTGATACTTAAATTCAGAGAGCGGAAGTCTTTGTACAATAAGTGCTTTGACAATAAGTGATAGTTTCAGCAAGTGAACAGAGTGACAGTGTACAGATAGATATGCTTTGCTGAAAACTAAATGCAGTAAGGTAAATCACACAAACACTTTTATAGTGGTACCTGAGAGTGGCGTAATCTGTGAACTAATCCACTTTGTCCTTTCTAGGACTGAATCCACTAAGATAAGTTTGAGGTTCCTTACAACACCTATCGAGAGCGATTCTACAGAAACCAAAGCACACTTGCTTCGTTTCCAACCTAACTAGAGAATGAAACCTTGTTCTCCACCAAACTTGGAACTTATAATCAGCAACACTATGCTGATTAAGTTCCCCCTGAATTTCACTCCTGAGAAGGGTGTTTATCAGTTAGAGAAGTTTGGGATGAGATAACTTGATTATAATTTATTCAGCTACAACAAGTAATCTAAGAAACAAAACTTGAATACTTTGCAGTAAACAAGTTTGATTGTTTCTGGTGTCAAGACTTGTTCTTGTTCGAAAGAAAGAACACTTAACTAATTTCTTAGCCGTGAATGTTCTACTTCTTCACAAGTAGCTTTTTCAAGCTTTAAGTCTTGGAACGGATCAATGGCAGTGAAGAGTATAGAAGGGTTTGAGTGTTTAAGCACAAGTGAGAGTTTGATCACGTTGTTGACACACTTCAACTCTTTGCCGGATGACCTCTATTTATAGTGAATCAAGGGAACCGTTTGAATGTCGAATTCTAAGGCTTTGTTCCTTAAGATGTCACTATCTTGCTTTTGTACTTTCAGCAGCGTCCTTTATTTGTCTTCTAGTCTTCATGTTCTTCGCATGCTTACTTTGCATTTAATGTTCATTTGAATGAAATTCAAATATGAACGTTGGAGCGCAAATGCAAGTACTTTCAGCAAGGAGGTCACATATGTATTTCAGCAAGTGGTTAGTCTTAGTTTCAGCAAGCACAACCTACTCTGTCATTTAGATTTTCACTTATGCAAGTTGTTGCTGAAGTTTCTGTAAGAAAATATGGTCAGAGTTACCCCTAGGGTACGCAGCGGAATTTCAAAAAAATTTCTTAACATACAGGTTAATTGATTATGCATATGTCGTATATATATAAACACGTCAATTAGAAGACTAACCTTACTTCCAAAGCAGCTTCCAAGTCTTCGTAATATTCCGGTGTATCTTCTCCTTCGTCGAAGTCGAAGATATCTACAATACTCTGTATATCTGCAAGACAATAAGAGTTAGTTTCCAGCTCCTAGAACCTCAACCTTGGTATCCACGGATGAACAGCCTATCGGAAGAATGCTAGGATATTCTTTGTGTGACCAAGAAGACGGGGCGGCGATTCCTCCGTTGAGGTGGCGCGCGCGGGTGGCTAAAGAGGAGGGGAGAGCTTTTATTTTCTCTAAGAAAACTGGGTAGAATAACTGTGAAAGTCTATGTCTGAAACTGTGTGTAAAAAGCTCTCTAATAGTCCACTATATATAGTAGTCTATAGAAGCCTAAAGCATAAGCAATTAGACTTCGTAAAGGAATAAGAATCTATTATTATCGCACAAGGAAACCAATATCAAGTCTAGATTCATTCCCAATCAAATCAAAACTCAATCAGGAAAATCTAACTTATCCCTTGGACTTCTAATAGAGGAAGAAGTCGAACTCCTTCCCCTTATCCATCATGCGCGCGCGCGCCTCCTAGGGACAGTAGGTGGGTCCCAATTTTGGGACCCACTTATAGTTCTAAGGCAATTCAAACTCCAAGTAGATTTTGCCCAAGTGCATATGTTAATTCTAAATTAACATATCCTTTCTAATCAAACCTCCATTATATTTCCAAAATATAATCTTTAATTGTATTTACATAAAATAAAATGAATTAGCCAATTCAATTAATAATTCAAAATCATTAATTGAGCCACCAAATATTATAATTAATTCCAAATCAATTATAATCCATCAATCACAATTAATTCCAAATTAATTGCGATTCCATCTTCAAGGATATTCTGATAGACTGAATCACCACATAGTGTGACCCATAGGGCCTCATCGTATTAAGCAAGTCCTAGACTAGGCAACATGGAATTCCTAGACGGTTCCATTTGCAATATTAATACGTGAGGAAGTTTGAGAGGTTTCTCAAAGCTAACTCTTTCGTTGCGAAGCCTGTTGCGCTCAACGCTGCGATGGTAACGTCCCTTCATCTGACTTGCTCGAATGTATCTAGGATCGATGAAGTGTCTATCCCAATAATACATCCACGGGCGTCTCAGGGAGTTGCTTGGTTAAGATATACTTATGACCATCATAATATATCATTTGCACTGGCCACTGACTTTACCAACACAACTATGCAGACTATGAGCAGTGCTCTCCTGTGCTACACTTGAGAGATGAATCCTTCACAGAATCACTTATCACCCCCATTTGTATGTAGCCATAATCTTGGATCGTGTCTTAGGTCAGCTGCTTATTCAGAGCCGACATCGACGGGTCCACCAAGGATATGGGGCAACAAATGTGATGATAAAGTCCTGTAAGTACAAAGGACGAATGGCATCACTTCGACAACTTACCGGTTCCCATAGACACTTCGGTGTAGAGTAGACATCGATGGGAGTGTCCGGTGGGTACTTCCATTGTTCGATAAAACTTCTTCGAACAACTATGCGCAGTTATGGGAACGTTTCTCGATTGTCCAACAATCCGTTCCGTGGTCGTGGGATCGGCTCACACTTGCTCCAACAAGTATAACCTCCACGCATACTAGTCTTGTCTGGTTCATTCAGACCCCCACATCCGAGATGAACCTCGACTAGGGAGAGTTTGGGATAGATGATAACTCACATAGCTCCCACTATCTGTGTGATCGGTCATCTATCCGAGGGGACATGTTTAATATCAATACAGACAGTAATAAAGATATGACATGCTGCAGCCTGGTGTAATATAAATATGAAAGCGATACTCAATAGTAAAATGCAACAAACATATATTATATTGCGTTGACCTGTGTAATAGTACATATATGCCCTCTATAAGGGAACCATGCCCTTAGTAAGGACTGTCTCTAGGACATATACACTATCAATCTCCCACTTGGACTAGAGCCAGTCACCTTTATGCCTAATGCCCAGATTAGCATAATGTCTTAAGTGGACTTCCACTGATAAGACCTTGGTGAAAGGATCTGCCACGTTGTCCGTGGTAGAGACACGTTCTATACTAACTTCTCCTCTATCTATAATCTCACGTATAACGTGATATTTTCTAAGTACATGTTTGTTCTTGTTTGTAGATCTAGGCTCCCTAGCTTGAGCGACGGCATCCGTATTGTCACAATAAATCGTTATTGGACTGGGACAGGAACAACCCTCAATTCCTTCAAGAACTCTGAAATCCAGACAGCTTCTTTCGATGCTTCTGATGCAGCAATGTACTCGGCTTCTGTGGATGAGTCAGCAACCGTGGCTTGCTTAGAACTCTTCCAACAGACAGCTCCTCCGTTCAATTTGAATACGTATCCTGTCTGTGACTTAAAGTCATCAGGATCTGATTCAAATCCAGCGTCGACATACCCAGACATCTTCAATTCTGGTTCTCCACCAAACACCAAGAACATCTCTTTAGTCCGTCTAAGGTACTTAAGAATGTTCTTCACAGCAGTCCAGTGAGGTACTCCTGGATTCTGTTAGTGTCGACAAGTGACACTAAGCGCATATGCCACATCGGGCCTTGTGCAATTCATTGCATACATTATAGACCCTACTACCGAAGCATAGGGCAAACGACTCATTGCATTTCTTTCTTCATCAGCTTTTTAGGACCATCCTTAACTGATAACACAATCCTATGCCTAGCTGGGAGAAATCCTCTCTTTGAGTCGTCCATCTTATAACGCTTCAGTATTTTGTCGATGTAGGTGGACTGTGTCATTCCTAACATCCTCTTGGATCTATCTATAAAGATCTTGATTCCTAGGATGTAGTTCGCTTCACCCAAGTCCTTCATCGAGAAGGTACTTGATAACCAAACTTTAGTCTCTTCTAGCATAGAGACATTGTTTCCCATGATCAAAATGTCATCTACATAAATGATCATGAAAACAACTCCTTTGTCGCTGTGTCTCGCGTAGACACAGGGATCTTCCTTGCTTCTGATGAAGTCAAACGATTTGACAGCTTCATCAAAGCGGATATTCCAGCTCCTTGACACTTGCTTTAGCCCATAGATGGATCTCTGTAATTTGCATACATCAGTTGGCCTGGTTTTATTAATAAAACCTTCCGGCTGTACCATATAGACCTCTTCCTCAAGGTTGCCATTGAGGAAGGCTGTCTTTACATCCATCTGCCAGATTTCATAATCATAGTAGGCAGCTATCGCAAGTAGAATTCGAATGGACTTCAATTTTGCTACCGGTGAAAAGGTTTCATCGTAATCGATGCCATACCTTTGCATGTAGCCTTTCGCCACAAGCCTAGCTTTGTGCGTTTGTACCTTGCCATCGGCATTTGTCTTTCTTTTAAAGACCCATTTGCACCCAATTGGTCTAACCCCTTGGGGCAAGTCTAGCAAGTTTCAAACTTGGTTCTGGTACATTGAATCCATTTCTAATTCCATGGCCTCTTGCCATTTGTCTGAGTCAATATCAATTATTGCCTCTTTGTAGGTCTCGGGATCTTCCCGATCTGATAAACCGACATCAAGTTCACTGATGTCTTCTATCATAAGGCTTTGCTTCTGAGGCCCTCTTAGGATCCTCTTCGACCTACGGAGCTCGACTTGTTCTGGTGCTTTTCTTTTCTGGCTTCGTGTAACACGAACATTATCAGTGGGTACTGATGCAGCTGGTCGTTGGGCACGACCCTGGTCCCTTGCGGGAGGCTGCTCTTGTGCAACTTGTTGCACAAGTTGGTTGACAACGGGTTCTATTGGTGTGGTTTCAACTGTTGATCTAATCACAGGACTCCCACTGACTATGACATGCCTAGCAAGTGTCATATCATCACCCGTGTCTGCTTCGAAAGCTCCCACTGAACTTGAGTCCAAATCAGAAGATTTAGAGACCTCATGTTCGCGCGTGTCAAAGTCTTGAATTTCTTCAAGTTCTATCATATCATCTAACCTCTCTTCTTCGAGGTATTCAGCTTCTAAAAACTTCACGTTTCTAGACACGATCACCTTGTGATCTTCAGCATGATAGAATTCATAGCCTCTCGTCTGACGAGGATAGCCTATGAAATATACTTTGACACCCTTGGCATCTAACTTATCAGTGAGCATCAGCTTGACTATCGCAGGACAGCCCCAAGGTCTAAGATAGCCTAGTGAAGGCTTCTTTCCCTTCCATAACTCATAAGGAGTTTTCTCCACTGATTTAGATGGTACACGGTTTAGAATGTAGACTGCAGTTTGTAGTGCATATCCCCACAGATACTTTGGAAGAGTCGAGAATCCAATCATTGATCTTACCATGTCTAACAGGGTTCGATTCCTCCTCTCAGACACACCATTTAACTGTGGTGTTCCAGGAGGAGTCCATTGCGATTGAATTCCATTTTCCTTCAACTAATTGATAAATTCTTCGCTAAGGTATTCACCTCCTCGATCTGATCGAAGAGTGACTATTCTTAGGTTCAATTCATTCTCGACCTCATTCCTAAACTCCTTGAATTTCCCAAAGGTCTCGGATTTATTCTTCATAAGATAAATATATCCATACCTTGAGAAATCGTCAGTAAAGGTAACGAAGTAAGGATAACCCCCACGCGCATGGACTTTAAACGGTCCACATACATCGGTATGTATGAGCTCTAAGCAGCGAGTGACACGAACACCTTGTCCAACAAAAGGTTTGTTCTTCATCTTACCCTTAACACAAGATTCACATGTACCATATGATTCAAAATCAAATGGTTCTAAGTAGTCCAACTTCCTTAGTCTTTGAATCCGTGTTTCATTGATATGGCCTAGCCGACAATGCCATAGATAAGATGGATTATTCTTCTTACTTGAAGACGGTTATTTGTTATGTATTTGAAATAAAGGTAGACTACTTTGCAAAATATATAAACAATTCACCAAGCGAGCTTTTCCATAATACTGATCATTTAATGAAAAATAACAAGTATTATTCGCAAATCGAAAGGAAAAACCCATATTGTCTAACAATGGAATGGAAATAATATTTCTGACAATGGATGGAACAAAATAAACATTATCAAGTTCTAAACAATGTCTCGAAGGTAAATCTATCTTGCTGCGTCCAACGCGTTTGGCTTCAACTGGATTGCCGTTCCCAACATGCAAGTCGATTTCACCTAGCTTGACTAGCCTGTGATCAATTAGCCCCTGCACATTATTACAAATGTGTGAGCCACATGATGTATCTAATACCCAACCATTGGAGTCAAAAGTAGTCATGTTCATTTCAATAACAAACATACCTGAGCCAGAAGCTGATGACTTCTTAGCTTGATCTGCCCTAAGCTTAGGGCAATGTTTCTTCCAATGTCCTTTCTGCTTACAGAAAAGACATTCATCTGTGCGTACCGTTCCGCTTCTATTGAACTTCTTTTTCTGGTTCGGACGCTTAGGCTTATCACTCCAAGTGTTAGCCTTGGCTCCCGAATTTCCCTTACCCTTAGCACCTTTGCTTTTCGGGTTTGGGTTAGACGGTTGCCCAACAAGCATGATCGAATTTTCCTTCTTAGGAAGAGTTTGACCATATGTCTTCATCAGATTATGAAGTTCAGGCAGTGTTACGTCGTTCGCATTCATCGTGTAATTAATGATGAACTGCAAATACGAACTCGGCAATGATTGAAGGACAACGATCACCATGATCTTGTTCTCTAGCTTAACGCCGGCATCGGCAAGCTTTTCAAAGAGACCAATCATTTTGAGAACATGCTCAGACATGTTCCCTCCTTCACTAAGCTTGCATCTGTGTATGTCTTTGATCAAATCAAATTCAACACTTCTAGCTGTCGTCTTAAAAAGAGCGACTCAAGATGCTTTAACATCTGATACGGCAACATGCTTTCATGTTGCCTCTGCAGCTCATTGCTCAATGCCGCCAGCATAATACACTGCGCGGATCTAGCATCCTCAAGATGCTTATCAGACCTTGCCTTGTTGGCTTATTTCCAAGCAGCAACCTGATCGACAGTCTAATTTTCGGGGAACACGGGAATGAGCTCGTCCAAGACGTACTCAATCTTTTCGTACCTCAGCACCAAACGTATATTCATGATCCAATCTAGGAAGTCCGGTTAAAATTTGCTTCTCCAAGACAGCACGGAGCGAGATACTCGCCATATCTAATATCCTAAGGAGAAATAATATAGAACGAAAATAATAAATCAACTATTGAAATATTATTTCTAAATACACAGTCAACATAACTAAACAGCAAGGTCCTTTAGCTGTTTAGATCCCACTATTGTCACATATGCTTGCCCCCACAACAAACATACGGGTAATGTCCAACAAGTTACAGTAGTGGCCAAGATCCAAATCCATACTATGCTATACTCCAACGGGGGCTGGTCGCATAGCATAATATGACCGGTAGGACTAGTAAGACTATCCAATTGCGTCACGCAACTCTTGGTTGTTAAATCTAATTTAACCCGATGCCCTACATATTGTACCTATCGAGGTCGCTAGATACAATATGCAGTAAGTCATAACCATAGGCTTACTCTAATCTGACGATTACAGCGAGTCTGTAAGACGAGGTCGCCAATACAAGAAAACGCAATGAAAGTTCAGAATTGAAGCACCCTATGGAAAGCATCTCAGAAATACATACATATATATATATTTCTGTACTTATATTGGTTGGGGCTTGTAGCTTGAGTGTTGTTATCAGTCATCTACAAACAAATAAGGGCGCCGCCTACCCATCATGCATGAACGGTCTACACGTAATGGATGCCGCCTATCCATTCTAGTTCTAAACGCGGTCAAGCACATAATGGGTGCCGCCTACCCATACATAAATAGGCGGTCCGACATATAAGAGGGCGCCGCCTACCCTCGCATGCATAGCGGTCGAACGGAATGTAAAAACATGGTTTTTAAACATGCATTGTCAAACAATAGCATATAGAGCATATGAAACAAGTAGTAGCCTATGTGGATGACAAATGACTTCATAATTTCATTATGAAAATTATAATCCCACACTTATAATCTCTGTGAAATAATTGAAATTTTGGACTAGATTGAATAATCGAAAATTCTATTGACCAACTAGCATTTTTCGAAAACCCGAAGGACTTAATTGTAACTTTAAGAACCTTGGAGGTGTTAAATCTAAAATTCAAAAGTAGAAGGACTAATTTGCAATAAACAATAAATTGATAAATTAAAAATAAACCCTTTAAATTTATATTAATTAAATTTAACCACTCTAGTTTAAAACAATTACAATTAAATCATATTTATATTCCAAATATAAAATTCAATTCTCAAAACTTTCAAAAAATTCGATTTTGGGTCAACCCGAAAATATATATATATATTTTTTGAAAACGTGGGACGGGACCTAGTCCCGCCCCCCCCCCCCCCCGATGTCCGCGGCCCCGGGCGCCCGGCGCAAGCGGCACGCGGGTACCGGCGCCGCGGTCCCGGGCGACCGGCGCCCACGGCACGCGGGCACCGGTGCCTCGGGTGCAGGCGCCCGGCGCCCCAGGCGCTGGGTGCCTGCTTCCGCAAGCTCCGACGCAGGTACCCGGGTGCCCGCGGTACACGGCCGCCTAGCGCCCATGCCGCGGGCACGGCACCGCAAGCGGCCGCAGCCTGCGTCGCGCAGGCGGCTCTGTCCGAAAAAATATATATATATAAATTTTTATTTTTTTTTGAAAAATATAAATTCTAAATTTATATAAAAAACAAAACTTTTGAAAATCGGATTTATCATAGAATCAATTGCATCCACATATCTACAAAATCATACAATATATATACGTATATACGTAATCAATTAACCAGGCTCCGATACCACTGTAAGAAAATATGGTCAGAGTTAACCCTAGGGTACGCAGCGGAATTTCAATAAATTTTCTTAACATACAGGTTAATTGATTATGCATATGTCGTATATATATAAACACGTCAATTAGAAGACTAACCTTACTTCCAAAGCCGCTTCCAAGTCTTCGTAATATTCCGGTGTATCTTCTCCTTCGTCGAAGTCGAAGATATCTACAATACTCTGTATATCTGCAAGACAATAAGAGTTGGTTTCCGGCTCCTAGAACCTCAACCTTGGTATCCACGGATGAACAGCCTATCGGAAGAATGCTAGGATATTCTTTGTGTGACCAAGAAGACGAGGCGGCGATTCCTCCGGTGAGGTGGCGCGCGCGGGTGGCTAAAGAGGAGGGAGAGCTTTTTATTTTCTCTAAGAAAACTGGGTAGAATAACTGTGAAAGTCTATGTCTGAAACTGTGTGTAAAAAGCTCTCTAATAGTCCACTATATATAGTAGTCTATAAAAGCCTAAAGCATAAGCAATTAGACTTCGTAAAGGAATAAGAATATAATTCTTATCGCACAAGGAAATCAATATCAAGTCTAGATTCATTCCCAATCAAATCAAAACTCAATCAGGAAAATCTAACTTATCCCTTGGACTTCTAATAGAGGAAGGAGTCGAACTCCTTCCCCCTATCAATCATGCGCGCGCGCGCCTCCTAGGGACAGTAGGTGGGTCCCAATTTTGGGACCCACTTATAGTTCTAAGGCAATTCAAACTCCAAGTAGATTTGCCCAAGTGCATATGTTAATTCTAAATTAACATATCCTTTCTAATCAAACCTCCATTATATTTCCAAAATATAATCTTTAATTGTATTTACATAAAATACAATTAATTAGCCAATTCAATTAATAATTCCAAATCATTAATTGAGCCACCAAATATTATAATTAATTTCAAATCAATTATAATCCATCAATCACAATTAATTCCAAATTAATTGCGATTCCATCTTCACGGATATTCTGATAGACTGAATCACCACATAGTGTGACCCATAGGGCATCATCGTATTAAGCAAGTCCTAGACTAGGCAACATGGAATTCCTAGACGGTTCCATTTGCAATATTAATACGTGAGGACGTTTGAGAGGTTTCTCAAAGCTAACCATTTCGTTGCGAAGCCTGTTGCGCTCAATGCGGCGATGGTAACGTCCCTTCATCTGACTTGCTCGAATGTATCTAGGATCGATGAAGAGTCTATCCCAATAATACATCCACGGGCGTCTCAGGGAGTTGCTTGGTTAAGATATACTTATGACCATCATAATATATCATGATCCCTTTCGTTTCTTTTCTTTGCACCTTTAATTCAATCCAAGTGTACATTTGATTCAGTACAGCAGTTGGAAAGAAATTATTTACCAACACATCTTCAAGCTTTAAGATCCAGCAACCATGAACGGTTCTGATCACATTTTGAGTTGTTTCCTTTTTGGAAGAAAGTTAGATTTTCACTCCGTCGGCAAATAATCATAGTGTATATGTGTACTACTACACAGGTCAACGTAATATAATATATGTTTGTTGATTGACTATTGAGTATCGATTTCATATTTATATTACACCAGGCATGCAACATGTCATATCTCTATTTCTGTCTGTATTGATATTAAACATGTCCCCTCGGATAGATGACCGATCACACAGATAGTGGGAGCTATGTGAGTTATCATCTATCCCAAACTCTCCCTAGTCAAGGTTCATCTCGGATGTGGGGGTCTGAATTAACCAGCTGAGACTAGTATGCATGGAGATTATACTTGTTGGAGCAAGTGTGAGCCGATCCCACGGCCACGGAACGGATTATTGGACAATCAAGAAACGTTCCCACAACTGCCCATAGTTGTTCGAAGAAGCTTTATCGAACAATGGAAGTACCCACCGGACACTCCCATCGATGTCTACTCTACACCGAAGTGTCTATGGGAACCGCTAAGTTGTCGAAGTGATGCCAGTCGTCCTTTGGACTTACAGGACTTTATCATCACATTTGTTGCCCCATATCCTTGGTGGACCCGTCGATGTCAGCTCTGAATAAGCAGTTAACCTAAGAAACGATCCAGGATTATGGCTACATACAAATGGGGATGATAAGTGTTTCTGTGAACGATTCATCTCTCATGTGTAGCACAGGAGGGTACTGCTCATAGTCTTCATAGTTGTGTTGATAAAGTCACTGGCCAGTGCAACGATATATTATGATGGTCATAAGTATATCTTCGTAACCAAGCAACTCCCTGAGACGCTCGTGGATGCATTATTGTGATAGACACATCATCGATCCTAGATGCATTCGAGTCAGTCAGATGAAGGGACGTTACCATCGCCGCGTTGAGCGCAACAGGCTTCACAACCACTACAAGAAAATAGCATTTTAGCAAACACTTTTAGTAACCGATCGATCGGTTGCTAAAATTAGCGACCGATCGGTCTTTTAGCGACGGATGAGAGCCATTAGCGACGGATAATGAAAAACGTGGGAAATCGCTCTTAGAGCGTCCGTCTTTTAGCGACGGATGGGTGATCCGTCGCTATTTACCGACGGATGGACCCATCTGTCGCTATTTTGCGACGGATGGTAACATCCGTCGCAGTGTTTTAATTTTTTTCAAATTTTTTTTTGGCCGGTCAACATATTAGCGACGGATGGTCCTGGGACCATCCGTCGCTAAGCTATTTTTAAAAAAAAATATAAAAGAGATAGCGACGGATGGGTCGATCGGTCGCTAAAATAGCGACCGATCGCTAATTTAGCGACGGATCACCATCCGTCGCTAAATTGCCTACTACATCGTCCTCTCCGCATTAATGACGGACAGAACACACACAACACACACAATGGGCTTCTCCGCGGCTCCAATCTCTCCTCCCCTATTTTCTTCATTTCTTCACCATTTCAATCAATCTTATAGTCATTTCGAAGCTCTTCCATCAATGAACAAGTGTATCTATTCAATTGAGTGATTATTTCCCCATTTCTTCAGCAATCAAAGGTATATATTTCGAGCCCTAACTTGTCTAAATTTTAGTATTCTTCATTTTTTTTTCAATTCATTGAATTGTATGCATTCTACTAGTATCTATCATGATGTGTAGCTCAAATTAGGGGGGATGAACAAGTTTTAGTTGGTGAATTGATAGATTTGTTATGAATTGGGTATTTTCTAGTTTAGTTCGATTATGTTTGGTATTTGAATTGAGTTGAATTACGTAGTTAGTTTTGTTTAATTAGTGTAGTTTTGTTTCGGATATACTAATTACTAATTAGATTTGGAAATTGTATAAGTATAATGGAAATATAAGGAAATTATTGTGTATTGTAAGTAGTTATAATAATGGAAATTGTATAATTATAATGGAAGTATAGATAAATATATGTAATTATAGTATATTGTAAGTAGTTATTATAATGAAAATTGTATAAAATATAGATAAATATAAGTAATTATTATTTAAAAAAACGTAAGTATGAAGGAAATAACTCGATCATAGGTAAATTGAAATTAGAAAATATTAGGAGTATATAATCGTACATTAATTACCTAATTGTTTGTGTTGTGAGTGGTATGTTAGCCACTTTGTGTGAGTGGTATGTTAGCCATTGTACTTGGGTGATATGTTAGTCACCATTGTTTTAGTGAAATATAGGACAATGTGAGTGGTATGGTAGCCACTATATTTGAGTGGTATGTTAGCCACTGAACTTGGGTGATATGTTAGTCACCGATATACCTGAATAGATGTTGTTTTCCATTGTTATATATTTCATACATGTTAGCTCCCCTTTTTATACTTGAATGTTTTTAAGTATTCACCAACGTTTGTGTTTCGATGTTTATTTGTAATTGTGTAGAAAAAATTCTTCCTTCCGAAAGCATTGTTGATGGATCTCTGGTGGAGCTTCAACTCTCACGGTAGTGCCCTTTACAAGTGCATGGTTCATAACCTGAAGAAACTGTGGACAAATAACCGTCCACGTATCGGTGATTGGCACGGAGATGAAATTTGGGAGGCGTGTAAGGTGTATTGGGCTAACGAGAGAGTCCGGGCGCAGGCTGACCAGAACACTGAGAACAGGAAGAAGCAGCCGAATGATGGGACACGTACCCTGGTGACACACCGTTTTGGCTCTGAGTCGATCGCTACAGCACATGTGAGGCAGAAGGTAAGTGTATTAACTTTGTGAATTCATCATTCTTATACTAGTTATTTACTTGCATTTCGAACTTTCAAACTAAGTATATGATGCTTTCATGTGTCATTCAGTTGAAGGATAACCAGAGTCTCCTATTCACCTTGTTCTCGAGATCTCAGAAGGCCAAGGACGGACAGTGGTTGTGTGACGAGGCCACAGCAATTGCGGTAAGTTCAACAATACATGTGTTTATTAAATACTGATGATTTCATAACTAATTAACAACATAACTAACACCTTATACTCTTGATTTATAATTTCAGACGGCGTACGAGGACAGGATTCGTGATCAGGATCTCACTGTTAAGGAAATGAATGCCATTTTCCTCGAGGTGAATCCTTCAGACGAGAAGGGTCGTCGCTTGGGACTGGGGAGTGCAGCAGCCGTCCCTGAATTGGACTCGAGGCCGACTCGTCGTTCCCGTGCCAGTACATCTTCATCATCTTCAGCAGCAGCTTCCGCTCGAGAGCAGGCCCTCTTACTTCAGTTGCAGGAGAAGGATGAGGAGGTGAAGAGGCTAGCTACGGAGCAGGCTGCGGTGAAGGCGGAGCAGGCTGCGCAGAAGGCTAAATATGGCACTATGTTTGCTGAGCTGTATGCGAAGCTGGGGATGGATCCACCTCCCTCTCCATGATACCCCTATCCTTTTCGACTTTATTACTATTTTCTACATGAATACTATGTACACTATGATATTATTTTGGATTAGTATTGTGTATGTATGATTATTATTATATGTATGGAGGGTTTTGGTACATTTATTATGATTTTTTTGGATTATTTTTTGGTTTATTTGGTCTATAGAATTTCTGTAACATGTTGCTTAATTGAACAGGTTGCATTTGATTTTGGGACTCATTATTATATCTAAAAAATTAAAAAAAATAAAAAAATAGCAACCGATCGGTTCATCCGTCGCTATATCCAGCGACGGATGAAATTATCCGTCGCTAAAGGTCCCGGACAATTAGCGACGGATAAGTCTCATCCGTCGCTAAAATTTAGCAACCGATGAGACTCATCCGTCGCTAAGTGACCGGTGACTTTTGCGACGGATAATTCATTGGTTGCTAAAAGTCAACCTCATTTTCCGTCGCTAATCCGTCGTAAATTCGTGACGGAAAACTCATCGGTCGCTAATTCGCTAGCGACTAACGGTTTAGCGACGACGAATTTATCCATCGCTAAAAACACCGATCGGTCGCTAGCGAATATTAGCGACCGATCGGCCTTCTTTAGCGACGGATGGTTCCATCGCTAAAGCCCTTCTTCCTTGTAGTGAACGAAAGGGATTGCTTTGAGAAACCTCTCAAACGTCCTCATGTATTAATATTGCAAATGGAACCGTCTAGGAATTCCATTTTGCCTAGTCTAGGACTTGCTTAATACAATGAGGCCCTATGGGTCACACTATGTGGTGATTCAGCTTATCAGAATATCTTTGAAGATGGAATCGCAATTCATTGGGAATTAATTGTGATTAATGGATTATAATTGATTTGGAATTAATCATAATATTTAGTGGCTCAATTAATGATTTGGAATTATTAATCGAATTGGCTAATTAATTGTATTTTATGCAAATACAATTAAAGATTATATTTTAGAAATATAGTAGCGGTTTGATTTGAAAGGATATGTTAATTTAGAATTAACATATGCACATGGGCAAAATCTACTTGGAGTTTGAATTGCCTTAGAACTATAAGTGAGTCCCAAAATCGGGACCCACCTATCTCCCGTACGACACGCGCGCGCGAGCTGAGTAGGGGAAGGAGTTCGACTCCTTCCTCTATTAGAAGTCCAAGGGATAAGTTAGAATTTCCTGATTGAGTTTTAATTTAATTGGTAATGAATCTAGACTTGAAATTGGTTTCCTAGTGCGATAAGAATTAGATTCTTATTCCTTTATGAAGTCTAATTGCTTATGCTTTAGGCTTCTATTGACTACTATATAAGTAAGTCATTAGAGAGCTTTTTCAGTATTCTGAACAATCAAATTCTTACAGAATTATCCTACCTTTCTTATAGAAAATAAAAGCTCTGCCCCTCTCCTCTATAAGCCGCGCGCGCCACCCCTCTTGCCGGAGGAAAATCGCCGCCCCATCTTCTTGGTCACACAATGAATATCCTAGCATTCTTCCGATAGGCTGTTCATCCGTGGATACCAAGGTTGAGGTTCTAGGAGCTGGAAACTAACTCTTATTGTCTTACAGGTAATCAGAGTATTGCAGATATCTTCGACTTCGACGAAGGAGAAGATACACCGGATTATTACGAAGACTTGGAAGCTGTGCTTGCTTTGGAAGTAAGGTTAGTCTTCTAATTGACGTGTTTAAATATATACGGCCTATACATAATCAATTAACCTGTATGTTAAGAAATTTTTTGAATTTTCGCTGCGTACCCTAGGGGTAACTCTGACCGTATTTTCTTACAGTGGTATCAGAGCGAGGTTAATTGGTTACGTATATACGTATATACGTTGTATGCTTTTGTAGTTTATGTGGATGCAATTAATTCTATGATTAATTCGATTTTTCAAAGTTTTGTTTTTTATATAAATTTAGAATTTATAATTTTTCAAAAAAAAATAAAATTAAATATATATATATATATCGACCGGCCGCCTGCGCGACGCAGGCGGCCCGCGCCTGCAGCCGCAGGCGTCAGGCGCCGGACGCCTGCGGGCGCCGGCGCCCGTGCCTGAGTCCCGCAGGCGCCGGGCGCCTGCGGCCGCAGGCACGGTAGGGGACGGGACTTGGTCCCGTCCCGTATTTTAATATATATATATTTTTTCGGGTTGGACCCAAAATCGAATTCTTTTCCAGTTTTTTTTTTCTTTTTTTCTGGAATTTTTCTTCTTCTTTTTTTCGATTTTTTTTAGCCAGCAGTAGCACAACAAAAAAGAACCAAAAATGACACACAAACGACCTCCCCAAACCTATTCGAAAGAATAGGTTGGAGTACAAACTTTACGAAAAAGGAAAAATAAAAATCACAACACACATAAAAAAAATGAAAAACAAGTCTAATAATAGCGTAACTCCCTCCCCAAACCTATTCGAAAAATAGGTTGCAAACAAAGGATCACACAATCTCACACTACCTCCTTCCTAGGCATTTAGCAATCTCAAAGCAAGGTGAAGACTTGTTGTCTCTTAGGTACATAATTACTCGGGAAAACAACCATAAGACCCTAACATGCATCATCCTATTATAAAGGCCTTCGTGAACCGCAGTAGAGAAAACACCACTAAGTGATGTCGAGACTACCAAGCTTAACTAAGTGCAACACATAAATGCGACAAGCCAAGCGAGAAAAACCTCAAACAAATTCATAGAGATGAAGCATATGGTTAATGTCATAATTAGTTAATCTACCCAATAAAAAGTTCAAAAAATTTGGCTAAACTCCACATAAAACATGCAAGACTATCCTAGGATGAATGTAGTGTAAGCAACTAAATACTAAGAAAGCAATAAACGTGCAAATGCAAATGCAAACAAAAGGTTTCACGAGTAATCATAAGCAAAACAAGTATAGAAATACCCAGCGATAACCCCTCTCCAAACCTGAACGTCGTCGCTCGTCCCGAACGTCGAAAGTGGATTTAAGGTGAGAGCTAACTTGTACCTGTAACTTATAGGACTCAAGGAAACTCATGAGAAACCAAAACGAGCGATAAAAGAAGTAAAAAGATCAATAATTTAGCATAATAGGAGAAAAATGGGGATCCGAACGAAAATGCGGACCTCCGGGTTTCTGGACACCCGGGGCGAACCGCCCCAGGTGGGGGCGATTCGCCTGGGGCGTCCAGAACGTCCCAGGCGGCCTGGTCTTGCCAGGCGAATCGCCCCACATGGGGGGCGGTTCGCCTGGCATCTCCAGATTCCTGGAGATGCCTTTTTCCTCCCAAAACGCAAAATTATCATCTTAAAACCTATTTTATCACCAAAAACATACGAAAAATAAATATTCATGCAATGCAAGAATGCTATAAAACTCCAGGTTGCCTCCCGGATAGCGCCATTGTTTTAAAAGTCTCTGACTCGACTTCTTCGCGCTCCTTAGGTCTTGCCCTTACGGGTACTAGACTTCCCCTTCATTGATCTCTTCCTCATACCTACTACCTGAGAATGAGAATGGACATACACAGCAAGACCAAAATAGTTAATAGTATGAGAAGCATTAAAGCGAGGACTAGGATCAGATATGGCTCGCAACACATGTTGCTTGCCATCCACCTCAATCGTGCAAGTTCTTCGGTAGATGTCGATTACGGAGCGTAGATTGGTCAAGAAGGTTTGCCCCAAGAGAACGACATCACTCATCCCAAGTGTAGACGCCGACATCACAACAAAATTGGTGTACAAAGAAGCTTCATCAATCATAACCAATACATTCTTCACAATGCCTTCGGGGCGTACAAAGGATCCATCCGCTAGTTGCACAATGGCCTTATGCTTCGAAAGCTCTCCAAGGCCACTCTTCTCAAACACATTCATGGGTAGCACATTCGAGTAAGATCCTGTATCTAGTGTAGCACGGACGTCATCGAGACTACCAATCCCAACCTTAACATCAAAGCTATCAGGAATTGGTTCAGGATCCTTAGGTTCTTCATTACTTACGTTGAGTCCCAGATCTTTATCTTCCTCCTTGGCCAATGGAGGCTCGTCTTTTGCACCACACTCGCACGCAGAAACTTGCTTAATGGTGATTTCCACCGGAAGATCTCCCACCAAGTTGATCGACATGGACCTCTCAGTGTTGCCATGTAACTTCCCCTGCTCTCTACTAGCTCTAGCTTCCAATTGATCCAGACGAGCAATGATCTTCGCCGAATCCTCCTCGTATCTCTTAAAAAACACTTGGGTGAAATCCACCAATTTCTATAGATTATCCAAGAGAGTTTCTGACTTGGATGTAGATGCTTCGACCATAGGAGTAGGATTACTACGGTTTACCCAGTGAACATCTTCTCGTGCTAGATCTGATATGCCCATAATTCTTGCACACCCCACATACCTCGTTGGAGAGAGATGTTCCGATTAGGCCACTTAGAGCTTGCCTCATCTGATTGGCTAAACCTTCGAACCTATCGCCACTCACACCATTCACTTCATGCATTGGGATCTCCGGGTTGGGTGGAGCCTCAGGTCCACGCCTCCTAACCATTGCTCTTGGATCCTTGAACTGAGATCCTTTAGCAAGCCTTTCGAAACACGCCCACACATCCTCGACGGTCTCTTCCCAGATAGTACCACGACATTGGAAATCCACCACCTGTTGACTCTCATATGTGAGTCCATTGTAGAAGTGTTGGACAAGATCAGGAAGCTCAAAACCATGGTGTGGACACTTGTGCTTGAGGTCCTTGAACCTCTCGAAAGCGGTGTAGATGGTCTCATCATAGTCTTGCTTGAAACCAGTAATTTGCGCCTTCAGCACGGCGGTCAAAGTATGGGGAAAATATTTCTCCATAAAAGCAGAATACACCTTGGCCTACGTATCTAGTGATCCGGCTTCCAGAGAGCCTAACCATGCCTTGGCTTTATCACCAAGCCCCATAGCAAAAACCTTCATCCTCAGCTCATCATCCGTTATCCTTGCTCCGGGCCTTGGAAGATTGTTGACAAAATTGTCAATATCATTCAAGTATCCCATAACATCCTCCCTAGCCAACCCATAGAACCTCGGGAGTTGCTGGAACATGCAACTTTTGATTTCCAAATCTCGAGTTGCAGCAGAAAGAACAATAGCCGGACCTCTCATCAGTGCTTTGTTGGGTTGAACCCATGATTTCAAAAGTGGCCGAGCCATCACAAGACCTGAATATCTGTGACAGAAGTAACTCACAACCGAAAATCAGTCCTATTAGAAATCGCCAAATCTGAAATTCAACGATAAATCGAGATAAATTTGAAATAGTATCAAGAAAAAAAACAAAATAAACTAAACTACTAATTCCAGGAATTGAATGCTGAAAATATATAAAAGCTAAACAGAAAAAAGGAGTATAGTCCCCGGCAGCGGCGCCAATTTGATGAACCGGAATTTGTCAGATTCTAATTAATCAAATAAATTAGTATTTAGCCAAAGGCAATTCACAACTACAACGAAAACCATAGTGTAGCAGTAAAATAACCTCGAGTGTCGATCTCTAAGGACTATAACTAGCTTTATCTAATCAAACTTAAACTATAAAATCAACAAACGACTTAGCAAAGGTTTTTCTTATCAAGATAATGGAGGTTAGTGATAGTATGATCATTCAAAGCATAGCAGGTTAATAATCATGCATGAAGTACCCGATCGTTTTGCATAGAGATCTTTGATAAATGAATTTTCCAATTGTGTTCGTTATAATTCAACACTACGAAGATAGAGGTTTTAGATAGATCAAAGAAATAAAACAATAACTCAATGTCTAATTCGCTTTACAGCCATCAGCATAATTATTAACCCTTCGCTAAGAAATCACATACTATCAGCAACGATAAGTTTAGCTACTCATAGATGTCATGCAATCAACAGAAATCAAAGCAAGATTGAATGAAAACATGTTGAAAGATAAATAAATATAAATAGAAAAACTGTAAGATACAATGTTACCGAAGGTTATCAATCTCCGAAGAATCGCGATCTTAGAAGCTCCAAAACGATAAGAAAAAGTATCTCCTAAGCTAAGAATCCCCATAACAGGCTCTGGATAATTCCTACCTAAAACTAATGAGAAAGGTGAGAGAAAAGGTCTGAGAAAGTATGAAAAACGGAGAAACCTGAGCAACTATATATAGTGATTCGGCAGGTGTGGGGCGAGTCGCCCCACACACCGGGCGAATCCCGCTCCAGTCGGCGGATTACGCGTTTTCGACGCGTTTTTGGATTTATTTTCCTTTTCGAACTCGATTTTTGCCTTCTAGTAACCTTTTAGCCTTCAGACTCGACCCCTAGACTTCAAATCCTATCTGGAATCTTCTAGATAATCCAAAAAGGCCTTCGGAACACCAATTCCTTGTCTACTTCAATATAATGCCCGGAAAACCTCGTTTTTCCCCCAAAACCTGTAAAATACAAACTAAAGGGAAACGTGACACTATTCTAATAAAATGCACTAAAATATAGCTAAATTAACATAGAGGATAGCTAAATTTGTGAAAAAAGACTCGAATGAAAGTGTAAAATACACATTTATCAACTGTCCCCTGCTTGGCCTGTCCAGAAGAACTTACGACAAACCCCTTCCACCATTTTCAGGACTTTCTTTGGGAAATAAAAAACTTGACACCAGTAGTGCTGGATAGAATACAAAACACTCTGAATCAACTGTAAACGCCCCCCATAACTTAGAATCTTCGAGGTCCAATGGTTAACCTTACTCAACATCTTTTCAATCAATGGCTGATATTGAGTAATGGTTAATCGTTTGGCGTTCAAAGGGACTCCAAGATAACGGAAAGGAAGCGTACCTTCTTGTAGTTGACTGTATTCTAAAATCTGATGCTTCACTTCCTCTTTTATTCCCGCAAAGTAAATCTCACTTTTAGATCTATTAGCAATCAGTCCAGTTGTGTTGCTAAATAAATCAAAAGTGTCAAGCAAAGCCTTTACAGAATTCAGATCCCCTTTACAAAAGAGCAAAAGGTCATCTGCAAACACCAAATGGGTAATATTCAAAGTTTCACAATTCGGATGATATTTAAAACCAGAATACTGCCGCAAAGAACCCATCAACCTGGTTAAATACTCCATACAGATTACGAATAAGAAGGGTGACATGGGGTCGCCTTGCCGAATACCCTTTCCTCCAGCAAAAGGGGGAGTAAGCTGTCCATTCAACTTTATTTGATAGGAGACTGTAGTCAAGCAGGTCACTATCCATTGGACAAACTGAGAAGGGAAACCTAGAGCTCTTAAGAGTTGCTCCACAAATGACCATTGGACTGAATCGAAAGCTTTTTGGATATCCAATTTGATCATACATCTAGGAGACATATGTTGACGACCATAACCTCGAATTATCTCTTGTGCAAGAAGTGTGTTGTCATGAATATATCTTCCCGGAACGAAGGCTGCTTGCTCATCACCAATAATACTACTCATTACTGCCCCCATCCGATTTGAAATGATTTTGGCTATTATTTTATATAACACTCTACAACACGCAATAGGCCTATAATCCCGGATTGAATTTGCCGGTTGTTTCTTTGGAATAAGAGTAAGGACAGCAGTATTGACACTTTTTAAAAGCTTACCAGACATAAAGAAGTTCTGTATAGCTCTTATAGTATCCGCTCCAATAATTCCCCAAGCACTCTTAAAGAAACAAGAAGAAAACCCATCCGCCCCAGGGGCTTTTGTGTCACCAATAGACTTTAAAGCGTCCAGAATTTCCGTCCCAAGACTGGAAGAACTAACTTCCTTCTTTGCTCCACATTTAGAACATTTCCAGATTGTACCAATTGTACATCTACTGCCAAAGAGATTCTAGCTGGTGTCCCAAGAAGACCTTTATAGAAGGATATAATTTCTTCTTGAATATCAGCTTCTTCCGTGAGTTTTTCCCCAGCTTGGTTATATAAAACATAAATTCCATGAACACCTTTGGATTTCAAACTTGCAAAAAAGAACCGATTGTTGCCATCTCCACATTGCAACCAGTGGATCTTTGCTTTCTGTTTAAGCACTTGTTCTTCTATACAACTCCACTTTTCTAACTCACTTTGAGCTGCCTTCATTTCTGAAAACAGTTGGGCATTAAGAGGATCAGTTGCAAGCTGAGATTGAAGCACATCTACATGAGTTTTTGCTGCCAATACTTTCAGAGTTGGCTGCGAATAAATTCTCTACAGGGGGCGTAGCTTCTCTCTCACCTTTTTCAGTTTCTGCCAAATCTGATACATTTTAGTACCAGAAATCTATTCATTCCAGCCCTCACTTACAGCTGCTAAATAATCAGGATGCTCAGTCACACTATTGATAAATTTGAAAGAAGAATGAATTTGCCTGTGTGAAACTTCACAATTCAATAATTGAGGATTATGATCAGAAAACTGCGGATTAAGCATCTCAACATTCACATTAGCAAATTTTTGCATCCACTCTCCATTGCCAAAACTACGATCAATTTTTGTATAAATGAGATAGCCATCCATTTTATTACACCAGGAATATTGCTATCCAATATATGGAATTTCTTGTAGCATAGCATCAGATACGACTTTCCTAAAAGGTTCACATTCACTTTCAGTAACAGGCAGACCACCCAATCTATCTTCAGTATAAAGTACATTATTGAAGTCACCAAGAAGTAGCCAAGGGCCTGTGACACTTGAAGCCAGATTTGCCATTTCTTTCCACAATGGTCGTTGTTGGTCCCTTTAAACAACAAGAAAAGACTAGAGGGGGGGGGGGGGTGAATAGTCTTTTCAAACTTTCGTCGTTTAAAATTTCTCAGCAAGTGCTTATTACTTTTCAGTAATGAGTTTGCTGATACTTAACTTTCTCAGCAAGCGTAAGTTACTTTACAGTAGCTAGGTTTGCTGATACTTAAAATCAGAGAGCGGAAGTCTTTGATACAATAAGTGCTTTTTCAGAAAGTAACGGTTTCAGCAAGTGATGTGAGTGACTGTGTAAAGACAGATATGATTTGCTGAAAGATAAGTACAGTAAGTAAATCACACAAACACTTTTATAGTGGTATCTGAGAGTGGCGTAATCTCTCAACTAATCCACTTTGTCCTTTCTAGGACTGAATCCACTAAGATATGATTGAGGTTCCTTACAATCTCCTATCTAGAGCGATTCAATAGAAACCAAAGAACACTTGCTTCGTCTCCAACCTAATCTAGAGAACGTAACCTTGTTCTCCACAAAATTTGGTACTTTTAATCAGCAAAACTATGCTCGATTAAGTTCCCCCTGAATATCACGCCTGAAAGGGTGTATTTTCAGTTAGAGAGTTTTGGGGTGAGCTAACTTAATTATAACTTATTCAGTTACAACAAGTAATCTAAGAAACACAACATTGAATACTTTGAAGTAAGCAAGTTTGATTGTTTCTGGTGTCAAGACTTGTTCTTGTTCGAAAGAAAGAACACTTAACTAATTTCTTAGCTGAGTTTGTTCTACTTCTTCACAAGTAGCTTTTTCAAGCTTTAAGTCTTGGAACGGATCAATGGCAGTATAGAGTTTGAAGGTATGTGAGTTTTAAGCACAAGTGAGAGTCTGATCACGTTGTTGACACACTTCAACTCTTCGCCGGATGACCTCTATTTATAGTGCAAGTAAGGAGCCGTTTGAATTTCAAATCCTAAGGCTTTTGTTCCTTAAAATGTCACTATCTTGCTTTTTGTACTTCCAGCAGCGTCCTTGTTTGTGTTCTAGTCTTCATGTCCTTTGTTTGTAAGCTTTGCATTTAATGCATATTTGAATAGAATTCAAACAGTAACATTGGAGCGCAAATTTAAGTACTTTCAGCAAGAGGTCACATATGTTCCATCAGCAAGTGGTTAGTCTCAGTTTCAGCAAGCACAACCTACTCTGTCGTTCAGATTTTCACTTATGCAATGTTGTTGCTGAAGTTTCCACTTTCTGAGCAACACGTGCCTTTGTAGATACCAGTTTGCAGCAATCTTCTAGTCTTCAGATCTTCGAAATCTTCAAGTCTTCAGATCTTCAAAAAGTCTTCAAGATTCTGAGTGGTTTCTAAGTGCTTCAATAGTTTGTTTGTAAAAACAAAGTACATCGTCAGCAAATGCTTCAATAGGTTATTTTCTTTTCAGAAAATAAGATACATCATAAGCTAGAACATCAATAAGTTATTTTCTTTTCAGAAAATAAAATACATCATACGCTAGAGCATCAATAAGTTATTTTCTTTTCATAACATAAAATACATCATACGCTACAACATCAATAAGTTATTTTCTTTTCAGAAAATAAAATACATCATCTGCAGTAAAAACCAACTTAACTAACACCTAAACTAAGTCTTCAGCAAACGTTCCTCTTTTACAATGTCCTTAAAATTCTAAATTCCTATGGACCTTAAGAATACTAGTTACTGGACTTTCCTTAATTTAGCATGGTTAATTGCTCATCAAAATTACAAGTTTCCTAACAAATTTCCCCATTTTTGATGTTAGCAATCCATGGCTAAATTAATTGTTACCCTTTTAGAGGTTTCTGATGTTGAATAAATCAGTTGATTAATGCAAGCATACTTGAATATTTAAACAGTAAGCAGAAGTAAATTGCATAATCAAAAACCAATAAGAGTCAAAAGTTCCATTGCTGATAGTTATCTTTCAGAAGTTTACATGAAATAACATAGATAACTTAAACAGAATCAGCAAACAAAAACTTTAACAAAAACTATTGCAGGGACTTAGGCTCTTTCAGAGGATTTTCTCAAAATCTCTCTTACACTCTTCTCAGCAAGTGCAGTAAATTCAACACAGTCCTTTTCGTAGTTTTCCAGAAGCCTACGGACTTGTAGTTGAAGAATTCTTGCATTTTTCCAGGCAGTGTGATGATGCTTTTCAGCATTCATTTCCATGTAGTTAGTCACCCACAAATGCATGCCCCAATTGCTGGCATGGAGAAGCTGTGCATCTGAAATGCTTTTCGGATGAATCTTTCTTAGCCAGAGAAGATCTTCTTCTTGATCATTAGCAGTGAGATAGAAGTACTCATAAGGAATCAATCCAAGTCTCTTCTTTGTTTTCTTTGTTACTGGGTCAGAATAGTAAGCAATGCCAGGTGGTTTGATCAGATTTGGTTCTTGTTTGTATGTCTTACCAATGGCAATTCTTCTTACTGAGACCTCAAGATTCAACCATTTCCCAGCAATATTTCTTGGGAAGGATTCTTCCCTTTGAATTCTTTGGACCTTGATTTCAATCCATTTGAACATTTGATTCAATATGGCTGTAGGAAAGAACTCATTCACCAGCAAGTCTTCCAGCTTTAAGATCCAGCAACCATGAATGTTTCTAATTACATTCTGAGTGGTTTCTTCATTGCTGGTCTTTGTGTATTCAATGCCGGAGCCAATAGCAATGCTGGTCAGCCTCTTTTCTTCCTGTCTTTGCCTTCTTCTTCTTGTCTTAGCATTGTCTTGATCTCTTGCTGAAGAGTCAGACGAAAAATGCTTTGAGTGGCCAGACGGAGTCAAGGCTGTTAAGGGTCTAGCTCTTATGGCTTGAGCTATTGTTTGATTGTCATCATCTTCATCATCTTCATTCAGATTGTGATGACTTTCAGTATGGCAAAAATCTTGAGTTTCAGCAGCGGTTTTTCTCTTTTTGGTACTTGCTGAATTCAACTCAGATTCTGCTTGCCTTTTAGAACTTTGCTCTCTTTCAGCAAGTGGTTCTATGGGCAGTGACACATCAACAGCAGGAGGAGGGGATTGGTTTCTTTTTCTTGATCTCTTCCTTTCTTCCCCCTTAGACATGGATTGCAACATCGGAGTGATGTGCAGAGAATAAAACTCATTGCAATTTTCAGCAAGAGTGCTTAAACTGTTATACTTCATGATGATTTGTTGTTGGTCAGAAGTCATTTTTGACAACTCTCTTTGAATATTCATCATGTTCTCTTCATGTCTTTTCTCTGTTGCGGCCTTCTCATCCATTAAAGTCTGAGCCTTCACGAGAGCATTCTTTTTGCAAGCCTGAGCGCTTGACTTACATCTTCTTCATAGCTTTTGTGATTAAGACTGATGTCTTTCTGAGCTATTGTCAAAGTTGTAGTGCGTCTCAGCACTGTAGCCAATATCTTTCCAAAGTCAAGTGGGCTCTCAGTAAGCAATGCCTCATCTTCAGCTTTGCAGGCATTATGGACTTCTTTTAGTGCTAGAATTCTGGGAGTAAACTCCTCAACTCTTGGGAATGACACTAAATGTGGTGTCAAGGAATTAACTTTTAGTTCGGAAGCAAACTGATCATCACGCATTAGCAATTCTGCTCTTAGACCATCGTCTAAATCATTGATGTAATCAGGAGGAGGAATCTGAACAACTTTTGGGTCTCGCTTGGATTGTTCATCCTCATTTTTTGACAAGTAGTCATCATCCTCAGATTCATCAAGTTCAGCAACTTTTGAACCTTTATCAGTAGCTTCACTTCCTTTTTGTTGAGTGGTTGCTGATGGCAACACTTCAGACTCAACAACTGGAGTTTCACCAGTAGTTAGTTTTTCTTGAGTAGTTGCTGAGGGCAACGTTTGAGACTCAATAACTGGAGTTTCGCCAGTAGTTGTTGTTTCAATTGAATTTGGGGCTCAATTACTAGAGTTTCGCCAGTAGTAAATGGAAGGGAGGGGACTTCCTTTGATCTTACTCCTGAAGATTGACCAATTTCTAGATCCAGCGTATGCCTTGCATGGATCAAGAGACTGTTCTGGAGAGCGCGTTGGTAATCTTCATCTTGTTCATCATTATCAAGGTTTTCTTCAGTAACCTTGGCATCAGAAACAGGACTTTTGCCATTTTTCAAGGCAACCCTTTTTCTGGCATATTCTTCTTCAGTATCAGCACCTTGCACAGGTGCTTGATTTTCAGCAGCTGCAGGAGGAGGTTGAGATTCTTGCTGAGATTGTTGTTGTTCATCTTGCTGATTTTCAGGTTGAGCATTTTCAGCAACTGTCAACTTCAATCCTCCAGCATCAGGACTTGGACCTTGATTGTCATCATCATCGTCTTTCTTGTCCTTGGAATCTTTCCCTTCATCATCACTGGGATCAGTGGGAATGTTCTCATCTTCTTCTTCTTCATCATCGTCTGTCAGAATGACTAGCTCAACGTGCTTATATAAAGCAACACTTGGCACTTCCTCTTCCTCATTGATTTTGTGGGGATCAGCCACCACAGGTACAAATGAACCTTTGAGCATCACAGCTTGTTCAGCCGGAGAGGCACTCTTGAATTTTGCCTGTCATATTCTCTCTGATTTGAGCAATCAGATTCGAGCTCATTTGCTGAGAATATGACATTTCTTCAGGAAGGATGGAGTGGACAAATGTTTCGAGCTTTAGCAGAGAAGATCTCTTTTTCTCGTTTGAGAGATGAAGGTGAAGATCAGAGAAATCCATTCGCCTGTACCTTTGCCAGTTGCTGACGGACTTAGCAACTCTTGACAAAGTTGTCCTTTTGAAGTTCAAGTAAAGTTCTTCAGAACTTACTTGATGATCTTTAGTGATGAGTACCACTTCAGTGGTCTCCTTTTGAGCCTGAAAAAGAACGTTATTTAGATCAGGATTGGTTTGGAGAATTGTTTTAGAGTTCATATCTGAAACATGATTTACCTGCTGAGAGTCAGAAAGCTCATGTAGTACAATTTCCATTCCATGAGGAGCTTGAGTAGCATCCTCCATTTGTTCATCCTGAAATAATTTAGAATTAGACACAAGTACTAAGTTGTCAAACTTAGTTTTAATACCAAAATCATTAACTACCTGTTGAGCAGGGAGTGTTGGTTCTGGTGCAGAGGCTTCAGCAACCATCTGACTTGCATCTTGAGAAGTCTGTAGAGATAGTATTATATTAGCAAAAGAATAAGTTTCAGAAATTGAAGTTTTACTGATGGTTGAATTAACTACCTGCTGAGGAAGGACAAGTTGTGGCTCAGTCCTTTCAGCATTAATAGTTTCTTCAGCTTCTTGAACTGTTTCTTCAGCAGACTTCTGGTTTTGCTCTATTTGAGAAAGCTGTGCGGTTTCAGCAATCTCCCTTGTCTCTGAAATGACAAGTTGAGCAGAAGCATCTTGACCTTTAAGCTCACTTCTTGTCATGAAGATATCAATTGATTTGTTGGATGATTCTTCGATCTCCAACTCCATTTGTTTGCTTATTTCTTCCAGTACAAGCTGGACTTTATCAATTGATGTCTTGGGTGAACTTGGGCCAGTATTCTCAGCATCACGAGATGCGTCTTTGAATAATGCTTCTTGTGTTTCAGCAACTTCTAGAACTGGAACCATTGATGTCTCAGCAACTGGTCCTTCAGCAAGCGGGGTTTCAGCAACTTGATGAGTTGCTTGTTCAGCAACCATCTTTCCAGCAGCATCAGCAAGTGCCGCTTTTTCCAGATCAGCAGCAATGTCGCTTACTGGTTCCATAGTTGGATCATCTAAATTATCTACAATGTAGATATCTGGGACTTGGGCAGGAATTTCATTTCCACTGCCTTGTGGTCTATTCACAGTAGAAGTATCAACGTTAAGTTGATTGTTGAAGGCTTCTGCAAACACTTCAACATTGCTGACATAGGTTTCAGTAATCACCTCAGCAACATCTACTGGCAAATGCGTTTCAGCATTTGTCTGGGTATTTTCTGAGAGGTCTTGGACAGCAGGGACTGACTTGCGGGCCAGTGTTTTCTTCCTTTTGTTGCTGGTCCGTTTCCTCTTAGGTACGGGGTTTGCTGATGACGCTGCAGTCTGAGTGTCATCATCAGCTTTCCTCTTTTTCTTGTTAGATTTCTCCAGTTTCCCAGAGTCATCTATAGTTGCATTTTCAGCAACAGCTGTTGTACACGTACTTGTTGATTTTCTACAGCAGTTTCTTTTGTGTTACCACCACCAACAACAGTTTCATCTCTAAGTTGCTGAGTGGTAACATCTGCAGCTGTTGTATACCTTTCTTGTTGGCTTGGACTGACAACATTTGCAGTTGTTGTCTTCTTAGATTTCTTTCCAGCAGTCTTAGGTACATTCTGCTTGTAGAATGATCTTCCCACATTGCACACAGATTTCTTGATTGGCAATGGGTTTCTTAGCTGAATCCTGAAATGTTCAAGGATGTAGCATATCTTGATTCCATACATAACTGGAAAGGAAGGTGAGACCTTGTTGACTTCTACCTTTATCTTAAACTTAGTAACACAATCAACAAGCCTGTTGAAAATGTACTTAGCCCAGTTAAGTTCCGTTTTATTTTCATTGATATGCATCAGCAATGGCCATCTTCTCAGGCCTACTTGGTCAATTCCTCCAACTTGGGAGTCAAGAACTTTTATTAGCAGCAGAGCTACTAGACCAAGTGAATGGCAGAGATGCTTTCTCTTAACGTGCTTTGTCCAAGTCACGGGAGCAATCTCGACTTTCTTCATTTTCTCGTTTCTGACGTCACTGTAGAAAGCTTCAATTTCTTCGTCAGTGGCAGTGACGTCATCTTCAGTTCCAGTGGTTGGAATCTGAAATATCTCCGCTAAATCAGTCCATTTCAGGACGATTTGCGTGTTCTGAACATAAGTAAGGATCACTTTTTCAGTGACTCCTTTGCTATCTGTAAGGGACTGGATTTCTGCATTGTTGTAGAATTCCATTGTATCAATCATGCTCACTTGCTTAGTGCGAGCAGAGATAAAGTTCATGAGGCCTTGCTGCTTGATAAGCTCAAGCGCCTCTTCATTTTCGTCATCGAGATCTTGTTCATAAAAGTACCTAATGTACTTTTCTTTTGCAAAACCTCCCCATTGCATCAACATCTCACACTTTGCAGTGTCAAGATATGACGGAGGCATAGGTTTTTCGGATATGCAGTCGTTTTTCAACACAACTTTCGTTGTGGTTGTAGTCGGAGTAGTCACCGGAGCAGTGCGTGTTTCAGCACTATCAACCTTTGATGACTTTGAGGACTTAGAAGACTGTCTCTTGGGAGCCATTTCTTTTATAGAGCAAGAAAATGTGTACGAAAAGGGATAGTTTGCTTTTTGACCGGAGGTACAGTAGATTCAAGCTAGAATTTGCAGAGAAAGGAAATGTGAGTTAAAGAATTTTGTCATTTCTCTAACTCCTTCTTTATATAGTGTCTCTGGTGTGTGTGAAACACCGGAGTTAGTGGAGCCTTTGCATTGAATACGTAGTGGCCCACTAACTAAAACTGTCAGAGCACTCTTTCTCTTTGTTTTGTTAGCCGTTAGATAAGTAACTCCTTTTAATCAATGGCCACGATTGAATTTCATGTCATGTTTATTGCGAGTTTATCTGTGCCCGATTAACGTCACAAATTGATTTTACCGAGTTTTAAGGGAATAGATTGCTTGCTGAAATAGACAAGAATCTTTCAGCGACTTTGAATTATCACTCTAGATACTTGCTGAAAGTTCCCCTTACTTAGATATCTCGTATTTTCTTAAGTTTAAAAGATATTTCTGAGTTCCCGTATCAGTAAATACTTTTGTACTTGAGATATCTTTTGGTAAAATCTGAGATATGAGTTTTTCTCTTTTTCTGAGTTCCCGTCTCAGAAAATCCCTCGATACTTGAATACCTGTTTCAGTATCTTTGATTGTCTGAATGCCTATTTCAGCAATCCTTAAGGTTTTTCTCTTACTGAGTACCTGTCTCAGCAAGTGATCAAGTTTCCTAACAAATACCTGTTTTGAAGGAATTACTTGCTGAATGCCTGTTTCAGCAAACATGTAGTGACATATCATTTCTTAGAAGAAATCAGTGACTTAGTCTTTTAGACAGGAATACTTTTGGCTTGCTGAATACCTGTTTCAGCATTCTGCCAAGTGTATCCTTTATTGAGGTAGTTCAATCAACCCAAGGTTATACCTTAGCATTGCGAACCTATTATCCGGTAGGGGCTTGGTAAAGATGTCAGCAAGCTGATCTTTAGTGCCTACTTTCACAACCTCAATATCACCTTTTTCCACATGATCTCTAATGAAATGATGTCTAATATCAATGTGCTTAGTCCTAAGTGAAACTTAGGATTTTGCGTGATTGCAATAGCACTTGTATTATCACAAAAGATTGGTGTTTTCTTTGCAGAAATACCATAATCTCTTAATTGTTGCTGAATCCATAGGATTTGAGCTGTGCAACAACCAGCTGCAATGTATTCAGATTCAGTAGATGAATTGGCGACACAAGTTTGCTTCTTGCTGAACCATGATATTAATCTAGTACCCAAAAACTGACAAGTTCCAGAGGTACTTTTTCTATCAAGAGTTGATCCACCATGATCAGCATCAGAATAGCCAACCAATTCAAGTCCAGAATCTTTAGGATACCATAATCCAACATTGACTGTACCTTTAACATATTTCAGTATCTTGATTGCCTTTTTGTAGTGTGATTCTCTTGGATCAGATTGGAATCTTGCACACACACAAACAGCATACTGAATGTCAGGTCTACTTGCTGTTAAATACAACAAGGAACCAATGAGCTTCCTATACTTGTGTTCTTCAACACTTTTGTCCTCTTTAGTATATCCCAATTTGGTACCAACACTCATAGGGATCTTTTCAGGTTTCTCATCCTCTTTGATACTAAACTTTATGAGCATTTCTTTCGCATACTTTGCTTGATTTATGAATATTCCATCTTTGAGTTGCTTGACTTGCAATCCTAGGAAGTAACTCAATTTTCCCATCATACTCATTTCAAACTTATTTATCATGAGTTTGGCAAAATCATCACAAAGTTGTTGGTCCTTAGATCCAAAAATTATGTCATCCACATAAATTTGAACTAAGAGTAATTTACCATCATGGTTCATGGTAAATAAGGTTTTGTCAACTTCACCTTTCTTGAAACCATTATCCAGCAAGAACTTAGCCAAGGTATCATACCATGCTCTTGGTGCTTGCTTTAGACCATATACAGCTTTCTGAAGCTTGTATACCATCTTTATTTCTGAGGGAAGTTCAAAGCCAAGGGGTTGTTCTGGGTAGACTTCTTCAGCAAGTTCACCATTCAAGAATGCACTTTTAACATCCATTTGGTAAACAATGAAGTCATTGTGAGCAGCAAAGGCCAAGAAAAGCCTAATTGCATCCAATCTTGCAACTGGTGCATAAGACTCATCATAGTCCAATCCTTCAGTCTGACAGTAACCTTGAGCAACTAAACGTGCTTTATTTCTTGTTACTTCACCAGACTCGCTCAGCTTGTTTCTAAACACCCACTTTGTACCAATAGCTTTCTTTTCTTTAGCAAGTGGCACAAGTTTCCAGACTTTGTTTCTTTCAAATTGATCCAGTTCTTCTTGCATTGCCTTTATCCATTCAGAATGCTTTAAAGCTTCTTCTATGGTTTTAGGTTCAATTTCTGACACAAAGCAAGAGAACAAGGATTCTACTTCTACGACAATTGCTTCTTCAGCAAGTTCATGAGTAGCTTTGGATCTAGTCACTTGGCGTTTATTAATATCGCCAATCATATCCGTAGAGGGATGATCTCTAATCCATTTATTAACAGGTTTTCTGCTTGTTGGATCAGGATATGTTTGCTAATCAGCATGTGACTCTTCAGTATGTACTTGTTCAGTACTACTGGGAATTTGTGTCTCTGCTCATCAGCAACTGCTTGTTCAGCATTGATCGATTGAGGTAGTTCATCAGCAGGCACTGGAGATTGCGTAATTTCAGCAACTTCCGGAGCAACCGCGTCTTTTGCTGGAAATTCTTTGTCGTGAACTATATTTATCTTGTCATGACTCGGGGGAGGAGAGTCATTGTTAGAATCATCATTTAGTTCAATTGACTTGATTTGCCTAGCATCAGATTCAGTTCTTTGCTCATGTATGATTAGCTTTTTCATACATTCTGATATTTCTTCTTCAGCAGGCACACCTTGTGACTTTTCGTAGAATACAACATGCACTGATTCTTCAATCTTTTGTGCCTTTTTGTTGTAAACTCTATAAGCTTTACTATGCAAGTAGTAGCCGAGAAATATCGCTTCATCTGCCTTTGGTTGAAATGTTCTTAGGTATTCTCTACCATTGCTAAGAACGAAACACTTGCAACCAAATACTCTTAGATGAGTGATGTTAGGAGGTCTTCCAACAAAAGATTCATAAGGAGTTTTGTTGTATTCCTTAGTAATCAAACATCTGTTTTGAGTATAACAGGCGGTATTAATCGCTTCAACCCAATAAGCCTCACTTATTTCAGTGTCAGCAAGCATTGTTCTTGCGGCTTCTTTCAGGGTACGATTCTTCCGTTCAGCAACACCGTTTTGATGTGGTGTTCTTACTGAGGATAACTGATGTTGAATACCTTTGGAGGTACAATATTCAGTTATGTACTGGTTTACAAACTCAGTACCATGGTCTGTCCTTATGACTTTTACCTTGTCATTTTTCATGACTTCAAGCTTATTCAGCAAGTTAGGTATTTCAGTCTTGGTTTCAGATTTGTGCTTGATGAATACTACCCAAGTGAATCTTGAATAGTCATCTACCACGACTAGACCATACTTCTTACCAGCATAGCTTGTTGAAGAAGATTCAAACAATTCCATGTGCAAGAGTTGTAAAGGTTTTGTAGTTGCCGGTACTGCCTTGTTCTTAAAAGAAGATTTGGTTTGCTTTCCTTGCTGACATGCATTGCAAACACCATCCTTCTTAAACGTAACCCTAGGTAATCCAACTACAAGTGCCTTTTTAGACAGCTTATTCAGCGTCTGGAAGTTTAGATGACTTGTTCGTTTATGCCATAACCATGCTTTTTCAGCAAGGCAATCGTGATCTGAGACAAGGCATTTTTCAACGATTGCTGAAGACCAATCAATAGTGTACAAGCCTCCTGATCTTCTTGCAATAAGCAAGTTTGATTGTTTCTGGTGTCAAGACTTGTTCTTGTTCGAAACAAAGAACACTTAACTAATTTCTTAGCTGAGTTTGTTCTACTTCTTCACAAGTAGCTTTTTCAAGCTTAAAGTCTTGGAACGGATCAATGGCAGTATAGAGTTTGAAGGTATGTGAGTTTTAAGCACAAGTGAGAGTTTGATCACGTTGTTGACACACTTCAACTCTTCACCGGATGACCTCTATTTATAGTGCAAGTAAGGAGCCGTTTGAATTTCAAATCCTAAGGCTTTTGTTCCTTAAAATGTCACTATCTTGCTTTTTGTACTTTTAGCAGCGTCCTTGTTTGTCTTCTAGTCTTCATGTCCTTTGTGTGTAAGCTTTGCATTTAATGCATATTTGAATAGAATTCAAACAGTAACATTGGAGCGCAAATTTAAGTACTTTCAGCAAGAGGTCACATATGTTCCATCAGCAAGTGGTTAGTCCCAGTTTCAGCAAGCACAACCTACTCTGTCGTTCAGATTTTCACTTATGCAATGTTGTTGCTGAAGTTTCCACTTTCTGAGCAACACGTGCCTTTGTAGATACCAGTTTTCAGCAATCTTCTAGTCTTCATATCTTCGAAATCTTCAAGTCTTCAGATCTTCAAAAGGTCTTCAAGATTCTGAGCGGTTTCTAAGTGCTTCAATAGTTTGTTTGTAAAAACAAAGTACATCGTCAACAAATGCTTCAATAGGTTATTTTCTTTTCAGAAAATAAGATACATCATAAGCTAGAGCATCAATAAGTTATTTTCTTTTCAGAAAATAAAATACATCATACGCTAGAGCATCAATAAGTTATTTTCTTTTCAGAAAATAAAATACATCATACGCTACAGCATCAATAAGTTATTTTCTTTTCAGAAAATAAAATACATCATCTGCAGTAAAAACCAACTTAACTAACACCTAAACTAAGTCTTCAGCAAACGTTCCTCTTTTACAATGTCCTTAAAGTTCTAAATTCCTATGGACCTTAAGAGTACTAGTTACTGGACCTTCCTTAATTTAGCATGGTTAGTTGCTCATCAAAATTACAAGTTTCCTAACAGTCGTCTTTCTTCACTTATATTGAAAGCATAGACAAAGGTAACTGTAAAGGCTATAGAGCCAGCTTTATTAGTTACCGTTCCATGAAGGGTTTGCGCAGTACTACTACTCAGTTTCACAAAGTCAACCTGAGTAGTATCCCACAACACCCACAGACGCCCATTAACAACTTCTGTGTAATTATTATCAAACTGCCAACAACTATCAAACTTCCTTTTTATTTTTTGAATCTTGGGTTCCTTAACTTTGGTCTCAATAATTCCAGCCAAGGAAACCTTATTTAACCTAAGAAACTTATTTACCGCAACTTGTCGAACTGACTTATTCAAACCACGCACATTCCATCTCAAAACTATCATTAATTAATTTTGGATGGAGGGCCCTGGTTCATGCATACTAGAATCAAAAGAACCAAAAGCAACCAAAGGAGGAGCCATAACCTGTTGTGTAACCTCAGCCGAGACATTGGGTATGCTTACAAGAGGAACCATTCCTTGCTGTGTAGTCTCCGAATTGGCAGTAGCTATGCTTTCAAATTGATTAGCATGTACAGTTCCAGGCTGATCTCTTGGGGCTTCAGTCACAGCAGGTGCAGTACGACGCACTTGAACCCACTGCTCAACCGGTGGATTTCTATTATGCGCCCTTCTCCTTCTCCTTTGTCTACCAAGCCCATCCGGAGGCTCAATATTCTCAGCAGGAGCTTGAGGTACATCACACACATGGCCTATACATTGGCAATGATGACAGAACTCAGGCAGATTTTCATATTCTACTATCTGCACATGTGATTCACCTCCAGAAACCTTGATTCTCACTGACTTCATCACAGGCTGACTAACATCCAATTCCACCAACACTCTAACAAAACCAACCTTGTTTTGCTTAAGTGTACATTCATCAGAGTGTAATGGTTTACCCAACATACTTGCAATCATATCCAAGCTTTTCTTAGACCTATACCCAAGAGGAAGCTGAGGTAATGTCACCCAAACTGGTAACTTAGTGAGTTGATCTTCTTTAAACTCAAGCTGTGGTGTCCATTGTTTCAACACCATAGGTTGATTCTTTATAAAATAAGGACCATTATCGAGTATAAGATCACAATCATCTTGTGAATCAAACCTAGCAATGAAAAAACTACTATCATATTGATGTAGAGTTGGAACTGCAAAATCACCCCACAGTTTATTTACAGCTTGCTTTAAATAACCCATAGTATGATCTGCTCCTACCACATACAAAACCAGAGAGTATTTCCATTTACCAGTTTCAACCTCAACATCCTCCTTATCCAGTTCAACAAAAACCCCTTCATCATCCATTAACGGAGCAACATAATCAAGAAGAATACCATTAGTAGCTAGTCTATTACCTTTAGCAACATGTGCATAAGAGTCCGGCTGGGTGCTTGCAGGAGCTGGGTTTTCATCTGTCACCTACTGGGTATTCTCCGGATTAGGAATTTCTTCTATTTCAGATTCATTCTCTCCAGCTGGTTCATTTCCCGACCAAACCAACCGACGAGCAGCAGGCTGCCGATTAGCTTGGTCACTAGTCCTATTCGCTCCACCGGTGTTGGCCGGAGAAACCGTAGCCATCACCGGATGTGCAACCGCCAGGTCAACCCCGGCCGGAGAAACCATAACCGGAGTCGATGAGACTGACGCCGCAATTGGTATTATTATCCTCTCATTGATGTAACCAAGTTCGTCAGACTCAATTAATCAAATAAATTTGTTATTTAGCCAAAGGCAATTCACAACTACAACGAAAACCGTAGTGTAGCAGTAGAATGACCTCGAGTGTCGTTCTCTAAGGACTATAACTAGCTTTATCTAATTTAATTAAAGAATATAAAAACAGCAGACGGTATAGCAAAGGTTTTTCTAACAGATAATGGAGATTGGTGATAGTATGGTCCTTCAAAGCATAACGGGTTAATAATCATGCGTAAATTCCTCGGTTTTGCATGGAGATCTTTGATCAATAAATTGTCCTGTTGTAATTATCACACACTACGAAGATATAGATACTGATAGGTCAAACACTATTGTCCAATTGTGTTCCGTAATTATTCAACACTACGAAGATATAGATATGCATAGGTCGACTAGGGTCCAATTGTGTGCAATAATTAATCAACATACGAAGACATAGATTCCGCTCGATCAAAGAAATAAAGCAATAATACGGAGTATAATCCGCGATATAGCCATTAGCATAATTATCAACCCTTCGCTAAGAATTCACATACTATCACCAACGATAAGCTTAGCTACTCATAGTTGTCATGCAATCAACAGAAATCATAGAAGAAAACATGTTGAAAGATATATAAAAATAAGTAGAATAAACTGTAAGATAAAATGTTACCGAAGGTTGTCAGTCTCCGAAGAATCGCGATCTTACAAGCTCCAAACTGCTATGAAAAAGTATCTCCTAAGCTATGAACCCCCAGAACAGGCTCTGGGAAGTTCCTACCTAAAACTATAGAGAAAGGTGACAGAATAGGTCTGGAAAAGTATGAATTTCGGAGAAAAAATGAGCAACTATATATAGGCTTCGAATTTGTGTGGGGCGAAGGGCCCCACACACCGGGCGACTCGCCTGGTGTGGGGCGATTCGCCCCACGTCCCGGGCGATTCGCCCGGGAGTAGAATTCCAGAATTTCCGCGTTTTCGACGCGTTTTTGGATTTCTTCCCCTTTTTGGACTCGGTTTCTGACTTCTAGTGGCCTTCTAATCTCCAGATTCGACCCCTAGACTCCAAATCCTTTCCGGAAACCTTCAGATACTCCAAATAGGCTTCTGGAACACTAATTCCTTGTCAACTTCAATATAATTGCCCGGAAATCCTCGTTTTTCAACCAAAACCTGTAAAATAAAAACTAAAGGGAAACGTGACACTATTCTAATAAAATGCACTAAAATATAGCTAAATTAACATAGAGGATAGCTAAAATAGGTGAAAAAGACTCAAATGAAAGTGTAAAATACACATTCATCAGAAAGCAGTAAACGTGCAAATGCAAATGCAGACGGATAAAACATGCAAGGTACTATACTCATCCTACCAATACCAAGCTCCAAACTAACAACATTAGATCACTTAAATCCCATCCCCCTCATGAAATTAACGCTAGTCCCTAGAAGTAAGAAAATGAGGAAATAAGATGTGACACTAGATGTTACCGCATGGTTTGGCCTCGGTCGGCGGAGTATTTTGCTTGTGAGTTATTGGGACTGCTCTGGGAGCCTTATAGGTTGTCATCAGGCCTTCTGGTATGCGCGGTAGTTCCATTTATAGGCCGGATAGGAACAACTCCTCCATCTGTATCATCATTGTCCCTATTGTCTTCATTTTCACTACTGTCACGCACATCCTCACTAGTAGAGTTGCAGTGTCGAAGAGAATCTTCAAGATTGGCCGCCTCTGTTATGAAATCTTCCACCCGGTATCTCTCCAATAGGTTGTGAACTGTTGAAGGGGAAAGGGCAGTGGTATCAGAGCCTCTCTCTCCAATGTTTTACACCCCGTGGAGGTTACAGCGAGCTGCTCGGGTATTCAGAGGTTGTCTTCCATTTTTTCCTATGTCGACCACATTCTCTACAGTTGATGCTCCCGATGTCTATATGATGCTCCCTTTAGAGGCAGGCAAGGGGCACCCCTAAGGGGGGCCGGGCACCCATGTCATTATGTTTTGGAACCAAACTAGCGCTTCGGAACCTTCTAGCAACTGTGAACTCAAGATTGAATTCGTCGCGACAAGATTGTCTCGGTGCCTTCCAGTTCACTCGAACTTTGCAGTCCTTGTGATGGATTGCTGACGTAATAATGGTTTCTGTCCCTTCGGTGGTGCATGAATAGGCATAGGAGTCCTTACTCCAAGTGTACTCTAGCTCCTCCTCTTGGATAATCCACGACGTTGTTGCAAGACCCCGTGGCTCGAACGCACATCTAACGAGGTCACTCTTCTTGACATGGTTGTAATCGATCCCCCTCCAATACTTCATAGTAATCATACGGGAATGCTCCTCTCCCTTGGCATGGTTCCTACAAACAACAGTTAGTACCTCGCATGACACAAAACTGACTCATGCATAGGCTAGTGTAAGAACGAAATACACAAGTGATAAAATCAACAATCGAGCTCCTCAAACCTTATATGTCTAGCCTAGCTTCTTCAACATGCAACATACCAATGTAACTACTACATGCAATACATCACATTATGCTCTTGCTAGACAACCAATACCCTAGATAACAAGGCTCAATTCAAACCATAGTAACAAAAAAATTCTAGCATCATAAATCTTCATACTCAACAATTAAGCATTCTATCATCAAATCCATCATCATTACATCAATAAACACAATCATATGCAAGAAATCAAAGATAAAGATATATTGCATAACAAGATATATCATCTAGTATCAGAATTCCCAAATCAACAATCCAAGCATAATTAAGCATGCAATTGATAGTAAATAATGCTTCTAATCACACAAACAACCTACCCATGCATCATATAAACATAATTGAAGCTCAAATTAGAAAACCCCCAAATTCGAAAATTAGGGTTCATAAGAAGATACCTCAGATCTGAAAAACTAATGCATTAGGGTGAAATCTATTCGGATGAAAAGATAGATCACGTAATAGGCTTCGATTGAAGCTAAAGAACACTAAATTTGGTGAAGAAATGAAGAAGTTATGAGGTTTTGAAGGTAAAATCGTGATTTTCGGTTTTTGGGGAGGAAGAAGGATGAAGATATGAAGAAATGAGGAGAAGGGGAGAGAAACCGCGTTTTTATCTTACTGGGACCGTGGGGCGAGTCGCCGAAACCAATTTTTTCATAAAACCACTCGAAAAATCTCACTCAAACATAAGCACATACGACACAGAGATGAACAAATTCACATATGAGAAGCAAATTGTTCAAGTATGAATGCATGCAAAAAAGCAGTAAAGAAAGCGATAAAAATTCCGGGTTGCCTCCCGGATAGCGTCATTGTTTAAAGTTTTTAACTCGACTCCTGTCTGCGCCTAGCTCTTCTTTCTGCGGGTACTAGACTTCCCCTTCATGGATCTCCTCCTCATGCCACGAACCTGTGAATAAGAAAGAACATAGGTTGCAAGACCACAGTAGTGAATAGTGTAAGGAATATCAGGCGGATCAGGTGGATCAGATATGGCTTGCAACATGTGTTGCTTGCCATCCACTTCAATAGTGCAAGTTCTTTGGTAGATGTCCATCACGGAGCGTAGCTTAGTCAAGAACGTTCGCCCCAAGAGAATGACATCCCCCATCCCAGGTGCAGACGCCGGCATAACTACAAAATTGGTGTATACAGAAGCTTCACCAATCTTGACCAACACATTTTTCACAACGCCTTCGGGTCTCACAAAGGATCCATCCGCCAGTTGCACAATAGCCCTATGGTCAGATAATTTTCCAAGGCTACTCTTCTCAAACACATTCAAAGGGAGCACGTTAAAGTAGGATCCCGTGTCTAGTGTGGCACGGACATCTTCAAGCTCACCAATCCTGACCTTAACATCGAAGCTTTTAGAGAGTGGCTCGGGATCCTCTTGCTCCACTTCACTCTCGTCGGAACCAAGGTCCTTCTCTTCTTCCTTAGCCTGTGGAGGTTCTTCCTTCTTGCAACACTCGCACTTAGCAACCTTCTTGATGGTGATTTTGACAGGTAGATCATCAGCCAATGTAATGGAATTTGACTTCTCAGTGTTGCTAGGCAGTTTGCCTTATTCCCTACTTGCTCCTCGGTCGATCAATTCTTGCATCTTTTGATGGTCAAGCCTAGTGCTTTCTTCCAATCTTCTTCATAACGTTTGAGAAAACTTTGGGTGTGATCAACCATCTTTTGCAAGTTCTCCATCAGTTGAGCCGACTTCGACTTCGGTGGCTCTTTGGGAGCGCGGTTTTCACAGTGATCATTACCATAGTTTAGCCTACTACGGTCTTGGTTAGGGCCATAAGTTTGGCTAGCCGGTGCATATCCTTGATTGTTTCGGAATCCTCTTCTCCAAAATCCACCTCGAGGATTCCTACCGCCTTGTCCGTAGCTAGCTTCTTGAGTACCAAACTCCGTAGCAAAGGCTTCCTCTTGGCCTCTTTGAGCCCAGTTGCCATCATCATACGCAACTCCGATCTACACATATGAGCCCCATGCCCATAGTTCTTGCATATTCGGCATACTTCGTTCGAAACAGTTGTTCCAGTGGCGCTCTTGAGGACTTGCTTCAATTCGTTGGTAAAGCACTCGAATTGATCCCCATTCCCCCTATACATAGGGGCTTCTTGATTCGGTGGAGCTTCAGGTCCACGTCTCCTAACCATTGCCCTTGGGTCCTTGAACTGTGAACCCTTAGCAAGCCTCTCGAAAACTGCCCAGACGGCTTCTGCGGTTTCCTCCCAAATATTGCCTCGGCATTGGAAATCCACCACTTGTTGGTTCTCGAAGGTTAGTCCATTGTAGAAGTGTTGGACTAGGTCAGAAAGCTCAAAACCATGGTGAGGGCACTTGTTCGTGAGATCTTGGAATCTCTCAAACGCGGTGTAGATGGTCTTATCATAGTCCTGCTTGAATCCAGTGATTTGCGCCTTTAGCGCGGTAGTCAAGGTGTGAGGGAAGTATTTTTCCATGAAAGCTGAAAAAACCTTCTCCCAAGTGTCCAGCGAGCCTGCTGGTAGAGAACTCAACGATGACTTGGCTCTGTCGCCAAGTCCCATAGCAAAAACCTTCATTCTCAACTCATCCGTTGTTATTTCAGCTCCGGGTCGTGGGAGTTGGTTGACGAAATCATCGATATCGTGCAAGTACCCCATCACATCTTCCCTTGCTAAGCCATAGAACCTCGAAAGTTGTTGGAATGCGTGGTTCTTCATTTCCAGATCTCGAGTTGCAGACGAAAGAACAATCACCGGTCCCCTCATACGATCCTTGGTGGGTTGAACCCATGCTTTCAGTGGTCTAGCTTCTGCCATTCCGTCGATTTCCTTGAAAAGACTGTGTAGAGATTCAGAGAAATCGGTATCCTCTATTTCCTCTAGTTCACGTCTTTGAAGTAGTCGCCTTCTTTGGTGGTAGACTCTGTCGATCTCAGCAATTGAATCAGCAAGCGGTGTTCCCCTAGATCGTGTATTTGGCATACACTATCTGTAACAGACTAGGAAAGCAGTATCAGAGAGAGATTGAAAAGGAAAACTAAAACTAATAGAATTAGGAATTGAATGCTGAAAATATAAACAAATTAAACAGAAAAAAGGAGTATAGTCCCCGGCAGCGGCGCCAATTTGATGTAACCAAGTTCGTCAGACTCAATTAATCAAATAAATTTGTTATTTAGCCAAAAGCAATTCACAACTACAACGAAAACTGTAGTGTAGCAGTAGAATGACCTCGAGTGTCGTTCTCTAAGACTATAACTAGCTTTATCTAATTTAATTAAAGAATATAAAAACAGCAGACGGTATAGCAAAGGTTTTTCTAACATATAATGGAGATTGGTGATAGTATGGTCCCTCAAAGCATAACGGGTTAATAATCATGCGTAAATTCCTCGGTTTTGCATGGAGATCTTTGATCAATAAATTGTCCTGTTGTAATTATCACACACTACGAAGATATAGATACCGATAGGTCAAACACTATTTTCCAATTGTGTTCCGTAATTATTCAACACTACGAAGATATAGATATGCATAGGTCGACTAGGGTCCAATTGTGTGCAATAATTAATCAACATACGAAGATATAGATTCCGCTCGATCAAAGAAATAAAGCAATAACACGGAGTATAATGCGCGATATAGCCATTAGCATAATTATCAACCCTTCGCTAAGAATTCACATACTATCACCAACGATAAGTTTACCTACTCATAGTTGTCATGCAATCAACAGAAATCATAGAAGAAAACATGTTGAAAGATATATAAAAATAAGTAGAATAAACTGTAAGATAAAATGTTACCGAAGGTTGTCAGTCTCCGAAGAATCGCGATCTTACAAGCTCCAAACTGCTATGAAAAAGTATCTCCTAAGCTATGAACCCCCAGAACAGGCTCTGGGAAGTTCCTACCTAAAACTACAGAGAAAGGTGAGAGAATAGGTCTGGAAAAGTATGAATTTCGGAGAAAAACTGAGCAACTATATACAGGCTTCGAATTTGTGTGGGGCGAAGGGCCCCACACACCGGGCGACTCGCCTGGTGTAGGGTGATTCGCCCCACCTCCCGGGCGATTCGCCCGGGAGTAAAATTCCGGAATTTCCGCGTTTTCGACGTGTTTTTGAATTTCTTCCCCTTTTCGGACTCGGTTTCTGACTTCTAGTGGCCTTCTAATCTCCAGATTCGACCCCTAGACTCTAAATCCTATCCGGAAACCTTCAAATACTCCAAATAGGCTTCTGGAACACCAATTCCTTGTCAACTTCAATATAATTGCCCTGAAATCCTCGTTTTTCAACCAAAACCTGTAAAATAAAAACTAAAGGGAAACGTGACACTATTCTAATAAAATGCACTAAAATATAGCTAAGTTATCATAGAGGATAGCTAAAATAGTTGAAAAAGACTCGAATGAAAGTGTAAAATACACATTCATCACTCATCACTCGTAGTTGTTTCCCTCCCCAATTCCCCCCTTTGAACAACCGCTGGAGTGACAGTCGCCGAGCTTCCAGTTTGTTGTATCGCCGGTGGAGTAACAGTCGTCGATCTCTCTTTCTGCTGAATCACCGGTGGACGAGTAGATTGCTTATTCGGCGGCCTACCGCGTTTTTTGCGGGGCATAGAGACAGAAAAGGGGGCGCGTGAAGCGCGTTCAAAGACCTGGAGAGAGAAAGTATTCTAATTCTACTATTACTTGAGAATTTGAGTTGTTTCCTCATTGCTGGTCTTTGTATATTAAATGTCGGAGCCAATGGCAATGCTGGCTAGCCTCTTTTCTTCCTGTCTTTGCCTTCTTCTTCTTGACTTTGCATTTTCTTGATCTCTTGCTGAAGATCTTGAGTCAGAAGAGAAATGTTTTGAGTGGCCAGAAGGAGTTAGGGCTGTGATTGGTCTAGCTCTTATTGCTTGAGCTATTGTTTGGTTGTCATCATCATCATCATCATCATTCAGATCTTGATGACTCTCAGTATGACTGTATTCATGAGTTTCAGCAGATGTTCTTCTCCTTTTAGGATTTGCTTAATTTCTCTCATAATCTGTTTCAGCTTGTCTTTTAGAACTTTGCTCTCTTTGAGCAAGCGGTTCTCTTGGAGGTGGACTAGGCAAAATCAATGGCGCTTCAGCAGGGGTTTTCTTTCTTGAAGATTTTCTTTGTTTATCTTCCCCCTTAGACATGGATTGCATCATTGGGTGAATGTGTAGAGAGAAAAATTCATTGCAATTTTCAGCAAGTTTACTTAGGCTGTTGTACTTAAGAATTATGTCTTGCTGATTAGTAGTCAGCTTGGACATTTCTTCTTTTATACTCACCAAGTTCTCCTCATGTCTGCGCTCATTGTCGACTTTTTCTTCAATGAAAGTCTGAGCCTTTTTCAATGCAGTCTTTGCCAGTTTGAGTGGTTGACTAACATATTCTTCATAGCTTTTATGATGTAGACATATGTCTTTCTGAGCTATTGTAAGAGAAGTAGTGCGTTTCAGCACAGTAGCCAGTATGTTGCCTATGTCAAGCGGACTCTCAGCAAGCAGTGCATCATCCTCTTCTTTGCAAGCTTTGTGAACTTCCATTAGTGCCTTAATTCTTGGAGTAAAATCCTCAACACAAGGGAACGGCACTAAAGAAGGAGTTAGTGAATGAACTTTGAGTTCAGTGGCGAATTGATCATCATTGATCAGCAAACGACATCTTTCATCATCTCCTTCATCATGATCAACATCAGGAGGAGGATTGTAACCACTGGGGGTTCAGCTTTCTTTGTCAGTTCTTCTTCGTTTGCTGAAAAATTGAAGAGATCTTCTTCGTCATCAGATTCATCAAGGCCAGTAACCTTGGTTCCTAAATCTGTAGCTTCACTCACTTGAGGTTGAGTGGTTGCTGAGGGTGTTAGGAAACTTGTAATTTTGATGAGCAATTAACCATGCTAAATTAAGGAAAGTCCAGTAACTAGTACTGTTAAGGTCCATAGGAATTTAGAATTTTAAGGACATTGTAAAAGAGGAACGTTTGCTGAAGACTTAGAGTAGGTGCTAGATAGGTTGGTTTTACCGCTTATGATGTATCTTGTTTTCTGAAAAGAAAAACAACCTATTGAAGCATTTGCTGATGATGTACTTTATTTTTACAAACAAACTATTGAAACATTTAGAACCGCTCAGAAACTTGAAGATTTTGAAGATCTGAAGACTAGAAGATTTCTGAAGACTGGTATCTACAAAGGCACATGTTGCTCAGAAAGTGGAAACTTCAGCAACAACATTGCATAAGTGAAAATCTAAACGACAGAGTACGTTGTGCTTGCTGAAACTGAGACTAACCACTTGCTGATGGAACATTTGTGACCTCTTGCTGAAAGTACTTGTATTTGCGCTCCAATTTTACTGTTTGAATTTTATTCAAATAAGCATTAAATGCAAAGCATGCACGCGAAGGACATGAAGACTAGAAGACAAACAAGGACGCTGCTGAAAGTACAAAAGCAAGATAGTAACATTTTAAGGAACAAAAGCCTTAGAATTTGAAATTCAAACGGCTCCTTATTTCACTATAAATAGAGGTCATCCGGCAAAGAGTTGAAGTGTGTCAACAACGTGATCAAACTCTCACTTGTGCTTAAACTCACATACCTTCAAACACTCTTACTGCCATTGATCCGTTCCAAGACTTAAAGCTTGAAAAAGCTACTTGGGAAGAAGTAGAACTTACACGGCTAAGAAATTAGTTAAGTGTTCTTTCTTTCTTTTGAACAAGAACAAGTCTTGACACCAGAAACAATCAAACTTGTTTACTGCAAAGTATTCAAAGTTTTGTTTGTTAGATTACATGTTGTAACTGTTTAAGTTATAATTAAGTTATCTCATCCCAAAACTCTCTAATTGAAAATACACCCTTTCAGGCGTGATATTCAAGGAAAACTTAATCGAGCATAGTGTTGCTGATTAAAAGTACCAAGTTTGGTGGAGAACAAGGTTACGTTCTCTAGTTAGGTTGGAGACGAAGCAAGTGTGCTTTGGTTTCTGTTTGGATCGCTCTAGATAGGTGTTGTAAGGAACCTCAATCTTATCTTAGTGGATTCAGTCCTAGAAAGGACAAAGTGGATTAGTTGAGAGATTACGCCACTCTCAGATACCACTATAAAAGTGTTTGTGTGATTTATTTACTGTACTTAGTTTTCAGCAAAGCATATCTATCTGTACACAGTCACTCACTTCACTTGCTGAAACTATCACTCACTGACAAAGCACTAATTGTATCAAAGACTTCCGCTCTCTGATTTTAATTATCAGCAAACCTAGTTACTGAAAAGTAACTTGCACTTGCTGAGAAAGTTAAGTATCAGCAAACTCATTACGGAAAAGTAATAAGCACTTGCTGAGAAAGTTTCTAAACGACGAAAGTTTGAAAAGACTATTCACCCCCCCCTCTAGTCTTTTCTTGTTGTTTAAAGGGACCAACAAGTGGTATCAGAGCTGGAGGTTCTTTAACCTTCAGTACTGAACCTAGATCCCCTTAGGTGCTTTCCGTAAATCACTCTCACTTGATCAGTTTGGTAGTGTTTTGCTGACAGGATGTCTTTAGGAGACGCTCCCTTGCTGAAGCTGGAAAACTACGAAAAATGGCGAAACAACATGATGCTACATCTTGAGGCCATTAGTGATGAGATGATTACTGTCATTAATGATGGACCTATCAAGATCACTAAGGTTGAAAGAAGTTTTCCTCACAAAACCATTGAAGCTGGAAAGGAAACTATCTTAGGCGAACCGGTTGATACCGTTGTGCCAAAACCGAGAGAGAAATGGACTTCCGACAAAGCTAAGAGATTCCGTCTTGATGGCCAAGCAAGAATCATCATTCGATCAACTCCGGATACCATACAGTGCAAACTGTGGGGTGCTAAAACTGCTAAGGAAGCTTGGAAAATGGTTCAAGATCTTTGTGTTGGATCTGACAAAACCAAGGAAAACAAACTCGAAGTGCTGAAGTTAAAGTTCCAGAACATTAAACAAGGTACTAATGAGTCACTGGAAGACTTGGACTTCAGATTCACAACTCTCGTTAGTGAAATGGCAGCCTTTGGTGTTGGAAATCTTTACTCAGATTTTGAGAAGGTGAAAACCATCATCAGAAGTCTGAACCAAGAATGGATCCACACTCAGAACTTCTACTATAATCAAGGAATGCCATACATTAAACCAACAGAGTTGTTCTCTCATCTTGCTACTGTCAACTACGAGACAAAGCAAAGAGAAAATGTGTTTGCTGAAAAATCGCAAAACATTGCTCTTGCTGCAAAGCCGTCATCTTCTGAAAAGAAGAATAATAAAGAGCCTGCTGATGAAAACTCTTTAGTTGTCAAAAACATGAAGAAATTCATTAGTAATGAACTTGAAAGGCGAAAAGCAAAAGAGAAGCTGAAAAAGCATCTTGGTAACAACTACCATAAGTACAAGAATGAGACTAGCTCGCTGAACAAGCAAGCTCAGCAAGCAACCTCATCAGAAGAACCAGCAGTTGGAAATGATCTCTGCTTTTACTGCAAAAAGCCTGGACACTTCAAAGCAAATTGCCCTTTGCTGAAAGGCAAATCTGCTGAAAATAAGAAGAAGTTCAAAAGAGATTTTATTGCTGAAGAAAAGAAGAAGCTTCAAGCAAAAATCGATGCATTGTGCATTGATACTAGCTCCGAAGACAGTGAGGATGAAAGTTCAGACACTGACGATGAAGAAGCCACTCTTGACGTAGAGATTGGCAAAGAAGTTTGTGGAATAGCTATGGAAGCTTATCCAGATGTGTCAAACTACGAGTTCTGCCTCATGGCCGGTCAGGTAAACAATCCTACCTCTGACTCAGACTCAGAAAGTGAAGACGAGATTGACCTTGACAAGATTCAAGGAGACATCGAAAGATTTGAGAATACTCTGAGCAGACAGCAAGAGAAACTACAGATTGCTGAAACTCTGACCAAGCAGACTACTGAAAAGTATATCTTGCTGAAGGAAGAAACAGAAGAAAAGGATGTTGAAATAAGGCGTCTTAAGAAGTTGATTGCTGAAGCTACAAAGAAGAATTCTCAAATGGCATTAGAATTGGAAGAGTATCAGTCCTCAATTCTAAAGTTACGTGCTGAAATCCATGAAATGAAAAAGATGAAAATCAATTTCAAATCTTATGCTGACGCAAGTAATACGCTGACTGAACTAAACTCTTATTTGAGAGATCCATCTCAGAAAGAAGGTTTTGGTGCAACGTATGAAGGTGATGACATAGAAATCTTGAGTAAAGACAAATCTCCAATTTCCTTCGTACGTGCTACTGATAGTGGTCAACCAGAACTCTATCAGTTTGGTCAATCTAAGGTTGCTGAAACATGCAATCAAGTACCTATGACCGTAAATCTCGCTGTTGCTACTCAAAGTAACAAGACTTTAAAAGGAAAACAGGTTGCTGAGAAGCAAACTGTAAAGGATGTTGTAAAGCATTCTGCCAAACAAGTTGCTGAAAAGCAATTTGTTAAGTCAAAAGGCAAGATTACTAAAAGTAATCAGAAGACCTTTGCTGACAAACCTGAATCAAGTAAGGTTGCTGACACAAAAGCTCAACATTCTCCGAAAAGTGGACTCAGTTTCAAAACCAAGCAAAGTCAACTTTTTCACGAGTATAAGCAAAGTCAGCAAAGATACTTCAAAGATATGAATAAAATCAAGCCTAAGAGTTCTGAAAAGACTCTAAATGCTAGGGCTAGAAGGAACCTTGCTAGAAAAGAACTTACTGAAAATTATGTTCAGCAAAAAGGTCAACCGAGCAAGACACCACATCAGAAAGTGGACTTTATCAGCACGAATCAAAAGTCTTTCAGCTCAAAACCTCCTAGTTCCTCAGCAAGTAGAAAACAAGTCAAAGTTGAAAAGCCTAAGACTTGGGTTTCCACTGGACGCATTCTTGAACATGTTAATGGACATCCAATATTTGATAATTAACTTGTTTGCTCTTGATTGTGCAGACTTCAGCCACGGAGACAAACGATGCAATCAGACACTTTGATAGTGGTTGTGGGAAGCACATGACGGGCAACAAGAATAACCTTATAAAACTATAGACGGTGGTCTAAAGGTCCAACAATAAGGTTTGCTGGTGGAGGCTCTGGTTCTACAAAAGGCTATGGTGACGTGAAGTTAGGATGCATTACCATTACGGGAGTTCTTTATGTAAAAAATCTTAAGTTTAATCTTTTCAGCATGAGTCAGTTTGCTGACAAAGGATACTTCATCAAAATCAAAAGTGATGAATGTAAACTTATAGATTTCGAGACTAAAAAGGTTATTATGATTGCAAGAAGATCAGGAGGCTTGTACACCGTAGATTGGTCTTCAACAATCGTTGAAAAATGCCTTGTCTCAGATCACGATTGCCTTGCTGAAAAAGCATGGTTATGGCATAAACGAACAAGTCATCTAAACTTCAAGACGCTGAATAAGTGATGAATGTGTATTTTACACTTTCATTCGAGTCTTTTTCACCTATTTTAGCTATCATCTATGTTAATTTAGCTATATTTTAGTGTATTTTATTAGAATAGTGTCACGTTTCCTTTTAGTTTTTATTTTACAGGTTTTTGTTGAAAAACGAGGTTTTCCGGGCAATTATATTGAAGTAGACAAGGAATTGGTGTTCCAGAAGCCTAATTGGAGTATCTGAAGGTTTCAGAATAGGATTTGAAGTCTAGGGGTCGAATCTGGAGGCTAGAAGGCCACTAGAAGTCAGAAATCTAGTCCGAAAAGGGGAAGAAATCCAAAACTGCGTCGAAAACGCGTATCTGGCCGAGTATTACTCCCGGGCGAATCGCCCGGGATGTGGGGCGAATCGCCCCACACCAGGCGAATCGCCCGGTGTGTGGGGCCCTTCGCCCCACGAAATTCGTAGCCTATATATAGTTGCTCCGTTTTTCTCCGTTTTTCAGACTTTTCCAGACCTTCTCTCTCACCTTTCTCTATAGTTTTCGGTAGGAACTTCCCAGAGCCTGTTCTGGGGGTTCTTAGCTTAGGAGATACTTTTTCTTAGCAGGTTGGAGCTTGTAAGATCGAAATTCATCGGAGATTGACAACCTTCGGTAACATTGTATCTTACAAGTTTTCTACTTATTTTTATATATCTTTCATCATGTTTTCATTCATTCGTGGTATGATTTCTGTTGATTGCATGACAACTATGAGTAGCTAAACTTCTCGTTGGTGATAGTATGTGATTTCTTAGCGAAGGGTTGATAATTATGCTAATGGCTATATCGCGCATTATACTCTGTGTTATTGCTTTATTTCTTTGATCTATCTAAATCTCTATCTTCGTATTGTTGATTAATTAATGAACACAATTGGACAATTCATTGGTCTTTGACCTATCTAAATCTATATCTTCGTAGTGTTTAATAATTACAACTGGACAATTCATTGATCAAAGATCTCCATGCAAGACCGAGGAATTTACGCGTGATTATTAACCTGTTATGCTTTGAATGACCATACTATCACCAATCTCCATTATCTGTTAAGAAAAACCTTTGCTAAATCTTCTGCTGTTTTATATTCTCAAATTAAATTTGATAAAGCTAGTTATAGTCCTCAGAGATCGACACTCGAGGTTATTCTACTGCTACACTACGGTTTTCGTTGTAGTTGTGAATTGCCTTTGGCTAAATACAAATTTATTTGATTGATTGCTTGGAACACGACAATCCAAAGTGTTCGTCAAATTGGCGCCGTTGTCGGGGACTATACTCCTTCTAATTCCTAGTTGTCGTGATTAATTTGTTTATATTTTCAGCATTCAATTCCTAGTTCTAGTAGTTTCAGTTTCCCTATTAATCTCCTTCTAATTCTCCTTTCCTAGTCTTAGTAGTATTCGATATCTAGAAATTTTCTCGATTTTCGAAATTTCTAACGAGGCTAATTTTCAGTTTTGAGTTACTCCTGATACAGATTTCCAGGTATGACGACCTTAAAAGCTCGCTTGACACCTACGTTCTCGCAAGTCAGGAAAGGGTCAGCTATATACTTGGAAGAAGAGTTATCGGGGTATGAGGTAACAAGTTCTATAGTGAGAAGGATACCGAGGTTCGAAGATGGAGTGGGGATGAATCCGATAAGCTTCATCAGGTCCTATGAAGAGGAAATAGCAAAAGTTCCAGCAAAAGGGTTCACCGAGGATCAATTATGCAGGAAATTATTTCCTTTTGCTTTGGGATATGAACCAAGGATATGGATAGCAAGGTTAGCACCAGGATCACTGAGGACCTGGAGCCAAGTAGTAGAGGAGTTCTTGGCACGTTTCATGCCTTACCATGAGACGATTGCACTGCGGAATCAGATCGAACACTTCAAGCAAGGAGAATACGAGCGGTTTTGTGACACCTATGAACGTTTTGAGCTGTATAAACGTGAGTGCCCCCACCACCGTTTCGACGACGGGGAGCTGATTTGGTTTTTTGTTGGAGGACTACGTGATGAAGTTAGGTTTCAAGTGGATGGGATGTGTGGAGGTTTAGAAGAATGTACAGTTGAAGAGGCAGAGAAGGTCTTTCAAAAGTACGCAAATGGATCCGCACAATCCGAGAAGATAATGTCGAGTGAAGTCACCAACATATATTCAAATCAGGGCGTAACTGACGGGTTATACGAAGGATATTCTGAAGACGAAGACATCAGTGAGGAGGAGGAACTTGCATTTTACGCAGGGATTAAAGCCGTTGAGAGTGTTTTCGAGATAGCACACGCAGGGCAAGCTGAGAACAATCTTCGCATCGAAAAGGCTTTTGAAGCAGTCGAAGTAACTGAGCAACTTATCAAGGAGCTTAGCCTGTTGAAGTGCGAAAGGTGCGGAAAAGCAGTCGAAGACACCCCCCTGGAAGTAGTGGGCAAACCACCCGAGGTAGCGGACGAATCGCCCCCCAACTCCAGGGAATTGGATATCCCCAGTTTCCCCGATGTGACACCTGAAACTGATCCCGAGCCAATTCTAGCTGTTACTACCAAGGAGAATGAGTGCGAAGAGGTGAATCTACTACTCCGTGGAGGCAAGATGACCAAAATTCCTAACTTCGTGCGTCCTAAGCGTGTTGAATCTATTGGGACCAAAAATGCAGGACCAAGCACAGAACAAGAGGTTAGCGGAAGTTCCAGGGAAGAATGATGAACCAAGAACACCTGTGGAAGACATAGGTGATGATGAAGTCGAGGTAGGAACTCCTACGCCAGGGGAACTTCACAAATCTTCTAATCCATATGTGCCTCCAAAGCCACATGTACCATTCCCAAGTCGGATCAAGCCAGCCAAGAAGGATATTCAAGAGTCACCCCTATTCCAGCGCCTCTCAAAAGTGGAAGTAAATGTGCCTCTCTTGGAGTTAATCCAAAACATTCCAGCTTATACGAAATTCTTTCATGAGATCGAGAACAAAAGGGTTACTTCAGGAAAGGTAGTGAATGGGGTTGAAACGGTCAACTCAATTGCCGGATTGCCCGTGAAGAAAAAGGATCCTGGAAGTTTCATCATCGACATCGCCTTAGGGAATGGACGAACTACGAAGGCAATGCTTGACTTAGGGGCTAGCATTAACCTAATGCCCTATTCAGTGTACAAGGCCCTGGAACTCGGAGAATTGACACCAACTGATATGGTCATCCAAATGGCAGACCAAAGTGTGAAGAGGCCAGTCGGGATAATAGAAGACATCCTTGTGAAGGTAGAAAAATTGATAATCCCAGCTGATTTTGTAGTAATGAAGTCTGCATGCGAGGGGAAGAGCCATATTCGTGAGCACGTAGTACTACTTGGGAGACCGTTCATGGCGACTACCAACACATGCCTTGAGCTTAAGGGCAAGAAAATAACCATGGAGGTAATGGGCGAGAAGATTGAATTGGTAGGATGCAGCATCGGAGATAATTTAAAATTTGTCGATTGCTATGATTCCATGATTTCCGAATTTCATCATTTCCATAATGATCGTGAACCACTTGAGGAGGCACTGACCATGCAAACTGAGACGTGCTACATGACCGAGGAAGCAAGGGAACTAGTTGAAATAATGGATAGCACCCCAGATATTCCTGCAGGAGAGGAGGTACTTGAACCCTTGGATGAAGAAGAGGAATAAAGTAGTTTTCCTGAAGAGCCTAGCTTAGAATTGAAACCACTACCTGCGCACCTTAAGTATGTGTACTTAGGAGAAAATCAGAAGAAACCTGTCATAGTCTCCTCACATCTCTCCAACAATGAAGAAAGCAGGCTGATTGAAGTATTGAAAGAGATTTCTGCAGCTATAGGATGGGGAATCAGTGATATCAAAGGAATTAGCCCTACACGGTGTGTGCACAACATCACTCTAGCACAAGATGCCAAACCCGTTAGGCAACCTCAGCGAAGGATAAATCCAGCCATGCAAGAGGTGGTAAAGAAAGAAGTGATCAAGTTGCTAGACGCTGATATGATTTACCCCATTCCTAATAGCCGATGGGTGAGCCCGGTACATGTAGTTCCTAAGAAATCAGGAGTCACGGTGGAAGAGAATGAGAAGGGAGAATTGGTACCTGTTAGGAAGACCACTGGATGGCGGATGTGCATTGACTATAGAAGATTAAATGCCACCACTAAGAAAGACCACTTCCCTTTACCATTTATAGATGACATGCTAAATCGCCTTGCGGGGCGGAAGTTTTATTGTTTTCTTGATGGTTTATCAGGTTTTTACCAGATTCCGATTGCACCGGAGGATCAGGAGAAGACGACATTCACTTGCCCATTCGGAACATTTGCCTATAGGAGGATGCCATTTGGACTATGCAACGCTCCCGCCACTTTTCAAAGGTGCATGCTTTCTGTTTCTCTGACATGGTAACTAAATTTGTTGAAGTTTTCATGGATGATTTTTCCCTTTTTTGTGATTCGTTTGATGAATGCTTGCAAAGATTAGATCTTGTTTTGAAAAGGTGCATTGAATGCAATTTGACCTTAAGCTGGGAGAAGAGTCATTACATGGTTAGAGAAGGCATTGTTCTAGGACATGTAGTTTCTAAAAGAGGTATTGAGGTGGACAAGGCTAAGATCGAAATCATTGAAAAACTTCCCCCACCTACTTGTGTGAAAGAATTGCAATTTTTTCTTGGCCATGTAGGTTTTCATAGGAGGTTTATTAAAGATTTTTCGAAAATTGCTAAATCTTTAAGTAGCTTGCTTGCAAAAGATGTGGTTTTCCATTTCTCTAATGAATGCTTAGTTGCTTTTAATACCCTTAAGGAAAAGCTTGTTTCTGCCCCCATTGTTATGCCGCCTGATTGGAATCTTCCTTTTGAGATTATGTGTGATTCTTCGAATTTTGCTATGGGTGCTGTTTTATGCCAAAAAATTGATAAGCAGTATCGTGTGATTTATTATGTTAGTAAGACTCTAGACTCTGCGCAAGTTAATTATACAACTACTGAAAAGGAGTTTTTAGCTATTGTCTTTGATTTACAAAAGTTTAGGTCTTATTTAATTGGCCATCCTGTGAATGTCCATACTGATCATGCTGCTTTGAGACATTTGATAGCTAAGCAAGATTCTAAGCCTAGATTAATCCGTTGGGTCCTTTTTCTACAAGACTTTGATTTGACCATAGTGGATAGAGCTGGTAGGGAGAATTTAGTAGCAGATCATTTATCTAGAATACCTAATATCCCTGTTGATTCAATACCCATCAATGAAGACCTCCCTCATGAGCACTTAATGAAGGCTAATGAAGAGCCATGGTATGCAGATATTGTAAACTATTTGGCTATGAATGTTTGCCCCACTAACTTTTCAGCCTCAGACAAGAGAGCTCTTTCCAAGCGTTGCAGGACTTACATATGGGATGATCCGCATCTATTCAAGGAAGGAGCTGATGGGATTCTAAGGAGATGCGTGCCACAAGAAGAGCAACAAAGTGTGTTGAGTCATTGCCATGAGCTTAATTGTGGGGGACACTATAGTGGGTTGAAAACAGCTCGCAAGGTACTGCAAGCAGGATTTTTCTGGCCAACAATATACCGAGATGCTCGAAGTTTTGTGAAGAATTGTGACCCATGTCAACGAGGTGGTAGTATTGGCAAGAAAGATGAAATGCCCCTTCAAGGGAATCTAGTGGTAGAACTTTTCGATGTATGGGGCATTGATTTCATGGGACCATTTCCATCAAGTGGAGGCTATGTATACATTCTTGTTGCAGTGGATTATGTGACTAAATGGGTGGAGGCAATTCCTACAAAAACAAATGACGGCGCAGTGGTTATGAAGTTCTTGAAGGAGGGAATATTCTCTAGATTTGGGTGCCCTAGGAAAGTCATCAGTGATGGAGGGTCACACTTCGTCAATAGAATGTTTGCCTCCCTTCTTAAGAGATACAACGTCCACCATAGTGTAGCTACACCATATCACCCACAGACATCGGGAGAAGTCGAAGTCAGCAACCGTCAAATTAAGAAGATCCTGGAGCGAGTAGTGAAGCCTAGTAGGAAAGATTAGGCAGGAAAATTGAATGATGCACTTTGGGCATACAGGACTAGCTACAAGACGGTGATAGGGACCACTCCGTACAGACTTGTGTATGGGAAGGCATGTCATCTTCCCGTAGAACTGGAACACAAGGCATATTGGGCTATTAAGGCACTCAATCTTGATATGGGAAAAGCTGGTGAGGAACGATTGTTGCAACTAGATGAGCTTGATGAATTACGACTAGGTGCTTATGAAAATGCCAAGATCTACAAGGAACGTACTAAGAAGTATCATGATCGTGGTATAGTACGTAAGGAATTGATTCCTGGACAAAAAGCTTTGGTATTTAATTCTCGCCTTCGACTATTTCCTGGAAAGCTCCGTACTCGTTGGGATGGACGGTACGAAATTCTCGAAGTTGCTCCCCATGGAGCTGTAAAACTCTTTGATCCAAAGACGGGCAATACCTTCAAGGTGAATGGCCAGCGAGTGAAGCCATACTTCGAGATATCTAGTGATCAAAGAGAGGTTGATCACCTTGAGCTTACCCTTACCGCCTCCACAAAAGGTTAGTGTGTTTTGTTTTGTTTTCTCACGAGTTTGATTGTGTTTTACAGGTCAGTTATACAAGTATTAGCTCTCACCTTGAATACACTTTCGACGTTCGGGACGAGCGACGACGTTCAGGTTTGGGGAGGGGGTTATCGCTGGGTATCTCTATACTTATCTTGCTTATGATAAACTCGTGAAATTTTTTGTTTTTCATTTGCATTTGCACGTTTACTGCTTTCTTAGTTTTTAGGTTGCATTCACTTCATTCATCCTAGGATAGTCTTGCATGTTTTATATGGAGTTTATTGCCTAATTTTTTGAGCTTTTTTATAGGGTAGATCAACTAACTATGCCATTAATCGTATGCTTCATCTCTATGAATTTGTTTAAGGTTTTTCTCGCTTGTCTTGTCACATTTATATATTGCACTTAGTTAAGCTTGGTAGTCTCGACATCACTTAGTGGTGTTTTCTCTAATGCGGTTCACGAAGGCCTTTATAATAGGATGATGCATGTTAGGGTCTTATGGTTGTTTCCCCGAGTAATTATGTACCTAAGAGACAACGAGTCTTCACCATGCTTTGAGATTGCTAAATGCCTAGGAAGGAGGTAGTGTGAGGTTGTGTGATCCTTTATTTGTAACCTATTCTTCCGAATAGGTTTGGGGAGGGGGTTACCCCATCATTAGACTTGTTTTTCGTTTTTTCATCTTTGTGTTGTGAGTTTATTTTTCCTTTCTCGTAAATTTTGTACTCCAACCTATTCTTTCGAATAGGTTTGGGGAAGTCGTTTGTGAGTCATTTTGTTTCTTTTTCGTTATGCTACTGCTGGCTAAAAAAATCGAAAAAAAAGAAAAAAATTCCGGAAAAAAAAAAAAAAACTGGAAAAGAAAAAAGAAAAAAAAAAGACCCCAAAAAAGCAAAGAAGGGTCCAAAAAAAGGAAGTCAAATAGCAGTTTAGCAAAGTGTTGTGTCTCATTTTCCAATTCTTGTAATGTTCGTAATCGTGTTGTAATTTTCTATTTTTTGTCTTTTGTTTTTGAGTGTCATCTGTTCTAGACCACCCTCGTCCTGCCATTCAGTAAGTGGTGAAAATCTTAAGGCTTTGCTTGAGAGATGGGTAGAATAGGGGAGTGGTATCTTTTATAGGGAACCCTCCTTCGTTTGATGAGAGCCAGTACTGGTTCGACCTCTTTGAGGAGAAGTCTTAACTTGGTGAACAGCAGTAAGTCCTCAGTTTCATAGACACGGGACAATCATTCGCATCTTAACATGTTTCATTACGTCGTCACTGACTAGGTCCAGGTAGAGAATGTTACGAGAGACTATCTTGTCTTAACATAAGTGCTTATGTGGATGTGTATGAGTCAATCGAGGCATTCTTCAACCTATATTCACGTTTTGATATATATGGTTCTTGTTCATATGTTTTTTGATAGATTCGGTAGATTAGTTCGTTTTATTTGGCATGAGACTCCATTTTGTGTGTTGCATTGTTTTTTGCATTAGAGTCTAGCTTAGTTGCTTGAGGACAAGCAAAGGTTCGGTTTGGGGAGTTTGATGAATGTGTATTTTACACTTTCATTCGAGTCTTTTTCACCTATTTAGCTATCCTCTATGTTAATTTAGCTAGATTTTAGTGCATTTTATTAGAATAGTGTCACGTTTCCTTTTAGTTTTTATTTTACAGGTTTTGGTTGAAAAACGAGGTTTTCCGGGCAATTATATTGAAGTAGACAAGGAATTGGTGTTCCAGAAGCCTCATTGGAGTATCTGAAGGTTTTCGGATAGGATTTGAAGTCTAGGGGTCGAATCTTGAGGCTAGAAGGCCACTAGAAGTCAGAAACCGAGTCCGAAAAGGGGAAGAAATCCAAAAACGCGTCGAAAACGCGTATTTGGCCGAGTTTTACTCCCGGGCAAATCGCCCGGGATGTGGGGCGAACCGCCCCACACCAGGCGAATCGCCCGGTGTGTGGGGCCCTTCGCCCCACACAATTCGTAGCCTATTTATAGTTGCTCAATTTTTCTCCGTTTTTCAGACTTTTCCAGACCTTCTCTCTCACCTTTCTCTGTAGTTTTAGGTAAGAACTTCCCAGAGCCTGTTCTGGGGGTTCTTAGCTTAGGAGATACTTTTTCTTAGAAGTTTGGAGCTTGAAAGATCGCAATTCTTCGGAGATTGACAACCTTCGGTAACATTGTATCTTACAGTTTTTCTACTTATTTTTATATATCTTTCATCATGTTTTCATTCATTCGTGGTATGATTTCTGTTGATTGCATGACAACTATGAGTAGCTAAACTTCTCGTTGGTGATAGTATGTGATTTCTTAGCGAAGGGTTGATAAGTATGCTAATGGCTATATCGCGCATTATACTCTGTGTTATTGCTTTATTTCTTTGATCTATCTAAATCTCTATCTTCGTATTGTTGATTAATTACTGAACACAATTGGACAATTCATTGGTCTTTGACCTATCTAAATCCATATCTTCGTAGTGTTTAATAATTACAACTGGACAATTCATTGATCAAAGATCTCCATGCAAGACCGAGGAATTTACGCATGATTATTAACCCGTTATGCTTTGAATGACCATACTATCACCAATCTCCATTATTTGTTAAGAAAAATCTTTGCTTAATCGTCTGCTGTTTTATATTCTCAAATTAGATTTGATAAAGCTAGTTATAGTCCTCAGAGATCGACACTCGAGGTTATTCTACTGCTACACTACGGTTTTCGTTGTAGTTGTGAATTGCCTTTGGCTAAATACAAATTTATTTGATTGATTGCTTGGAACACGACAATCCAAAGCGTTCGTGAATAAGTTGTCTAAAAAGGCATTTGTAGTTTGATTACCTAAGGTTAGTTTTAAGAAGGATGGTGTTTGCAATGCATGTCAGCAAGGAAAGCAAACCAAATCTTCTTTCAAGAACAAGGCAGTACCGTCAACTACAAAACCTTTACAACTATTACACATGGACTTGTTTGAATCTTCTTCAACAAGCTATGCTGGTAAGAAGTATGGTCTGGTGGTGGTAGATGGCTATTCAAGATTCACTTGGGTAGTATTTATCAAGCACAAATCTGAAACTAGGACTGAAATACGTAACTTGCTAAATAAGCTTGAAGTCATGAAAAATGACAAGGTAAAATTCATAAGGACAGACCATGGTACTGAGTTTGTAAACCAGTACATAACTGAGTATTGCACTTCGAAGGCATACAACATCAGTTATCCTCACTAAGGACACCCTAACAAAACGGTGTTGCTGAACGAAAGAATCGTACCCTGAAAGAAGCCGCAAGAACAATGCTTGCTGACACTAAAATAAGTGAGGCTTACTGGGTTGAAGCGATTAATACCGCCTGTTACACTCAAAACAGATGTTTGATTACTAAGGAATACAACAAAACTCCTTATGAGTTGTTTGTTGGAAGGCCTCCTAATATCACTCATCTAAGAGTATTTGGTTGTAAGTGTTTCGTTCTTAATAACGGTAGAGAATACCTAAGAACATTTCAACCAAAGGCAGACGAAGTGATATTTGTCGGATACTCCTTGCATAATAAAGCTTATAGAGTTTACAACAAAACGGCACAAAAGATCGAAGAATCAGTGCATGTTATATTCTACGAAAAGACACAAGGAGTGCCTGCTGAAGAAGAAATATCAGAATGTATGAAAAAGTTAATCATACATGAGCAAAGAACTGAATCTAATGCTAGGCAAATCAAGTCAATTGAACTAAATGATGATTTGACAATGACTCTCCTCCCCCAAGTCATGACAAGATAAATATAGTTCACGACAAGGAATTTCCAGCAAAAGACGCAGTTGCTCCGGAAGTTGCTGAAACTATGCAACCTCCCGTGCCTGCTAACGAGTTGCCACAATCTAGCAATGCTGAACAAGCAGTTGCTGACGAACCAATCTCAACAGAGACACAAAATCCCAGTAGTACTGAACAAGTACATGCTGAAGAGTCACATGCAGATGAGCAAACATATCCAGATCCAACGAGCAGAAAATGTGTTAATAAATGGATTAGAGATCATCCCTCTACGGATATGATTGTTGATATTGATAAACGCCAAGTGACTAGATCCAAAGTTTCTGCTACTCATGGACTTGCTGAAGAAGCAACTGTTGTAGAAGTAGAATCTTTGTTCTCTTGCTTTGTTTCAGAAATTGAACCTAAAACCATAGAAGAAGCTTTAAAGCATTCTGAATGGATAAAGGCAATGCAAGAAGAACTGGATCAATTTGAAAGGAACAAAGTCTGGAAACATGTACCACTTGTTGAAGGCAAGACAGCTATTGGTACAAAGTGGGTGTTCAGAAATAAGTTAAGTAAGTCTGGTGAAGTAACAAGAAATAAAGCACGTTTAGTTGCTCAAGGTTACTGTCAGACTGAATGATTGGACTATGATGAGTCTTATGCACCAGTTGCAAGATTGGATGCAATTAGGCTTTTCTTGGCCTTTGCTGCTCACAATGACTTCATTGTCTACCAAATGGATGTTAAAAGTGCATTCGTGAATGGTGAACTTGCTGAAGAAGTCTACTTAGAACACCCCCTGGCTTTGAACTTCCCTCAGAAACCAAGATGGTATACAAGCTTCAGAAAGTTTTATATGGTCTAAAGCAAGCACCAAGAGCATGGTATGATACCTTGGCTAAGTTCTTGCTGGATAATGGTTTCAAGAAAGGTGAAGTTGACAAAACCTTATTTACCATGAACCATGATGGTAAAATACTCTTAGTTCAAACTCATGACAAACAAGTTTGAAATGAGTATGATGGGAAAATTGAATTATTTCCTAGGATTGCAAGTCAAGCAACTCAAAGATGGAATATTCATAAATCAAGCAAAGTATGCAAAAGAAATGCTCATAAAGTGTAGGATCAAAGAGGAAGAGAAACCTGAAAAGATCCCTATGAGTGTTGGTACCAAATTGGACTATACTAAAGAAGATAAAAGTGTTGAAGAACACAAGTATAGGAAGCTCATTGGTTCCTTGTTGAACTTAACATCAAGTAGACCTGACATTCAGTATACTGTTTGTGTGTGTGCAAGATTCCAATCTGATCCAAGAGAATCACACTACAAAAAGGCAATCAAGATACTGAAATATGTCAAAGGTACAGTCAATGTTGGATTATGGTATCCTAAAGATTCAGGACTTGAGTTGGTAGGTTATTCTGATGCTGATCATGGAGGATCAACTCTTGATAGAAAAACTACCTCTGGAACTTGTCAGTTTTTGGGTACTAAATTAATATCATGGTTCAGCAAGAAACAAACCTGTGTTGCCAATTCATCTACTAAATCTGAATACATTGCGGCTGGATGTTGCACAGCTCAAATCCTATGGATTCAGCAACAATTCCGAGATTATGGTATTTCTGCAAAGAAAACACCAATCTTTTGTGACAATACGAGTGCTATTGCTATTACGCAAAATCCTAAGTTTCACTCTAGGACCAAACACATTGATATTAGACATCATTTCATTAGAGATCATGTGGAAAAGGGAGATATTGAGGTTGTGAAAGTAGGTACTGATGATCAACTTGCTGACATCTCTACCAAGCCCCTTCCAGATAATAGGTTCGCAATGCTAAGGTATAACCTTGGATTGATTGAACTACCTCAATAAAGGATACAATTGGCAGAATGCTAAAACATGTATTCAGCAAGCCAAAGTATTCTTACTTAAAAGCTCCTTCCACTAATTTCTTCTAAGAAATGATAGCTCACTACACGATTGCTGAAACAGGCATTCAGCAAGTAATTCCTTCAAAACGGGTATTTGTTAGGAAACTTGATCACTTGCTGAGACAGGCACTCAGTAAGAGAAAAACCTTAAAGATTGCTGAAACGGGTATTCAGACAATCAAAGATACTGAAACAGGTATTCAAGTATCAAGGGATTCTTTTGTGACAATACGAGTGCTATTGCTATTACGCAAAATCCTATGTTTCACTCTAGGACCAAACACATTGATATTAGACATCATTTCATTAGAGATCATGTGGAAAAGGGAGATATTGAGGTTGTGAAAGTAGGTACTGATGATCAACTTGCTGACATCTCTACCAAGCCCCTTCCAGATAATAGGTTCGCAATGCTAAGGTATAACCTTGGATTGATTGAACTACCTCAATAAAGGATACAATTGGCAGAATGCTAAAACATGTATTCAGCAAGCCAAAGTATTCTTACTTAAAAGCTCCTTCCACTAATTTCTTCTAAGAAATGATAGCTCACTACACGATTGCTGAAACAGGCATTCAGCAAGTAATTCCTTCAAAACGGGTATTTGTTAGGAAACTTGATCACTTGCTGAGACAGGCACTCAGTAAGAGAAAAACCTTAAAGATTGCTGAAACGGGTATTCAGACAATCAAAGATACTGAAACAGGTATTCAAGTATCAAGGGATTCTTTTGTGACAATACGAGTGCTATTGCTATTACGCAAAATCCTATGTTTCACTCTAGGACCAAACACATTGATATTAGACATCATTTCATTAGAGATCATGTGGAAAAGGGAGATATTGAGGTTGTGAAAGTAGGTACTGATGATCAACTTGCTGACATCTCTACCAAGCCCCTTCCAGATAATAGGTTCGCAATGCTAAGGTATAACCTTGGATTGATTGAACTACCTCAATAAAGGATACAATTGGCAGAATGCTAAAACATGTATTCAGCAAGCCAAAGTATTCTTACTTAAAAGCTCCTTCCACTAATTTCTTCTAAGAAATGATAGCTCACTACACGATTGCTGAAACAGGCATTCAGCAAGTAATTCCTTCAAAACGGGTATTTGTTAGGAAACTTGATCACTTGCTGAGACAGGCACTCAGTAAGAGAAAAACCTTAAAGATTGCTGAAACGGGTATTCAGACAATCAAAGATACTGAAACAGGTATTCAAGTATCAAGGGATTCTTTTGTGACAATACGAGTGCTATTGCTATTACGCAAAATCCTAAGTTTCACTCTAGGACCAAACACATTGATATTAGACATCATTTCATTAGAGATCATGTGGAAAAGGGAGATATTGAGGTTGTGAAAGTAGGTACTGATGATCAACTTGCTGACATCTCTACCAAGCCCCTTCCAGATAATAGGTTCGCAATGCTAAGGTATAACCTTGGATTGATTGAACTGCCTCAATAAAGGATACAATTGGCAGAATGCTAAAACATGTATTCAGCAAGCCAAAGTATTCTTACTTAAAAGCTTCTTCCACTAATTTCTTCTAAGAAATGATATGTCACTACACGATTGCTGAAACATGCACTCAGCAAGTAATTACTTCAAAACGGGTATTTGTTAGGAAACTTGATCACTTGCTGAGACAGGCACTCAGTAAGAGAAAAACCTTAAAGATTGCTGAAACGGGTATTCAGACAATCAAAGATACTGAAACAGGTATTCAGGTATCAAGGGAATCTTTTGTGACAATACGAGTGCTATTGCTATTACGCAAAATCCTAAGTTTCACTCTAGGACCAAACACATTGATATTAGACATCATTTCATTAGAGATCATGTGGAAAAGGGAGATATTGAGGTTGTGAAAGTAGGTACTGATGATCAACTTGCTGACATCTCTACCAAGCCCCTTCCAGATAATAGGTTCGCAATGCTAAGGTATAACCTTGGATTGATTGAACTACCTCAATAAAGGATACAATTGGCAGAATGCTAAAACATGTATTCAGCAATCCAAAGTATTCTTACTTAAAAGCTCCTTCCACTAATTTCTTCTAAGAAATGATAGCTCACTACACGATTGCTGAAACAGGCATTCAGCAAGTAATTCCTTCAAACGGGTATTTGTTAGGAAACTTGATCACTTGCTGAGACAGGCACTCAGTAAGAGAAAAACCTTAAAGATTGCTGAAACGGGTATTCAGACAATCAAAGATACTGAAACAGGTATTCAAGTATCAAGGGAATATTCTGAGACGGAAACTCAGAAAAAGAGCAAAACTCATTTCTCAGATTTTACCAAAGGATATCTCAAGTACAAAAGAATTTACTGATACGGGAACTCAGAAATATCTTTTAAACTTAAGAAAATATGAGATATCTAAGTAAGGGGGAACTTTCAGCAAGTATCTAGGCTATTTATGCAAACTCGCTGAAAAGATTCTTGTCTATTTCAGCAAGTAATCTAATCCCATAAAACTCGGTAAAATTAATTTGTGACGTTAATCGGGCATAGATAAACTCGTAATAATCATGACATGAAATATAATCGTGGCCATTGATTAAAAGGAGTTACTGATCTAACGGTTAACATTCTCAAAGAGAGAGAGTGCTCTGACAGTTTTAGTTAGTGGGCCACTACGCATTCAATGCAAAGGCTCCACTAACGCCTTTGTTTCTCTGTTTTACCCTTGTTGAGAATTCAAATAGATTGAGTTTCTCACACATCAGAGACACTATATAAAGGAGTTAGAGAAATGACAAAATTCTTTAACTCACATTTCCTTTCTCTGCAAATTTTAGCCTGAATCTACTGTACCTCCGGTCAAAAAGCAAACTATCTTTTTCGTACACATTCTCTTCTCTATATAAAGAAATTGCACCGAAAAGACTATCATCTAAGACCTCCAAGTCGTCTAAGGTTGACAGTGCTGAGAAACGCACTGCTCCGGTGACTACTCTGGCAACAAACACAGTGAAAGTTGTGTTGAAAAACGACAGAATCACCGAGAAACCCATGCCTCCTTCATATCTTGACACTGCAAAGTGTGAGATGATGATGCAATGGGGTGGTTTTGCTAAAGAGAAGTATATCCGATACTTCTATGAACAAGAATTGGACGGTGACAATGAAGAGGCGCTTGAATTTATCAAGCAGCAAGGCCTCATTCATTTTATAACTGCTCGCACTAAGCAAGTGAGCATGTTGGATACAATGGAGTTCTACAACAATGCAGAAATCCAGTCCCTAACTGATAGTAAAGGGGTCACTGCAAAAGTGATCTTTACTACAGTTCAGAACACGCAAATCGTCCTGAAAAGGACTGATTTAGCGGAAATCTTTCAGATTCCAACCACTGGAACTGAAGATGACGTCACTGCCACTGATGAAGAAATTGAAGCCTTCTACAGTGACGTCAGAAATGAGAAAATGAAGAAAGGAGAGATTGCTCTCGTGACTTGGACAAAGCACGTTAAGAGGAAGCAGCTCTGCCATTCACTTGGTCTAGTAGCTCTGCTACTAATCAAAGTTTTGGACTCCCAAGTTGGAGGTATAGACCAAGTAGGCCTGAGAAGGTGGCTGCTGCTGATGCATATCTATGAGAACAAAACGGAACTTAACTGGGCTAAGTATATTTTCAACAGACTTGTTGATTGTGTTACTAAGTTCAAGGTTAAGGTGGAAAACAACAAAGTTTCACCTACCTTACCAGTTATGTATGGAATAGAGATATGCTATATCCTTAAACATTTCAGGATTCAGCTGAGAAACCAATTGCCAATCAAGAAATCTGTATGCAATGTGGGAAAAGCCTTCTACAAGTAGAATGTGCCTAAGATTGCTGGCAAGAAACTTGAAAAATCTAAGAAGACAACAGCTGCAAATGTTGTCAGCACAAGCCAGCAAGAAAGGTATACAACAGCTGCAGATGTCACCACTCATCAACTTAGAGATGAAACTGTTGTAGATGGTGGTGACAGAGATGAAACTGCTCTAGATGGTGATCATGCTGACACCACTACACCCGTTGCTGAAAATGCACTACTGGCGCCTCTGCTGGGAAACCGGAAAAATCAAAAAAGAAAAAGAGGAAAGCTGATGATGACACTCAGACTACAGCGTCATCAGCAAACCCCGTCCCCAAGAGAAAAAAGACAAATAACCCAAGGAAGAAAACACTAGCTCGCAAGTCAGTACCAATTGTCCATGATCTCTCGGACGATTCCCAAGCAGTTGCTGAAACGCAAACTCCAGTAGATGTTGACAAGGTGGTTACTGAAATCTATGTCAGGAATGTTGAAGTGTTTGCGGAAGCCTTCAACAATCAACTTAATGTTGATCCTTCTACTGTGAATAGACCACAAGGCAGTGGAAATGAAACTCCTGCCCAAGTCCGAGATATCTACATTATAGATAATCTTGATGACCAAACTCTGGAACCGGTTACTGATATCGCTGCAGATATAAGAACCGCGACACTTGCTGAAGCTGCCGTTGCTGAAATGATGGTTGCTGAACAAGCAACTCATCAGGTTGCTGAAGAACCAGTTGCTGAGACAGCAATGGTTCAAGTCCCAGAAGTTGCTGAAGAAACACAAGAAGCATTATTCGACGACGCATCTCACAATGCTGAGAATACTGGACCCAGTTCACCAAAGACATCAATTGAAAAATTCAAGCTTGTAGTGGAAGCTTTAAGCCAACAGATGGAATTGGATATTGAAGAAACATCCAATAAATCCATTGATGTTTTTATGACAAGCAGTGAGCTTAAGGGTCAAGATGCTTCCGCTCAACTTGTCATTTCAGAGACAAGGGAGATTGCTGAAACCGCGCAGCTTTCTCAAACAGAGCAAGCCAAGAAGTCTGCTGAAGAAACAGTCCCAGAAACTGAAGAAATTGTTAATGCTGGAAGGACTGAGCCACAACCTGTCCTTCTTCAGCAGGTAGTTAACTCAACCATAAGAAAATCTTCATTTTCTGAAACTCAATCTTTTGCTAATATTATGATTTCTCTACAGACTTCTCAAGATGCAAGTCAGATGGTTGCTGAAGCCTCTGCACCAGAATCAACACTTCCTGCTCAACAGGTAGTTAAAGTTTTTGGTAATAAAACTAAGTTTGACAACTTAGTACTTGTATCTAACTCATATTTATTTCAGGATGAACAAATAGAGGATGCTTCTCAAGCTCCTCAAGGCATGGAAATTGTACAAGCACAAACAAGTGTGCAACATGAGCTTGCTGAAACTCAGCAGGTAAATCATGTTTCAGCTTTGGACTCTAAAACAATTATCCAAACCTCTCCTGATCAAAATAATATTCTTTTTCAGGCTCTAAAGGAGACCACTGAAGTGGTGCACATCAATGAAGATCCACAAGTGAGTTCTGAGGAACTTTACTTGAACTTCAAAAGAACAACCTTGTCAAGAGTTGCTAAGTCTGTCAGCAACTGGCAAAGGTACAGGAGGATGGACTTTTCTGACCTCCATCTTCATCTATCAAATGAGAAAAAGAGATCTTCTCTGCTGAAGCTCGAGACGTTTGACCACTCCATACTTCCTGAAGAATTGTCATATTCTCAGCTAATGAGCTCGAATCTGATTGCTCAAATCAGAGAGAATATGAAGGCAAAGTTTAAGAGTGCCTCTCCAGCTGAACAAGCTGTGATGCTCAAGGGTTTATTTGTACCCGTGGTGGCTGATCCCCACAAAATCAATGAGGAAGAAGAAGTAACGAGTGTTGCTTTATACAAGCATCTCGAGCTAGTTATTCTGACTGATGATGATGAAGAGGAAGAAGATGAAAACATCCCTACTGATCCCAGTGATGATGAAGGGAAAGATTCAAAGGACAAAAAGGATGAAGATGATGACAATCAAGGTCCAAGTCCTGATGCTGGTGGATTAAAAATGTTGGTCCCTTTAAACAACAAGAAAAGACTAGAGGGGGGGTGAATAGTATTTTCAAACTTTTGTCGTTTAAAAATTTCTCAGCAAGTACTTATTACTTTTCAGTAATGAGGTTGCTGATACTTAACTTTCTCAGCAAGCGTAAGTTACTTAGAGT
>CM051456.1:64064853-64113578 GCA_028274465.1 Plantago ovata
CACTTGTCCTTCCTTTCCTCAGTTAGTTTTGGGGATCAGCACCAAGGAACAAAGAAGCCTTTGAGCATAACAGCTGTTCAGCTGGAGAGGCACTCTTAAATTTGGCCTTCTATTCTCTCTGATTTGAGCAATCAGATTTGAACTCATTTGCTGAAGAATATGTCATTTCGTCAGGAAGGATGGAGTGGACAATGTTTTTCGAGCTTCAGCAGTGAAGATCTCTTTTTCTCATTTGAGAGATGAAGGTGAGATCTGAAAGTCCATTCTCCTATATCTTTGCCAGTTGCTGCCGGACTTAGAACTTTGACAAAGTTGTCCTCTTGAAGCTCAAGTAAAGTTCTTCAGAACTTACTTGTGATCTTCAGTGATGAGTACCACTTCAGTGGTCTCCTTTTGAGCCTGAAAAAGAATTTTATTTAGATCAGGATTGGTTTGGAGAATTGTTTTAGAGTTTAAATCTGAAACATGATTTACCTGCTGAGAGTCAGCAAGCTCATGTAGTACAATTTCATTCCATGAGGAGCTTGAGTAGCATCCTCCATTTGTTCATCCTGAAATAAATTACAATTAGACACAAGTACTAAGCTGTAAACTTAGTTTTTATACCAAAATTATTAACTACTGCTGAGCAGGGAGTTGTTGGTTCTGGTGCAGAGGCTTCAGCAACCATCTGACTTGCATCTTGAGAAGTCTGTAGAGATAGAATATTTTAGCAAAAGAATAATTTCAGAATTTGAAGTTTTACTGATGGTTGAATTAACTACCTGCTGAGGAAGGACAGGTTGTGGCTCAGTCCTTTCAGCATTAACAGTTTCTTCAGCTTCTTGGACTGTTTCTTCAGCAGACTTCTGAGTTTGCTCTAACTGAGAAAGCTGTGCGGTTTCAGCAATCTCCCTTGTCTCTGAAATTGACAAGTTGAGCAGAAGCATCTTGACCTTAAGCTCACTGCTTGTCATGAAGAGATCAATGGACTTGTTGGATGATTCTTCAATCTCCAATCCATTTGTTTTGCTTAAATCTTCCAGTACAAGCTGGACTTTGTCAATTGAAGTCTTGGGTGAACTTGGGCCAGTATTCTCAGCATCAAGAGATGCGTCTTGAATAATGCTTCTTGAGTTTCAGCAACTTCAGGAACAGGAACCATTGCTATCTCAGCAACTGGTCATCAGCAAGCTGGGTTTCAGCAACTTGATGAGTTGCTTGTTCAGCAACCATCTTTCAGCAGCATCAGCAAGTGCCGTCTTTGCAGATCAGCAGCAATGTTGCTTACTGGTTCCATAGTTTGATCATCTAGAATATCTACAATGTAGATATCTGGGACTTGGGCAGGAATTTCATTTCCACTGCCTTGTGGTCTATTCTCAGTAGAGTTTCAACGTTAAGTTGATTGTTGAAGGCTTCCGCAAACACTTCAACTTGCTGATTTGTTTCAGTAATTATTTCAGCAACATCTACTGGCAAATGCGTTTCAGCATTTGTCTGGGAATTGACTGAGAGGTCTTGGACATGGGGACTGACTGAGAGCCAGTGTCTTCTTTCTTTTGTTACTTGTCCGTTCCTCTTAGGTACGGGATTTGCTGATGACGCTGCAGTCTGAGTGTCATCATCAGCTTTCCTCTTTTTCTTTTTAGATTTCTCCAGTTTCCCAGAGTCATCTATGTTGCATTTTCAGCAACGCTGTTGTACACGTACCTTGTTGATTTTCTACAGCAGTTTCATTTGTGTACCACCACCAACAGCAGTTTCATCTCTAAGTTGCTGAGTGGTAACATCTGCAGCTGTTGTATACCTTTCTTGCTGGCTTGTGCTGACAACATTTGCAGTTGTTGTCTTCTTGGTTTTCTTCCAGCAATCTTAGGTACATTCTGCTTGTAGAAGATCTTCCCACATTGCACACAGATTTCTTGATTGGCAATGGGTTTCTTAGCTGAATCCTGAATGTTCAAGGATATAGCATATCTTGATTCCATACATAACTGGAAAGGAAGGTGAGACCTTGTTGTCTTTACCTTTACTTAAACTTAGTAAACACAATCAACAAGCCTGTTGAAAATGTACTTAGCCCAGTTAAGTTCCGATTTATTCTCATGATATGCATCAGCAATGGCCATCTTCTCAGGCCTACTTGGTCAATTCCTCCAACTTGGGAGTCAAGAACTTTAATCAGTAGCAGAGCTACTAGACCAGTGAAGGCAGAGATGCTTTCTTAACGTGCTTTGTCCAAGTCACGGGAGCTATCTCGCCTTTCTTCTTTTTGCATTTCTGACGTCACTGTAGAAAGCTTCAATTTCTTCGTCAGTGGCAGTGACGTCATCTTCAGTTCCAGTGGTTGGAATCTGAAAATCTCCGCTAAATCAGTCCATTTCAGGACGATTTGCGTGTTCTGAACATAAGTAAGGATCACTTTTTCAGTGACTCCATTACTGTCTGTAAGGGACTGGATTTCTGCATTGTTGTAGAACTCCATTGTATCAATCATGCTCACTTGCTTAGTGCGAGCAGAGATAAAGTTCATGAGGCCTTGCTGCTTGATGAACTCAGCGCCTCTTCATTCTGGTCATCAAGTTCTTGTTCATAAAGTACCTAATACTTTTCTTGCAAACCTCCCCATTGCATCAACATCTCACACTTTGCAGTGTCAAGATATGACGGAGGCATAGGTTTTTCAGTGATTCGGTCGTTTTTCAACACAACTTTCTTGTGTTTGGGTCAGAGGTCACCGGAGCAGTCACCGGAGCAATGCGTGTTTCAGCACTGTCAACCTTTGACGATTTTGAGGACTTGATGACTGTCTCTTGGGAGCCATTTCTTTATATAGAGCAAGAAATTGTACGAAAAAGATAGTTTGTTTTGACCGGAGGTACAGTAGTTTCAGGCTAGAAATTGCAGAGAAAGGAAATGTGAGTTAAAGAATTTTGTCATTTCTCTAACTCCTTCTTTATATAGTGTCTCTGGTGTGTGAGAAACTCAATCGATTTGAGTTCTCAGCAAGGGTAAAACAGAGAAACACTGGAGATAGTGGAGCCTTTGCATTGAATGCGTAGTGGCCCACTAACTAAAACCGTCAGAGCACTCTCTCTCTTTGTTTGTTAGCCGTTAGATTAATAACTCCTTTTAATCAATGGCCACGATTGAATTCATGTCATGATTATTGCGAGTTTATGTGCCAGCTTAACGTCACAAATTGATTTTACCGAGTAATAAGGGATAGATTGCTTGCTGAAATAGACAAGAATCTTTTCAGCGAGTGAATTAACAATCTAGATACTTGCTGAAAGTTCCCCCTTACTTAGATATCTCATATTTTAAAAGATATTTTGATTTCCCGTATCAGTAAATTCTTTTTGCAATTGAGACATCCTTGGTAAAATCTGAGAGATGAGATTTTGCTCTTTTTCTAATTCCCGTCTCAGAAAATTCCTTTGATACTTGAATACCTGTTTCAGTATCTTTTGATTGTCTGAGTACCCGTTCAGCCATCCTTAAGTTCTTTCACTTACTGAGTGCTGTCTCAGCAAGTGATCAAGTTTCCTAACAAATACCTGTTTTGAAGGAATTACTTGCTGAATGCTGTTTCAGCAACCATGTTGTGACTTATCATTTCTTAGAAGAAATCAGTGACTTGGTCTTTTGGACAGGAATACTTTGGCTTGCTGAATACATGTTTCAGCATTCTGCCAAGTGTATCCTTTATTGAGGTAGATCAATCAATCCAAGGTTATACCTTAGCATTGCGAACCTATTATCCGGTAGGGGCTTGGTAAAGATGTTAGCAAGCTGATCTTCAGTACCTACTTTCACAACCTCAATATCACCTTTTTCCACATGATCTCTAATGAAATGATGTCTAATATCAATGTGCTTGGTCCTAGAGTGAAACTTAGGATTTTGCGTAATTGCAATAGCACTTGTATTATCACAAAAGATTGGTGTTTTCTTTGCAGAAATACCATAATCTCTTAATTGTTGCTGAATCCATAGGATTTGAGTTGTGCAACAACCAGTTGCAATGTATTCAGATTCAGTAGATGAATTGGCGACACACGTTTGCTTCTTGCTGAACCATGATATTAATCTAGTACCCAAAACTGACAAGTTCCAGAGGTACTTTTTCTATCAAGAGTTGATCCACCATGATCAGCATCAGAATAGCCAACTAATTCAAGTCCAGAATCTTTTGGATACCATAATCCAACATTGACTGTACCTTTAACATATTTCAGTATTTAATTGCCTTTTTGTAATGTGATTCTCTTGGATCAGATTGGAATCTTGCACATACACAAACAGCATACTGAATGTCAGGTCTACTTGCTGTTAGATACAACAAGGAACCAATGAGCTTCCTATACTTGTGTTCTTCAACACTTTTGTCCTCTTTAGTATAGCCCAATTTGGTACCAACACTCATAGGGATCTTTTTCAGGTTTCTCATCCTCTTTGATCCTAAACTTTATGAGCATTTCTTTCGCATACTTTGCTTGATTTATGAATATTCCATCTTTGAGTTGCTTGACTTGCAATCCTAGGAAATAACTCAATTTTCCCATCATACTCATTTCAAACTTATTAGTCATGAGTTTGGCAAAATCATCACAAAGGTGCTTGTCCCTATATCCAAAATTATGTCATCCACATAAATTTGAAGTAAGATTAATTTACCATCATGGTTCATGGTAAAAAGAGTTTTGTCAACTTCACCTTTCTTGAAACCATTTTCCAGCAAGAACTTAGCTAAGGTATCATACCATGCTCTTGGTGCTTGCTTTAGACCATATACAGCTTTCTGAAGCTTATATACCATCTTGGTTTCTGAGGGAAGTTCAAAGCCAGGGGGTTGTTCTAGGTAGACTTCTTCAGCAAGTTCACCATTCAAGAATGCACTCTTAACATCCATTTGGTAAACAATGAAGTCATTGTGAGCAGCAAAGGCAAAGAAAAGCCTAATTGCATCCAATCTTGCAACTGGAGCGTAAGACTCATCATAGTCCAATCCTTCAGTCTGACAGTAACCTTGAGCAACTAAGCGTGCTTTGTTTCTTGTTACTTCACCAGACTCGCTCAGCTTGTTTCTGAACACCCACTTTGTACCAATAGCTTTCTTATCTTCAGCAAGTGGCACAAGTTTCCAGACTTTGTTTCTTTCAAATTGATACAATTCTTCTTGCATTGCCTTTATCCATTCAGAGTGCTTCAAAGCTTCTTCTATGGTTTTAGGTTCAATTTCTGAAACAAAACAAGAGAATAAAGCTTCTACTTCTACGACAGTTGCTTCTTCAGCAAGTCCTTGAGTAGCTTTGGATCTAGTCACTTGGCGTTTATTAATATCGCCAATCATATCCGTAGAGGGATGATCTCTAATCCATTTATTAACAGGTTTCCTGTTTGTTGGATCAGGATATGTTTGCTCATCAGCATGTGACTCTTCAGTATGTACTTGTTCAGTACTACTGGGAATTTGTGTCTCTGCTGAGATTTGTTCGTCAGCAACTGCTTGTTCAGCATTGCTGGGTTGAGGTATTTCATCAACAGGCACTGGAGATTGCGTAATTTCAGCAACTTCCGGAGCAACCGCATCTTTTGCTGGAAAGTCTTTGTCGTGAACTATATTTATCTTGTCATGACTAGGGGGAGGAGAGTCATTGTGGAAATCATCATTTAGTTCAATTGACTTGATTTGCCTAGCATCAGATTCAGTTCTTTGCTCATGTATGATTAGCTTTTCATACATTCTGATATTTCTTCTTCAGCAGGCACACCTTGTGACTTTTCGTAGAATACAACATGCAAAGATTCTTCAATCTTTGTGCCTTTTTGTTGTAAACTCTGTAAGCTTTACTATGCAAGGAGTAGCCAAGAAATATCGTTTCGTCTGCCTTTGGTTGAAATGTTCTTAGGTATTCTCTACCATTGTTAAGAACGAAACACTTGCAACCAAATACTCTTAGATGAGTGATGTTAGGAGGTCTTCCAACAAATAATTCATAAGGAGTTTTGTTGTATTCCTTAGTAATCAAACATCTATTCTGAGTATAGCAGGCGGTATTAATCGCTTCAACCCAGTAAGCCTCACTTATCTCAGTGTCAGCAAGCATTGTTCTTGCGGCTTCTTTCAGGGTACGATTCTTCCGTTCAGCAACACCATTTTGCTGTGGTGTCCTTACTGAGGATAACTGATGTTGAATACCTTTCGAGGTACAATATTCAGTTATGTACTAGTTTACAAACTCAGTACCATGGTCTGTCCTTATGACTCTTACCTTGTCATTTTTCATGACTTCAAGCTTATTCAGCAAGATAGGTATTTCAGTCTTGGTTTCAGATTTGTGCTTGATGAATACTACCCAAGTGAATCTTGAATAGTCATCTACCACGACTAGACCATACTTCTTACCAGCATACCTTGTTGAGGAAGATTCAAACAAGTCCATGTGTAACAGTTGTAAAGGTTTTGTAATTGACGGTACTGCCTTGTTCTTGAAAGAAGATTTGGTTTGCTTTCCTTGCTGACATGCATTGTAAACACCATCCTTCTTAAAAGTAACCCTAGGTAATCCAACTTGATGAATGTGTATTTTACACTTTCATTCGAGTCTTTTTCACCTATTTTAGCTATCCTCTATGTTAATTTAGCTATATTTTAGTACATTTTATTAGAATAGTGTCACGTTTCCCTTTAGATTTCATTTTACAGGTTTTGGTTGAAATTCGGAGATTTACGGGCAATTATGTTGAAGTCTACAAGGAATTGGAATTGGTGTTCCAGAAGCCTATTTGGAGTATCTGAAGGTTTCCGGATAGGATTTGGAGTCTAGGGGTCGAATCTTGAGGTTAGAAGGCCATTAGAAGTCTAAAACCGAGTCCGAAAAGGTGAAGAAATCCAAATCCGCGTCGAAAAACGCGGAAATTCCGAAAACTGAGCATCTTACGGAAGAATTCAGCTTGTTGAATTGTGCTGAAGTAGAAGAGGTTCGAAAACTTGAAGAGGAGAAAGGATGGGAAGGCGACACCCCCCTGGAGGTGGGGGGCGAGTCGCCCAGCATGGGGGGAGAACCGCCTCCCATGACCAGTGAGCTGGACGACCCCAGCTCCCCTGTTTCTTTACTCCTAGACATTCGCATCAACACAAAACCACTTCCTTCCGTTACTACTGAGGTTCTTAAGTACAAAGAGGTGAATCTACTCCTCCGAGGTGGAAGGCTTGACAAGCAAGATACACAGGAGCCACCACTAAACAAGCACCTCGATGAAGTCAAAGTGAATGTACTCCTATTGATGAAGTCCTTATTGGATATGCCTGCAAAGCAAACCAGTCCATTCACCATGGTGAGATCTTTGAGGATTCCTAGGTCTCTTTGCTACATCGGACCAAGAGAATGGCGGCCACCGTGGGGAGGTACTCTTGAGTCCATTCTTGAATACTCAGCCGACCGAGGCCAAACCGTTCGGTAACATCTAGTATCACTTTTTATTTACTCATTCTCTTTTGCTAGGGACTAGCTTAAGTTTCATGAGGGGATGGGATGTGAACCATGATGTTAAGTATTGTTTGGCTTTGTGATGTTGAGTAGGATAGTCTTGTTTTTTTTTTTTTTAATTGCATTTGCACGTTTACCGCTTTCCTAGGATAGTTTTGCATGTTTTATATGGAGTTTATTGCCGAATTCTTTGAACTTTTTTATTGAGTAGATCAACTAGCTATGCCATTAATCGTATGCTTCATCTCTATGAATTTGTTTGAGGTTTTTCTCGCTTGGCTTGTCACATTTATGTATTGCACTCAGTTAAGCATGGTAGTCTCGACATCACTTAGTGGTGTTTTCTCTACTGCGGTTCACGAAGGCCTTTGTAATAGGATGATGCATGTTAGGGTCTTATGGTTGTTTTTCCGAGTAATTATGTCTCTTCACCATGCTTTGAGATTGCTAAATGCCTAGGAAGGAGGTAGTGTGAGGTTGTGTGATCCTTTGTTTATAACCTATTCTTCCGAATAGGTTTGGGGAGGGGGTTACACCATCATAGGCTTGTTTCTGTTTTTCATTTTTCGTATCGTGAGTTTATTTTTCCTTTTCCGTAAATTTTGTACTCCAACCTATTCTTTCGAATAGGTTTGGGGAAGTCGTGTGAGTCTTTTTGTTTCTCTTTTTGTTATGCTACTGCTGGCTAGAAAAAAATCGAAAAAAAAGAAAGAAAAATTCCAGAAGAACAAGAAAAAAAAAGAATCTGGAAAGAAAAAAGAAAAAAAAAGAGAAGACCCCAAAAAAGCAAAGAAGGGTCCAAAAAATAAAGCCAAATAGCAGTTTAGCAAAGTTTGAGTCTTTTTCATTTTTCGTGTTGGTCGTAATCGTGTTTTTCTAATTTTTATCTTTTTTGTCTTAAGTGTCATCTGTTCTAGACCACCCTCGCCCTGCCATTCAGGAAGTGGTGAATAGCTTAAGACTTTACTTGAGAGATGGGTAGAATAGGGGAGTGTTATCTTTTATAGAGAACCCTCCTTCGTTTGATGAGAGCCAATACTGGTTCGACCTCTTTTGAGGAAAAGTCTTAACATGGTGGAACAGCAGTAAGTCCTCATTTTCATAGGCACGGGGCAACCATTCGTATCTTAGCATGCATCATTATGTCGTCACTGACTAGGTCCAGGTAGAGAATGTTACGAGAGACTATCTTGTCTTGACATAAGTGCTTATGTGGATGTGTATAAGTCAATCGAGGTATTCTTCAACCTATATTCATGCTTTGATTTATATGGTTTTTGTTCATATGTTATTTGGTAGATTCAGTAATTTAGTTCGTTTTATTTGGCATGAAACTCCATTTTGAGTCTTGCATGTTTTTTGTATTAGAGTCTAGCTTAGTTGCTTGAGGACAAGCAAAGGTTCGGTTTGGGGAGTTTGATGAATGTGTATTTTACAATTTCATTCGAGTCTTTTTCACCTATTTTAGCTATCCTCTATGTTAATTTAGCTATAGTTTAGTACATTTTATTAGAATAGTGTCACGTTTCCCTTTAGATTTTATTTTACAGGTTTTGGTTGAAATTCGGAGATTTACGGGCAATTATATTGAAGTCTACAAGGAATTGGTGTTCCAGAAGCCTATTTGGAGTATCTGAAGGTTTCCGGATAGGATCGAATCTGGAGGTTAGAAGGCCATTACAAGTCTAAAACCGAGTCCGAAAAGGTAAAGAAATCCAAATTCGCGTCGAAAAACGCGGAAATTCCGCGAAATACTGGGGGGCGAACCGCCCCAGCTCTCGGGCGAACCGCCCCACAAGTTTTTCGGGCCTATATATCGTTGCGAGTTTTCTCTCCGAAATTCAGATCTTTCCAAGCCTTCTTTCTCACCTCTCTCTATAGTTTTAGGTAGGAACTTTGTATCTTACAACTTTTATCTACTTATTTTATATATTCTTTCAATATGTTTTCTTCTATGATTGCTATTGATTGCATGCACATTATGAGTAGCTAAATTTATCGTTGGTGGTAGTATGTGAATTCTTAGCGAGGAAAGATAATCATGCTAATGGCTATATCGCGCATTATACTCCGTGTCATTGCTTTATTTCGTTGATGAGTTGAACACCAAAATTCTCGTATGTTGTATTGATCATTATGCACACTAGGACACTTGTCGGCCAATCAGACTTAATTATCTTCGTAGTGTTGAATGATTACGGAACACAATAGGACGTTAGTTGTTGACAGGTCAGACCCATATTATCTTCGTAGTGCACAATACTTACAACAGGACCCAAGATTCATTCAAAGATCTCTATGCAAGACCGAGGAATTTATGCATGATTATCGACCCATTATGTTAAGAAGGACCATACTATCACCAGCCACTGTTATCTTCTTGAAAACCCCCTATCGTTTTTTATTTGCTGTTTTATATTTTCTTGTTAAATAGATAAAGCTAGTTATAGTCCTGAGAGAACGACACTCGAGTCATTCTACTACGACACTACGATTTTCGTTGTAGTTGTGGATTGCCTTTGGCTAAATAACAAATATTATTTGCTGAATCGAGACCTGACAAATCTCCGTTCATCACAACTACAAGTGCCTTTTAGACAGCTTATTCAGCGTCTTGAAGTTTAGATGACTTGTTCGTTTATGCCATAACCATGCTTTTTCAGCAAGGCAATCATGATCTGAGACAAGGCATTTTTCAACGTTTGCTGAAGACCAATCAACGGTGTACAAGCCTCCTGATCTTCTTGCAATCATTATAACCTTTTTAGTCTCAAAATCTACAAGTTTACATTCATTACTTTTAATTTCGATGAAGTATCCTTTGTCAGCAAATTGACTCATGCTGAAAAGGTTAAACTTAAGATTTTTGACATAAAGAACTCCAGAAATGGTTATGCATCCCAACTTCACATCACCATAGCCTTTTGTAGATCCGGAGCCTCCACCAGCAAACCTTATTGTTGGACCTTTAGACCACCGTCTATAGTTTATAAGGTTATTCTTGTTGACGTCATGTGCTTTCCACAACCACTATCAAAGTGCCAGATTGCATCGTTTGTCTCCGTGGCTGCAGTCTGCACAATCAAGAGCAAACAAGTTAATTATCCAATGATGGATGTCCATTAACATGTTCAAGAATACGTCCAGTGGAAACCCAAGTCTGAAGTTTTTCAACTTTGACTTGTTTTCTACTTGCTGAGGAACTAGGAGGTTTTGAGCTGAAAGACTTTTGACTTGTGCTGGTCAAATCCACTTTCTGATGTGGTGTCTTGCTCTGTTGACCTTTTTTCTGAACATACTTTTCAGTAAGTTCTTTTCTAGCAAGGTTCCTTCTAGTCCTAGCATTGGGAGTCTTTTCAGAACTCTTAGGCTTGGTTTTCTTCATCTCTTTGAAGTATCTTTGCTGACTTTGCTTATACTCATGAAAGAGTTGACTTTGCTTGGTTTTGAAACCGAGTCCACTCTTTGGAGAATGCTGAGCTTTAGCTTCAGCAACCTTACTTGATTCAGGTTTGTCAGCAAAGGACTTCTGATTACTTTTGGTAATCTTGCCTTTAGACTTAACAACTTGCTTTTCAGCAACTTGTTTGGCGGAATGCTTCACGGCATTCTTTTTCTTTCCAGTTTGCTTCTCAGCAACCTGTTTTCCTTTTAAAGTCTTGTTACTTTGAGTGGCAACAGCGGGCTTTATGGTAATAGGTACTTGATTGCATGTTTCAGCAACCTTAGTTTTACCAAACTGATAGATTACTGGAGGATTACTATCAGTAGCACGTACAAAGGAGAAAGGTGATTTATCTTTTCTCAAGATTTCTACGTTATCACCTTCACACGTTGCTCCTAAACCTTCTTTCTGAGATGGATCTCTCCAATAAGAGTTTAGTTCAGTCAGCGTATTACTTGCTTCCACATAGGATTTGAAATTGATTTTCATCTTTTTCATTTCTTGGATTTCAGCAAGTAACTTTAGAATTGAGGACTGATATTCTTCCAATTCTAATGCCATTTGAGAATTTTTCTCTGCAGCCTCAGCAATCAACTTCTTAAGACGCCTTATTTCAGCATCCTTTTCTTCTGTCTCTTCCTTCAGCAACACATACTTCTCAGTAGTTTGCTTGGTCAGAGTTTCAGCAAGTTGAAGTTTCTCTTGCTGTTTACTGAGAGTTTTCTCAAATCTTTCGATTTCTCCTTGAATCTTGTCAAGGTCAATCTCGTCTTCACTTTCTGAATCTGAGTCAGAGGTAGAGTTATTTACCTGACCGGCCATGAGGCAGAATTCGTAGTTCGACACATCTCGATAAGCTTCCATGGATATTCCAGACACTTCTTTGCCAATCTCCACGTCTAGAGTGGCTTCTTCATCGTCGGTGTCTGAACTTTCATCCTCACTGTCTTCGGAGCTTGTCTCAATGCATAATGCATCGATTTTTGCTTGAAGCTTCTTCTTTTCTTCAGCAATGAAAGCTCTTTTGAACTTCTTCTTCTTTTCAGCAGATTTGCCTTTCAACAAAGGGCAATTAGCTTTGAAGTGTCCAGGCTTTTTGCAGTAAAAACATAGATCATTTCCAACTGCTGGTTCTTCTGATGATGTAGCTTGCTGAGCTTGCTTGTTCAGCGAGCTAGTATCATTCTTTGTACAATGTTTTGCGATTTTTCAGCAAACACATTTTCTCTTTGCTTTGTCTCATAATTGACAGTAGCAAGATGAGAGAACAACTCAGTTGGTGTAATGTCAGGCATTCCTTGATTATAATAGAAATTCTGAGTATGGATCCATTCTTGATTCAAACTTCTGATGATAGTTTTCACTTTTTCAGAATCTGAATAAAGATTTCCAACACCCAGCGCTGCCATTTCACTAACAAGAGTTGTGAATCTGAAGTCCAAGTCTTCCAGTGACTCGTTAGCACCTTGCTTAAAGTTTTGAAACTTTAGCTTAAGTACTTCAAGTTTGTTTTCCTTGGTCTTGTCAGATCCAGCACAAAGATCTTGAACCATTTTCCAAGCCTCCTTATGTAACACCCCGTTTTTTTAATTATTTATTTAATTATTTAATTATTATTTTATTATTTAATTATTTATTTTAGTTAATTAATTATCAGAGTAAATTATTTATTCGATAATTAGTTAATTATTTTCGCGTAAGTTAGTTCGTTTCGTTTCGTTTGGATTAAGCTGGACTATCTGATCTGCTAGCCTTTTAGCCCATTTGCGTAACCCAGTCAAAAGCCCGTTTGACCGGCCCATTAATTGACCAAACCCTAACCCTAGGCAGATTACACTTCCCACTCCCTCATCTCCACGCCACCCTACTGCAAAAGGAAGAAAGAAAGAAATCTGCAACTCATCTCTCCCTCGTCATCTTCTCCAAATCTCCCCACTAATTAATCATCATCATCATTCCCTAATCACCCGCTTCACCGAATCCATCACCTCTACCCATTATCATCTTCACGGTTTCACCATCATCAATCCCAAATTATCATCTTATCTCACCGTCATCACAAATCGAACCCCATCTCCACCGGATTGCTAACCACCACCGTGAGCCACCTCCATCTCCGCCGCGGTTCTTCTCTAGCCGCCGGTCATCGCCTCTCTACGCCGCCGTCGGTTCTGTCCCCGATCCGCAGTGACGTTCGCTTATCTCCGCCGGTTTGTGTTGCTCCGATTTTGCCGCCGCCGCCGCACTACCAATTCGCCGATCTGTCCGGTTCCAATTTGAGTTCGCCGCCGTTCGTTCTATCCGGTCCGGTCAGATCTCGATCGGTAAGCTTTCGATCTGTCCTTCCGTTTCAGATTCAATCTCAATTCGAATCTCGGTTTAATTCTCTTTTCTTTTCGATTTATTCGATTGCAGATTTGTTCAACCTTTTATTTCGATTCGAAGGTAAATCTCGTTCCTTTACTGCTGCTCTTGTTTCGAAACTCGTACTCGTATTCTGTTTTGGACTTTATTACCCTTGGATGGATTTACCCTTGTTGGTTCTGACCTTGTTAATTATTTCGAACCGAGAACCGGGACTTAGGTTGTTAGTATAGTTACTGTTTGCTGGACTTGTGAATTTTTTGACCTCGTATGTTGACTTTGATTTCCTGTTTGACCTCGAAAGGACTTTTGGACTCTGTTGATATTGTTTGAAACTTTGTGGACTGATTTGGGAACTTAAAAACCTAAAGGACCTTTTTGCAGTTTTACCGTTGACCGTAGTTGACTGACAGTAGGCTTTATCGTGAATCTTTTTGCTTTGAGAAGACTGTTTGATGTCTGGAAAACTACTGGTTCGTTTGTACTGTCTGTTTTCGAAAAGGGTTTTTCTTGCAATTTACCACTGAGGGTATTTTGGTAATTTCCAGAATCTGAAAATCGAAAGAGTTTCTGAAAATGTTTTAAACTTAGTTTCTGTTTTGTAAGTTAGTATTGACTTGACTTGCTAGCTTAGTCGGTTAGGTTCTTGCTTGACTAACTTAGAGGTCCCGAGTTCGAACCCCGACTTTACCATTCCTTTTTCAACCTTTTTCCTTCCGTCCGTTCGACTTCTAAATTGTGTTTAGTACTTTCTTGTTAGGTTCTCCGTTGTCCGTAAACCCGTAAGCTCATTTCTTGTTGAAGGTCGTTTGCTCGCAAGCTAAGGTGAGTGTTCAGCCCTAAACCTATTATTTGCGAAAAACTGGAAGGATATGTGACAACTTGTACCTACTATTACTATATACTGTTTTACTGAATGCTTCTGCGTAAAAGTATAAGTCCTAAGTATGACTATTTACTTTTCTGTTTGTTGCTACTCTGTTCTGGACTGACTTTTCTGCAGGAACATCTCTCGGTGTTGATCATCTGTATCTGTTGTTCTGTATCTGTTCTGTTTCTGTGTGACCGGTCGATTAGGTCGTAACTAGGTAGACTTGGGTAGTAGAGGACTATCGGGTTTGCTTGGTTATTGCCTAGTCTAATCCCTTTTAGACGCGAGGCAGAAGTCGCTGAGGTCTATTAGGGTCGTAGGATCTGTTTCCCCAAAGTACACGGGGGTTTCTGTTTCTGTCCGGAGTTATGCATCCTCTGGAGGGAGTTATAAGGGCATTCTGGGAGTAGGAGCAATAAGGCGGGCTGCACCAACGGTCTACAACGTTTCTGTTCTGTTAATCTGTTATATGTGCTCTGTTTTGTTTGCTCGTTTTTCTGAAAAGGATTTTGTTTTTAAAACCGATTACTTTCTGTTTAACTTAGAACCTCACTGAGATCCTTTATCTCACACTCTTTTGTTTTTCCAAAATTCCTTCCTTCCAGATGCTGCTGAGGATGTGCGTGACTAGGAAGCCAGCGACTGAGAGAAGGGTCTGGGGTGTCACGGGTTTCTTTTCAAAATAAGAAGATACACTTTTATTGTCTTCATTCGTTGTCTTTTTGAACTTGAGTTGTCATTGAATATTATTTATTATTGTTAGCGTCAAAGATTATTTTGGGCATTTATTGCCGACCGTTGTGATTAAAGTATTTTCGAATTTCCTTTTCAAGAAAATATTTTGTTTTCAAAACCGGTACCGTTACACCTTAGCAGTCTTAGCACCCCACAGTTTGCACTGTATGGTATCCGGAGTTGATCTGATGATGATATTTCTTGCTTGGCCATCCAGACGGAATCTCTTAGCTTCGTCAGAAGTCCATTCCTCTCTTGGTTTTGGCACAACAGTATCTGATGGATCGCCAAGGATGGTTTCCTTCCCAGCTTCAGTGGTCTTGTGAGGGAAACTCCTTTCAATCTTAGTGATCTTGATAGGTCCATCATTAATGACGGTGACCATCTCATCACTAATGGCCTCAAGATGTAACATCATGTTGTTTAGCCATTTCTCGTAATTTTCCAGCTTCAGCAAGGGAGCATCTCCTAAAGACATCCTGTCAGCAAAGCACTACCAAACTGATCAAGTGAAAGTTATTTACGGAAAGCACTTAAGGGGATTTAGGTTCAGTGCAGAAGGCTAAAGAACCTCCTGCTCTGATACCACTTGTTGGTCCCTTTAAACAACAAGAAAAGACTAGAGGGGGGGGGGGGTGAATAGTCTTTTCAAACTTTTGTCGTTTAAAACTTTCTCAGCAAGTACTTATTACTTTTCAGTAATGAGGTTGCTGATAATTAACTTTCTCAGCAAGCGTAAGTTACTTTACAGTAGCTTGATTTGCTGATACTTAAAATCAGAGAGCGGAAGTCTTTGAAACAATAAGTGCTCTTTCAGCAAGTAAAGGTTTCAGCAAGTGAAGTGAGTGACTGTGTACAGACAGATATGATTTGCTGAAAGCTAAATGCAGTAAGTAAATCACACAAACGCTTTTATAGTGGTATTTGAGAGTGGCGTAATCTCTCAACTAATCCACTTTGTCCTTTCTAGGACTGAATCCACTAAGATATGATTGAGGTTCCTTACACTCTCCTATCTAAAGCGGTTCAACAGAAACCAAAGCACACTTGCTTTGTCTCCAACCTAAACTAGAGAACTCAACCTTGTTCTCCACCAAACTTGGTACTTTTAATCAGCAAAACCTTGCTCGATTAAGTTCCCCCTGAATATCACGCCTGAAAGGGTGTATTTTCAGTTAGAGAGTTTTGGGGTGAGACGACTTAATTATAACTTATTCAGTTACAACAAGTAATCTAAGAAACACAACTTGGAATACTTTGCAGTAAACAAGTTTGATTGTTTCTGGTGTCAAGACTTGTTCTTGTTCGAAAGAAAGAACACTTAACTAATTTATTAGCCGTGTTTGTCCTACTTCTTCACAAGTAGCTTTTTCAAGCTTTAAGTCTTGGAACGGATCAATGGTAGTAAGAGTGTTTGAAGATTTGTGAGTTTTTAAGCACAAGTGAGAGTTTGATCACGTTGTTGACACGCTTCAACTCTTTGCCGGATGACCTCTATTTATAGTGTAAGTAAGGAGCCGTTTGAATTTCAAATCCTAAGGCTTTTGTTCCTTAACATGTCACTATCTTGCTTTTGTACTTTCAGCAGCGTCCTTTGCTTGTCTTCTAGTCTCCATGTCCTTCGCGTGTAAGCTTTGCATTAAATGCATATTTGAACAGAATTCAAACATTAACATTGGAGCGCAAATTCACGTACATTCAGCAAGAGGTCACATATGTTCATCAGCAAGTGTTCATTCTCAGTTTCAGCAAGCACAACCTACTCTGTCTTTCAGATTTTCACTTATGCAATGCTGTTGCTGAAAATTCCACTTTCTGAGCAACACGTGCCTTACCAGTCTTCAACAATCTTCAAGTCTTCAAATCTTCAAATTTCTTCAAGTCTTCAAATCTTCAAGAGTCTTCAAGATTCTTATTTGCTTCAATAATTTGTTTGTGATAAACAAAATATATCTTCAGCAAATGCTTCAATAGGTCTTTTTCTTTTCAGAAAAAAGATTCATTAAAGCTAAGCATCAATAAGATATTTTCTTTTCAGAAAATAAAATACATCATACACAAAAGAAATAACTTATCTAACACCTAACTAAGTCATCAGCAAACGTTCCTCTTTTACAATGTCCTTAAAATTCTAAATTCCTATGGACCTTAGAGTACTAGTTACTGGACTGTTCTTAATTTAGCATGGTTAATTGCTCATCCAAATTACAAGTTTCCTAACAAAAAATGACAGTTGCTGAAACTGAACAACAAAACAATCAACAAGCTGAACAAACACCAACTCAGCATGAATCTCAACCTGCTCCTGCTGACACTGAAAATCAAGAACTTGTACAAGGCACTGATACTGAAGAGGAATATGCCAGAAAACGAGCTGCCTTGAAACATGGCAAGAGCTAGTTTTCTGATGCCAAGGTCACTGATACAAACCTTGATGATGAAGATGAATTGGATGAAGATTACCAAAGAGCACTACAAAACAGTCTCATAATTCATGCAAGCCACACGCAGAATTTGGACATTGGTGAATCTTCAGGGGTAAAGCCAAAGGAAGTCCCCTCCCTTCCACTTACTACTGTAAGGAAATATGGTCAGAGTTACCCCTAGGGTACGTAGCGGAATTTCAAATTTTTTTCTTAAGATACAGGTTAATTGATTATGCATATGTCGTATATATATAAACACGTCAATTAGAAGACTAACCTTACCTCCAAAGCAGCTTCCAAGTCTTCGTAATATTCCGGTGTATCGTCTCCTTCGTCGAAGTTGAAGATATCTACAATACTCTGTATATCTTCAAGACAATAAGAGTTAGTTTCCAGCTCCTAGAACCTCAACATTGGTATCCACGGATGAACAGCCTATCGGAAGAATGCTAGGATATTCTTTGTGTGACCGAGAAGACGGGGTGGCGATTCCTCCGGTGAGGTGGCGTGCGCGGGTGGCTAAAGAGGAGGGGAGAGCTTTTTATTTTCTCTAAGAAAACTGGGTAGAATAACTGTGAAAGTCTATGTCTGAAACTGTGTGTAAAAAGCTCTCTAATAGTCCACTATATATAGTAGTCTATAGAAGCCTAAAGCATAAGCAATTAGACTTCGTAAAGGAATAAGAATCTAATTCTTATCGCACAAGGAAACCAATATCAAGTCTAGATTCATTCTCAATCAAATCAAAACTCAATCAGGAAAATCTAACTTATCCCTTGGACTTCTAATAGAGGAAGGAGGCGAACTCCTTCCCCTTATCAATCATGCGCGCGCGCCTCCTAGGGACAGTAGGTGGGTCCCAATTTTGGGACCCACTTATAGTTCTAAGGCAATTCAAACTCCAAGTAGATTTTGCCCAAGTGCATATGTTAATTCTAAATTAACATATCCCTTCTAATCATACCTCCATTATATTTCCAAAATATAATTTTTAATTGTATTTACATAAAATACAATTAATTAGCAAATTCAATTAATAATTCCAAATCATTAATTGAGCCACCAAATATTATAATTAATTCCAAATCAATTATAATCCATCAATCACAATTAATTCCAAATTAATTGCGATTCCATCTTCAAGGATATTCTGATAGACTGAATCACCACATAGTGTGACCCATAGGGCCTCATCGTATTAAGCAAGTCCTAGACTAGGCAACATGGAATTCCTAGACGGTTCCATTTGCAATATTAATACGTGAGGACGTTTGAGAGGTTTCTCAAAGCTAACCCTTTCGTTGCGAAGCCTGTTGCGCTCAACGCGGCGATGGTAACGTCCCTTCATCTGACTTGCTCGAATGTATCTAGGATCGATGAAGTGTCTATCCCAATAATACATCCACGGGCGTCTCAGGGAGTTGCTTGGTTAAGATATACTGATGACCATCATAATATATCATTTGCACTGGCCAGTGACTTTACCAACACAACTATGGAGACTATGAGCAGTGCTCTCCTGTGCTACACTTGAGAGATGAATCCTTCACAGAATCACTTATCACCCCCATTTGTATGTAGCCATAATCCTGGATCGTGTCTTAGATCAACTGCTTATTCAGAGCTGACATCGACGGGTTCACCAAGGATATGGGGCAACAAATGTGATGATAAAGTCCTGTAAGTACAAAGGACGAATGGCATCACTTCGACAACTTACCGGTTCCCATAGACACTTCGGTGTAGAGTATACATCGATGGGAGTGTCCGGTGGGTACTTCTATTGTTCGATAAAGCTTCTTCGAACAACTATGCGCAGTTATGGGAACGTTTCTCGATTGTCCAACAATCCGTTCCGTGGCCGTGGGATCGGCTCACACTTGCTCCAACAAGTATAACCTCCACGCATACTAGTCTTGTCTGGTTCATTCAGATCCCCACATCCGAGATGAACCTCGACTAGGGAGAGTTTGGGATAGATGATAACTCACATAGCTCCCACTATCTATGTGATCGGTCATCTATCCGAGGGGACATGTTTACTATCAATACAGACAGTAATAAAGATATGACATGCTGCAGCCTGGTGTAATATAAATATGAAAGCGATACTCAATAGTAAAATGCAACAAACATATATTATATTACGTTGACCTGTGTAATAGTACATATATGCCCTCTATAAGGGCACCATGCCCTTAGTAAGGACTGTCTCTAGGACATATACACTATCAACTACTAGTGAAACTCCAGTCATTGAGTCTCAAACGTTGCCCTCAGCAACTACTCAATTTAAACTTACTACTGGTGAAACTCCAGTTGTTGAGTCTGAAGCGTTGCCATCAGCAACCACTCAACCAAAAGGAAATGAAGTCGCTTACTTAGGTTCCAAGGTTGCTGGCCTTGATGAATCTGAGGATGAAGATGATCTATCAGCAAATGAGGATGAAACCTCCAAGAAAGACCCCAAAGTGGTGGAAATTCCTCCTCCTGACTATATAAATGATGTAGACGATGATTTGAGAGGAGAATTGTTGCTGAAAGATGATCAATTTGCTTCAGAACTTAAAGTTCATTCCTTGACCCCAAATCTAGTGCCGTTCCCACGTGTAGAGGAGTTTACTCCTAGAATTTTGGCACTAAAGAAAGTCCATGATGCCTGCAAAGCAGAAGATAAGGCATTGCTTGCTAAGAGCCCACTTGATATTGGAAAAATATTGGCTACAGTGCTAAGACGCACTAATACTCTTACAATAGCTCAGAAAGACATCAGTCTTTACCACAAGAGCTATGAAGAAGATGTAAGTCAAGCACTCCGGCTCGCAAAGACCGCATTAGTCAAGGCTCAGACTTTTATGGAAGACAAGGCCGCAACAGAGCGAAGACATGAAGAGAATATGGTGAGTGTTAAAAATTAATTGTCAAAGCTGACTTCTGATCAGCAAGCAATCATCATGAAATACAACAGCCTAGGTACTCTTGCTGAAAATTGCAATGAGTTCTTCTCCTTGCACATCACTCCGATGTTGCAATCCATGTCTAAGGGGGAAAAGAGAAGTACAAGAAAGAAAACCCAAGCCCCTCCTTCTGTTGATGAGCCACTGCCCATAGAGACCTCTTGCTGAAAGAGAGCAAAGTTCTAAAAGACAAGCAAAATTTGAGTTAAATTCAGCAAGTCCCATAAAGAGAAAAACTGCTGCTGAAACTCAAGGTTTTTGCCACACTGAAAGTCATCAAGATCTGAATGAAGATGATGATGATGATGATGACAATCAGACAATAGCTCAAGCCATAAGAGCTAGACCTTTAACAGCCTTAACTCCGTCTGGCCATTCAAAGCATTTCTCTTCTGACTCAAGATCTTCAGCAAGAGATCAAGACAATGCAAATTCAAGAAGAAGAAGGCAAAGACAGGAAGAAAAGAGGCTGGCCAGCATTGCTATTGGCTCCGGCATTGAATATACAAAGACCAGCAAGGATGAAACCACTCAGAACGTGATCTGGATCTTAAAGCTGGAAGACTTGTTGGTGAATGAGTTCTTTCCAACAGCAATATTAAACCAAATGTTCACTTGGATTGATCTCAAGGTAAAAAGGAAAGAAAGGGCTGAGACCCTACCAAGAAATATTGCTGGGAGATGGTTGAATCTAGAAGTCTCAGTAAGAAGAACTGCAATTGGTAAGTCTATAAGACAAGAACCTGAATTGATAAAACCAGTTGGCATTGCTTATTACTCTGACCCTGTGACCAAGAAAACAAAGAAGAAACTTGGACTGATTCCTTATGAGTATTTCTATCTCACTGCTAAGGATCAAGAAGAAGATCTTCTCTAGCTAAGGAAGATTCATTCTAAAAGCATTTCAGATACACAGCTTCTCCATGCCAGCAATTGGGGCATGCATTTGTGGGTAACTCATTACATGGAAATGAATGCTGAAAAGCATCATCATATTGCCTGCAAAAATGCAAGGATTCTTCAACTACAAGTCCGTAGGCTACTTGAGAATTACGCAAAGGACTGGATTGAATTCACTGCACTTGCTAAGAAGTGTGTAAGAGAGATTTTGAGAAAATCCTCTGAAAGAGCTTAACTCTCTGCAATAGTTTTGTTCAAGTTTTATTTGCTGATTTTGTGTAGTTATCTATTATGATCATTCCTGTGAACTCACTGAAAGATAACTATCAGCAATGAAGCTTTTGACTCTTATTGGTTTTTGATTATGCAATTTACTCTTGCTTACTGTTTAATTATTCAAGTATGCTTGCATTAATCAACTGATTTATTCAACATCAGAAACCTCTAAAAGGGTAACAATTAATTTAGCCATGGATTGCTAACATCAAAAACGGGGAAATTTGTTAGGAAACTTGTAATTTTGATGAGCAATTAACCATGCTAAATTAAGGAAAGTCCAGTAACTAGTACTCTTAAGGTCCATAGGAATTTAGAATTTTAAGGACATTGTAAAAGAGGAACGTTTGCTGAAGACTTAGAGTAGGTGCTAGATAGGTTGGTTTTACCGCTTATGATGTATCTTGTTTTCTGAAAAGAAAAACAACCTATTGAAGCATTTGCTGATGATGTGCTTTATTTTTACAAAAAACTATTGAAGCATTTAGATCCGCTCAGAAACTTGAAGATTTTGAAGATCTGAAGACTAGAAGATTTCTGAAAACTGGTATCTACAAAGGCACATGTTGCTCAGAAAGTGGAAACTTCAGCAACAGTATTGCATAAGTGAAAATCTAAACGACAGAGTAGGTTGTGCTTGCTGAAACTGAGACTAACCACTTGCTGATGGAACATTTGTGACCTCTTGCTGAAAGTACTTGTATTTGCGCTCCAATGTTACTGTTTGAATTTTATTCAAATAAGCATTAAATGCAAAGCATGCACGCGAAGGACATGAAGACTAGAAGACAAACAAGGACGCTGCTGAAAGTACAAAAGCAAGATAGTGACATTTTAAGGAACAAAAGCCTTAGAATTTGAAATTCAAACGGCTCCTTATTTTACTATAAATAGAGGTCATCCGGCAAAGAGTTGAAGTGTGTCAACAACGTGATCAAACTCTCACTTGTGCTTAAACTCACATACCTTCAAACACTCTTACTGCCATTGATCCGTTCCAAGACTTAAAGCTTGAAAAAGCTACTTGTGAAGAAGTAGAACTTACACGGCTAAGAAATTAGTTAAGTGTTCTTTCTTTCATTCGAACATGAACAAGTCTTGATACCAGAAACAATCAAACTTGTTTACTGCAAAGTATTCAAAGTTTTGTTTGTTAGATTACTTGTTGTAACTGAATAAGTTATAATTAAGTTATCTCATCCCAAAACTCTCTCACTGAAAATACACCCTTTCAGGCGTGATATTCAGGGAGAACTTAATCGAGCATAGTGTTGCTGATTAAAAGTACCAAGTTTGGTGGAGAACAAGGTTACGTTCTCTAGTTAGGTTGGAGACGAAGCAAGTGTGCTTTGGTTTCTGTTTGGATCGCTCTAGATAGGTGTTGTAAGAAACCTCAATCTTATCTTAGTGGATTCAGTCCTAGAAAGGACAAAGTGGATTAGTTGAGAGATTACGCCACTCTCAGATACCACTATAAAAGTGTTTGTGTGATTTATTTACTATACTTAGTTTTCAGCAAAGCATATATTTCTGTACACAGTCACTCACTTCACTTGCTGAAACTATCACTCACTGACAAAGCACTTATTGTATCAAAGACTTCCGCTCTCTGATTTTAAGTATCAGCAAACCTAGTTACTGAAAAGTAACTTGAACTTGCTGAGAAAGTTAAGTATCAGCAAACTCATTACTGAAAAGTAATAAGCACTTGTTGAGAAAGTTTTTAAACGACGAAAGTTTGAGAAGACTATTCACACCCCCCCCCCCCTCTAGTCTTTTCTTGTTGTTTAAAGGGACCAACAGAGGGCAACTCTTGAGACTCAACAACTGGAGTTTCACCAGTACTAAGTGGAAGGGAGTGGACTTCCGTGTGCTTCAATCCTGACGATTGAGCAATGTCTAGATTCTTCGTATGCCTTGCATGAATCTGTAGACTGTTTTGAAGTGCTCTTTGATAATCTTCATCCATTTCTTCATCATCAAGGTTTGGTTCAGTGACCTTGGCATCGAGTAAAGTTAACTCGGCATCAGAAAGCTTACTTTTGCCTAATTTCATTTCAGCACGCTTTCGGGCGTACTCTTCTTCAGTTTCAGCAACTTGTTCAGTTGCTTGAGTACTTCTCTCAGCAGGAGCATGAGTGGATTCTTGATGCTGACTTGTTGTGTGATCAGCTTGCTGATTTTCAGTGTCATGATGTTCAGTCTCAGCAACTGTCAGTTTAAGTCCACCAGCATCAGGACTAGGACCTTGATTATCATCATCATCATCCTTTTTGTCCTTAGAATATTTTCCTTCATCATGACTTGGATCTTTGGGAATGTTCTCATCCTCTTCTTCTTCATCATCGTCCGTCAGTATGACCAACTCAAGATGTTTGTACATTGTTGCACATGTAACTTCCTCTTCCTCATTGATTTTGTGGAGATCAGCCACCACGAGTACAAAGGAACCCTTGAGCATCACAGCTTGTTCAGCTGGAGAGGCACTCTTGAATTAGCTTTCATATTCTCTCTGATTAGAGCAATCAGACTTGAGCTCATGAGCTGAGAATATGTCAACTCTTCTGGAATTATGGAGTGCACAAATGTCTCGAGTTTCAGCAGAGAAAGTCTCTTTTTCTCGTTGGACAGATGAAGGTAAAGATCGGAAAAGTCCATCGTTCTGTACCTTTGCTAGTTGCTGACAGATTTAGCAACTCTGGTCAAGGTAGTTCTCTTGAAGTTTGAGTAAAGTTCCTCTGAACTTACTTCCAAATCTTCAGTGATGTGAACCACTTCAGTGGTCTCCTTTTGAGCCTGAAAAAGAATAAAATTAAGTTCAGGAAGGTTTTGGAGAATAGTTTTAGAGTCAAAAGCTGGGACATGATTTACCTGCTGAAATTCAGCAAGCTCATGTTGCACACTTTGTTGTGCTGGTACTATTTCCATTGCTTCAGGAGCTTGAGAAGCATCCTTAAATTGTTCATCCTGAAATAATTTTAAGTTAGATACAAGTACTAAGTTTTCAAACTTAGTTGAATTACAAAAAACTTCATCTACCTGCTGAACAGGAGTTGTGGATTCTGGTGCAGAAGTTTCAACAATCTTTAGACTTGTATCTTGAGAAGTCTGTAAAGAAATAATTATATCAGCAAAAGAAAGAGTTTCAGATAGTGAAGTTTTGCTTATGTCTGAGTTAACTACCTGCTGAAGAAGGGCAGGTGGTGACTCAGTCCTTTCAGCAATGATAGCTTCTTTATTATCTTGGACTTGTTCTTTAGCAGACTTTTTTGCTTGCTCTATTTGAGAAGGCTGTGCAGATTCAGCAATCTCCCTTGTCTCTTAACTGACAAGTTGAGTAGAGACATCTTGACCTTTGAGTTCACTACTGGTCATAAAAACATCTACTGATTTGTTGGAGTTGTCATCAATCTCCAAATCCATTTGCTGGCTCAGTTCTGTCAGCACCAGCTGAACTTTGTCAATGGATGTTTTTGGTGAACTAGGTCACTATTCTCAGCATCACGAGATGCGCGTCGAATAGTGCCTCTTGTGGTGTTTCAGCAATCTCTGGGTCTTGAACCATTGCAGTGTCAGCAACTGGTTCTTCAGCAATTACAGTTTCAGTAACAGCTGTTTCAGTAACTTGATGAGTTGCTTGTTCAGCAACCATCTTTTCAGCAGCATCAGCAAGTGTCGCGTTTCTCAGATCAGCAACAATATCACTTGCTGGTTCCAGAGTGTGGTCATCTAGATTATCTACAATGTAGATATCTGGGATTGGGGTAGGAATTTCGTTTCCACTGCCTTGTTGTCTTATTTCAGCAGATGTACCAACCTTGAGTCGATTGTTGAAGGCTTCTGCAAACACTTCAACATTGTTGAAGGCTTCCGCAAGCACTTCATCAACATCTACTGGAGTGGCTTGTGTTTCAGCAACTCTTGGAGCATCATCCGAAAGATCATGGACAATTGGAACTGACTTGCGAGCCAGTGTTTTCTTTCTTGGGTGAGTCTTTGTCCGTTTCTTCTTAGGAATGGGGTCAGCTGATGACGCTGCAGTTTGAGTGTCATCATCAGCTTTCCTCTTTTTCTTCTTGGATTTCTCCAGTTTCTTTTCAGCAACAGCATCTTCAGTAGTTGCATTACAGCAACGGCTGTTGTACACTTATCTTGTTGATCACCATCTACAGCAGTTTCATCAACAACATTTGCAGCTGCTGGAATCTTGTCTTGCTGACTGGTGGTGACAACATCTGCAGCTGTTGTATACCTTTCTTGCTGACTTGTGCTGACAACATTTGCAGCTGTTGTCTTCTTTGATTTCTTGTCAGCAGGCTTAGGTCCATTTTGCTTGTAGAAGGCTCTTCCCACATTGCATACTGATTTCTTAATCGACAATGAGTTTCTCAGGTGAATCCTGAAGTGTTCAAGGATATAGCATATTTTTAGTCCATACATGACTGGGAAGGTAGGTGAGACCTTGTTGTCTTCAACCTTGACGTTAAATTTCGTAACACAATCAACAAGTCTGTTGAAAATGTACTTTGCCCAGTTGAGCTCAGTTTTGTTCTCATGTATATGCATCAGCAGCGGCCACCTTCTCAAGCCTACTTGGTCAATTCCTCCAACTTGGGAGTCTAGGACTTAGATGAGTAGCAGAGCTACTAGACCAAGTGAATGGCATAGATGCTTCCTTTTTACGTGCTTTGTCCAAGTCACGGGAGCAATCTCTCCTTTCTTCATTCTTTCGTTTCTGACATCACTGTCGAAGGCTTCAATTTCTTCATCAGTGGCAGTGATGTCATCTTCAGTTCCAGTAGTTGGAATCTGAAAGATGTTGGCCAAATCAATACATTTCAGGATGATTTGCACACCTTGAACTGTGGTAGAAATCACTTTTTCAGTGACTCCTTTTCCATCAGTCAGAGTTTGGATTTCTGCATTGTTGTAGAATTCCATGGCATCAACATACTCACTTTCTTAGGGTGAGCAGTTGTGAAGAAAAGAAGGCCTTGTTGTTTTATCAACTCTAGTGCCTCTTCATTTTCTCCATCTAATTCTTGTTCATAGAAGTATCTTATATACTTCTCTTTGGCAAATCCGCCCCATTGCATCATCTGTTCACACTTTCCAGTGTCAAGATATGAAGGCGGCATGGGTCTCTCTGTTATACGGTCGGTTTTCAACACAATTTTCACTGTGTTGGTTGCCGAAGTTACAACCGGAGCAGTGCTTTTTCCAGCACTATCAGCCTTTGATGACTTTGAGGTCTTGGAGGACTGTCTCTTTCGGGCCATTTCTTATATAGCGGTAGAAGTTTACGAAAAAGATTAACTTGCTTTTTGACCGGAGGTACAGTGAATTCAGGCTACAGACTATAAAATTTGTAGGGAAAGGAAATGTGAGTTAAAGAATTTTGTCTTTCTCTAACTCTTTGTTTATATAGTATCTCTGGTGTGCAAGAAGCTCAAACGATTTTGAGTACTCAGCAAGGGTAAAACAGAGATTCAACTGCGTTTGTGGAGCCTTTGCATTAAATGCGTAGTGGTCCACTAACAAAAACCGTCAGAGCACACTTCTCTTTGTAACATTAACCGTTAGATCAAAAACTGCTTTAAATCAATGGCCACGATTGTATTTCATGTCATGATTAACATCGAGTTTATATGTGCCATGATTAACGTCACAAATTGATTTTACCTAGATTTATGGGATTTGATTGCTTGCTGAAGTAAACAAGAATCTTTTCAGCAAATTTGGGTAACAAACCTTGTTATTTGCTGAAAGTTCCCCCTTAATCAAATATGTCATATTGCCTTAAATTAAAAGACATTTCTGAGTTCCCGTCTCAGTATCTTTTTGTCTTGAGATATCCTTTGGTAAAATCTGAGAAGTGTGTTTGCTCTTTGCTGAGTTCCCGTCTCAGAATTTTCCTTTGATACTTGAATACCTATTTCAGTATCTTTGATTGTCTGAATGCCCGTTTCAGCAATCCTTAAGGTTTTTCTCTTACTGAGTGCTCGTCTCAGCAAGTGATCAAGTTTCTTAACAAATACCCGTTTTGAAGGAATTACTTGTTGAATGCCTGTTTCAGCAATCATGCAGTGAACTATCATTTCTTTTCAGAAGAAATCAGTGAAAGGAGATTTTAATTAAGTAAGCATACTTTGGCTTGCTGAATGCCTGTTTCAGCAATCTGCCAATTGTATCCCTTGTTATTGAGGTAATTCAATCAACCCAAGGTTATACCTTAGAATTGCGAATCTATTATCTGATAGGGGCTTGGTAAAGATGTCAGCAAGTTGATCATCAGTACCTACTTTCACAACCTCAATGTCTCCTTTTTCCACATGATCTCTAATGAAATGATGTCTAATATCAATGTGCTTTTTCCTTGAGTGGAACTTAGGATTTTGCATGATAGCAATAGCACTTGTATTATCACAAAAGATTGGTGTTTTCTTTGCAGAAATACCATAATCTGTCAATTCTTGCTGAATCCATAGGATTTGAGCTGTGCAACAACCAGCCGCAATGTACTCAGATTCAGTAGATGAATTGGCAACACAGGTTTGCTTCTTGCTGAACCATGATATTAATCTAGTACCTAGAAACTGACAAGTTCCAGAAGTACTTTTTCTATCAAGAGTTGATCCTCCATGATCAGCATCAGAATAACCAACCAATTCAAGTCCAGAATCTTTAGGATACCATAATCCAACATTGACTGTACCTTTGACATATTTCAGTATCGTAAGTGCCTTTTTGTAGTGTGATTCTCTTGGATCAGATAGGAATCTTGCACACACACAAACAACATACTGAATGTCAGGTCTACTTGCTGTTAAATACAACAAGGAACCAATGAGCTTCCTATACTTGTGTTCTTCAACACATTTACCTTCTTTAGTATAGCCCAATTTGGTACCAACACTAATAGGGATCTTTTCATGTTTTTCTTCCTCTTTGATCCTAAACTTTATGAGCATTTCTTTCGCATACTTTGCTTGATTTATGAATATTTCATCCTTGAGTTGCTTGACTTGCAATCCTAGGAAATAATTCAATTTACCCGTCATACTCATTTCAAATTTGTTTGTCATGAGTTTGGAAAAATCATCACAAAGTTGCTTGTCCTTAGATCCAAATATTATGTCATCCACATAAATCTGAACTATGAGTATTTTACCATCATGGTTCATGGTAAACAAAGTTTTGTCAACTTCACCTTTCTTGAAACCATTATCCAGCAAGAACTTAGCTTAGGTATCATACCAAGCTCTAGGTGGTTGCTTTAGACCATATACAACTTTCTGAAGCTTTTATACCATCTTGGTTTCTGAGGGAAGTTCAAAGCCAGGGGGTTGTTCTAAGTAGACTTTTTCAGCAAGTTCACCATTTAAGAATGCACTTTTAACATCCATTTGATAAACAATGAAGTCATTGTGAGCAGCAAAGGCCAAGAAAAGTCTAATTGCATCCAATCTTGCAACTGGTGCATAAGACTCATCATAGTCCAATCCTTCAGTCTGACAGTAACCTTGAGCAACTAAACGTGCTTTGTTCCTAGTTACTTCACCAGACTCACTCAGCTTGTTTCTGAACACCCATTTTGTACCAATAGCTTTCTTGCGTTCAGCAAAAGGTACAAGTTTCCAGACTTTGTTCCTTTCAAATTGATCCAGTTCTTCTTGCATTGCCTTGATCCATTCAGAATGCTTTAGAGCTTCTTCTATGGTCTTGGGTTCAATTTCTGACAAAAAGCAAGAGAACAAAGCTTCTACTTCTACGACATTTGTTTCTTCAGCAAGTCCATGAGTAGCAGATACTTTGGATCTAGTCACTTGGCGTTTGTCAATATCAACAATCATATCCTTAGAGGGATGATCTTTAATCCTTTTATTAACAGGTTTTCTGCTCTTTGGATCTGGATAAGTTTGCTCATCAGCATGTGACTCTTCAGCATGTACTTGCTCAGTACTACTGGTATTTTGTTGTGTGTCTGCTGAGATCGGTTCATCAACAACTGCTTGTTCAGAATTTCTAGATTGTGGTAACTCATCAACAGCCACAGGAAGTTGCATAGTTTCAGCAACATCCGGAGCAACTGCGTCTTTTGCAGGAAATTCTTTGTCATGAACTATATTTATCTTGTCATGACTTGGGGGAGGAGAGTCATTGTCAGAATCATCATTTAGTTCAATTGACTTGATTTGCCCAACATAAGATTCAGTTCTTTGCTCGTGTATGAGTAGCTTCTTCATACAATCTGATATTTCTTCTTCAGTAGGCACTCCTTGTGACTTTTCGTAGAATACAACATGCACTGATTCTTCGATCTTTTGTGCCTTCAGCAGGTATTCTCTACCATTGTTAAGAACAAAACACTTACAACCAAATACTCTTAGATGGGTGATGTTAGGAGTTTGATGAATGTGTATTTTACACTTTCATTCGAGTCTTTTTCACCTAATTTAGCTATCCTCTATTATAATTTAGCTATACTTTAGTACATTTTATTAGAATAGTGTCACGTTTCCCTTTAGATTTTATTTTACAGGTTTTGGTTGAAATTCGGAGATTTCTGGGCATTTATATTGAAGTCTACAAGGAATTGGTGTTCCAGAAGCCTATTTGGAGTATCTGAAGGTTTCCGGATAGGATTTGGAGTCTAGGGGCCGAATCTGGAGGTTAGAAGGCTACTAGAAGTCATAAACCGAGTCCGAAAAGGTGAAGAAATCCAAATCCGCGTCGAAAAATGCGGAAATTCCGCGAAATACTGGGGGGCGAACCGCCGGAGTCAGGGGGCGAACTGCCCCGGAGTAATTTCGGGCCTATATATAGTGCTCAGTTTTCTCTCCGAAAATGATATCTTTCCAAGCCTACTTTCTCACCTCTCTCTATAGTTTTAGGTAGGAACTTCCCGGGGCCTGTCCTGAGAGTTCCGTAGCTTAGGGGATACTTTTTCATAGCAGATTGGAGCGCGTAGGATCGCAATCATCCGGAGATTGACAACCTTCGGTAACTTTGTATCTTACAGTTTTTATCTACTTATTTTATTCTTCTTTCAATATGTTTTCTTCTATGATTGCTATTGATTGCATGCCTATTATGAGTAGCTAAACTTATCATTGGTGGTAGTATGTGAATTCTTAGCGAGGGAACATAATCATGCCAATGGCTATATCGCGCATTATACTCCATGTCATTGCTTTATTTCGTTGATCAGTTGCAACCAAAATTCTCGTATGTTGTATTGATTATTATGCACGCATGGACACTTGTCAACCAATCAGACCAATTATCTTCGTAGTGTTGAATAATTACGGAACACATTAAGACGTTAGTTGTTGATGAGTCAGACCCTTATTATCTTCGTAGTGCTTAATACTTGCAACAGGACACAAGATTGATTCAAAGATCTCTATGCAAGACCGAGGAATTTATGCATGATTATCGACCCATTATTTTAAGAAGGACCATACTATCACCAATCTCCATTATCTGCTTGAAAACCCCTATTGCTTTCTATCTGCTGTTTTATATTCTTAATTAAATTTGATAAAGCTAGTATAGTCCCGAGAGAACGACACTCGAGTCATTCTACTACTACACTACAGTTTTCGTTGTAGTTGTGGATTGCCTTTGGCTAAATACAAATTTATTTGATTGAATCTGACACGTTCATCAATTGCCCAATAAGCTCGGTGCTCCATCTCAATCGAAAGGTGGCATGCTTTCTCAAACACTAGTGTTAGGAAACTTGTAATTTTGATGAACAATTAACCATGCTAAATTATGGAAAGTCCAGTAACTAGTACTCTTATGGTCCATAGGAATTTAGAATTTTAAGGACATTGTAAAAGAGAACGTTTGCTGAAGACTTAGAGTAGGTGCTAGATAGGTTGGTTTTACCGCTTATGATGTATCTTGTTTTCTGAAAAGAAATACAACCTATTGAAGCATTTGCTGATGATGTACTTTGTTTTTACAAACAAACTATTGAAGCATTTAGAACCGCTCAGAAACTTGAAGATTTCGAAGACTGAAGACTAGAAGATTTCTGAAGTCTAGTATCTACAAAGGCACATGTTGCTCTGAAAGTAGAAACTTCAGCAACAGCATTGCATAAGTGAAAATCTATATGACAGAGTAGGTTGTGCTTGCTGAAACTGAGACTGACCACTTGCTGATGAACATTTGTAACCTCTTGCTGAAAGTAATAATATTTGCGTTCCAATGTTACTGTTTGAATTTTATTCAAAAGAGCATTAAATGCAAAGCATGCACACGAAGAACATGAAGACTAGAAGACAAACAAGGACGCTGCTGAAAGTACAAAAGCAAGATAGTGACATTTTAAGGAATAAAAGCCTTAGAATTTGAAATTCAAACGGCTCCTTATTTGATAGTGTATGGGTTATTGTCGATAGGTTGACAAAATCGGAGGAAACCGCAGAAGCCGTCTGGGCAGTTTTCGAAAGGCTTGCTAAGGGTTCGCAGTTCAAGGACCCAAGGGCAATGGTTAGGAGACGTAGACCTGAAGCTCCACCGACTCAAGAAGCCCCTATGTATAGCGGGAATGGGGATCAATTCGAGTGCTTTACCAACGAATTGAAGCAACTCCTCAAGAGCGCTACTGGAACAACTGTTTCAATAGAAGTTTGCCGAATATGCAAGAACTATGGACATGGAGCTCATATGTGTAGATCGGAGCTTGCGTATGATGATGGAAACTGGGCTCAAGGAGGCGAAGAGGAAGCCTTTGCTACAGAGTTTGGTACTCAAGAAGCTAGCTACGGACAAGATGGTAGGAATCCTCGAGGTGGATTTCGGAGAAGAGGGTTCCGAAACAATCAAGGATATGCACCAGCTAGCCAAACTTATGGCCCTAACCAAGACCGTAGTAGGCTCAACTATGGTAATAATCACTGCGAAAACCCCGCTCCGAAAGAGCAACAGAGGTCGAAGTGGGCTCAACTGATGGAGAACTTGCAAAAGATGGTTGATCGCACACAAAGTTTTCTCAAACGTTATGAAGAAGATTCTGAGAAGACTAGGGCAAGGCTTGATAGGTTGGAAGAGAGCACTAGGCTTGCCCATCAAAAGATGCAAGAGTTGATCGACCGAGGAGCAAGTAGGGAGCAAGGCAAGCTGCCTAGCAACACTGAGAAGTCGATGTCCATTACCATGATGGGTGATCTACCAGTTGAAATCACTATCAAGAAGGTTGCTAAGTGCGAGTGTTGCAAGGGAGAAGTGCCCCCACAGGCTAAGGAAGAAGAGAAGGACCTTGGTTCTGACGAGAGTGAAGAGGAGCAAGAGGATCCCGAGCCACTCCCTCAAAGTTTCGATGTTAAGGTCGAGATTGGAGAGCTTGAAGATGTCCGTGCCACACTAGACACGGGATCCTACTCTAATGTGCTCCCTATGAATGTGTTCGAGAAGAGTATCCTTGAAAAACTCTCTGAGCATAAGGCTATTGTGCAACTGGCGGATGGATCCTTTGTGAGACCCGAAGGCGTTGTGTAGAATGTATTGGTCAAGATTGGTGAAGCTTCTGTATACACCAATTTTGTAGTTATGCCGGCGTCTACACCTGGGACAGGGGATGTCGTTCTCTTGGGGCGAACGTTCTTGACTAAGCTACGCTCGGTGATAGACACCTACCGAAGGACTTGCACTATTGAGGTGGATGGCAAGCGACATGTGTTGCGAGCCATATCTGATCCACCTGATACTTCTCAAACTATTAACTACTGTGGTCTTGCTGCCTATGTTCATTCTTATTCACAGGTTCGTGGAATATGGAAAAGATCCATGAAGGGGAAGTCTAGTACCCTCAAGAAGAAGAGCTAGGCGCAGACAGGAGTCGAGTCAAAGACTTTAAACAATGGCGCTATTCGGGAGGCAACCCGGAGTTTTTATCGTTTTCTTTACCGCTTTATTGCATGCATTCATACTTGAACAATTTGCTTTTCATATGTGAATTTGTTCATCGTTGTGTAATATGTGCTTATGTTATGTTTGAGTGAGCTTTTTCAAGTGGTGTTATAAGAAAAATGGTTTTCGGGGATTTAAAAACCGCATTTTTTCGAAAAGTTTCGTCTCCCCACCTCAGGAGGTGGGGGGCGAATCGCCCCACAAGTCCAGAGAGCGCCGCTCTCTCTGGACGCGCGGGGCGATTTGCCCCACGACCCTGCAGAAAAGAAAAACGGGGTTGCCCCCCATTTCTCCCATTTTTCTCCATCTTCTTCATCTTACTCCAAAAAAATTCCCCAATTTTCAAAATATCTTCAATCCTTCATAACTTCTTCATATTTCCATCAAATTGTGTGTTCATTAGCTTCAATCGAAGCCCGTTACGTGCTCTTTCTTTTCATCCGAACAAATCTCTTCCTAGTTCATTCAATCTTCGGATTTGAGGTAATCTCACATGAACCCTAATTTTTCAAATTTGGGGTTTTTTTGATTTATGCTTCAATTAAGCTTGTTTGATGTATGGGTTGATGATTTGTGTGATTAGAAACGTTATTCACTATCAATTGCATGTTCAATTAAGCTTGGTTTGTTGATTTGAGATTTTTGCTATTAGATAACTATATCTTATTATGCAATGAATCTTTTACTTTCAATCCTTGTTTAAACATGTGTTAGTTGATATGATAATGATGGATGTAGTGGTTGAATGCATGATTAATGAAATTGAGGATTTATGATGTTAGATTTTTGTTACTATGGTATGAATTGAGCCTTGTGATTCGAGGCATTTGTTGTCTAGCAAGACCATAATGTGATATGTTATTGTAGTAGTTACATTGATATGTTGCGTGATGAAGTAGCTAGACTAGACATTGGGTTTTTTAGGAGTTCGATTGTTGTAGATATCGCTCATTTGTTCGCTCGTACATTTACATATGCATAAGTCTGTTTTGTGTCATACAAGATACTAATTGTTGTTTGTAGGAATCATGGCTTCAAGAGGATCAAGGAGAGCTGGCTCGAGCAAGAAGGGAAAGGGGGTAGCATCAAGCTCCCAACCTTCTCACGACTTGTACGAGTTATCTCTAGCGGCGATAGATGTCCGACAGAGGCTCAAAGCGGAGCTAGCCCAAGGTGGGAGATCGATCATACGAGACAAACGGATTGATATTCGGAGGAAGTAGCTCAAACGGCGGGGTATAGGACGCTCTCTCGATTGGCATCAAAAAGGAATTGGGTTTGGTATAGTTCCAACAGGTTCAAGGGGTACGACGTGAGCCTCCTCCAAGAGTTCTACACTGGATTCACTGATCTCGAGGAGAAGAATGGGGTACTAGTTCGAGGCCTAATTATACCATGGACACCAGAATCAATTTCTTCATTCATCCATTTTGGGCAACGGGAGTTCACAGGGAGCAACCATGCCTACCAATATCCGAGGGCTTCTAGGGGAATAGGAAGATACATTACGGATGTGATCTGCAACAGGGAATACAGGTATCCAGAAATCGGAGCAGAACCTGCACGGATCCATCAGAGCGACCTTAGTATCGAGGCTAAGGTGATGATGAAATTCTGCATCTTCAACTTGATCCCGAGAAAGAATGACACTTGGATACAGCCAAATTACATCGAGCTCCTCTACTGCTTGATAGACAAACATCGGATCGATATCGGGCACATCATGTACGAAGAGTATGAGCGCCACTGGGAAAAGAAGAAGAAGCCCTTCATATTTCCGAGCTTCATCACTGCCTACTGCAAATATTACGGGGTCGAGGACATTGACGAGGGGGATTGCGAGGTCGCTGCCCTTTCACCCTCGACTATTGATGTACAGCTTGCTAGGTATCAGATGAAGAACCCCACGACTGCCACTGCTGATGTGGAAGCACCCTTCCAGCCGAGCGATTCAGATAATGAGAATGATTATGAGGATGCTATGGAAGCTTATGATGGCCAAGCCCCCATCCCGGATATCCCTTTTGTCCATAGAGCACCACATGCACCACCTCGAGCACCACAGGGGTCTAGAGGTATTGACTTCTCTGAATTCCGGGCCTACCTCGATGACTGTTTCGATAGAGTTGATGCTCGTTCTGCAGCCTTGACCACTTCTGTCCAAAGGACTGCGACTAGACCTCGACGGGCACATTGCCCAGCGCAACCGCGACTGGGACATATTCGAGGAGCATCGCCGAGAGGATAGGCAAGAAAGGTGGGAGCAACAACAGCTCATTCAGCATCAACAGGAGGCTCTACAGCGGTCCAATGATCTCCTGTCTGACATGTGGCGGGACTTTTATGGGGGATTACAATCCCGATGATTAGTCTTTTCACATGTCCACTCTCAGCCAACCGAGGCCAAACCGTTCGGTAACATCTAGTATCACTTCTTATTACTCATTCTCTTTTGCTAGGGGCTAGCTTAAGAATCATAAGGGGGATGGGATGTGAACCGCGATGTTAAGTATTGTTTGGCTTTGTGTTGATTGGTATCTTGTTTTTTTCATTTGCATTTGCACGTTTACTACTTTCTTAGTTTTTAGGTTGCATTCACTACATTCATCCTAGGATAGTCTTGCATGTTTTATATGGAGTTTATTGCCGAATTTTTTGAACATTTTTATTGGGTAGATTAACTAACTATGCCATTAATCGTATGCTTCATCTCTATGAATTTCTTTGAGGTTTTTCTCGCTTGGCTTGTCACATTTATGTATTGCACTTAGTTAAGCTTGGTAGTCTCGACATCACTTAGTGGTGTTTTCTCTATTGCGGTTCACGAAGGCCTTTATAATAGGGTGATGCATGTTAGGGTCTTATGGTTGTTTTCCCGAGTGATTATGTACCTAAGAGGCAACAAGTCTTCACCATGCTTTGAGATTGCTAAATGCCTAGGAAGGAGGTAGTGTGAGGTTGTGTGGTACTTTGTTTATAACCTATTCTTCCGAATAGGTTTGGGGAGGGGGTTGCACCATCATTAGACTTGTTTTTCGTTTTTCATTTTTGTGCTGTGAGTTTATTTTTCCTTTTTCGTAAATTTTGTACTCCAACCAATTCTTTCGAATAGGTTTGGGGAAGTCGTTTGTGAGTCATTTTATCTCTTTCTCGTTGTGCTACTGCTGGCTAAAAAATCAAAAAAAAGAGAAAAAGAAAAATTCCAGGAAAAAAAGGAAAAAAAAAAGGGAAAAAAGAAATTGGAAAAGAAAAAAAGAAAAAAGAAAAAAGAAAAGACCCCAAAAAAGCAAAGAAGGGTCCAAAAAAGAAAGCCAAATAGCAGATTAGCAAATTGTTATGTCTCATTTTCCAATTCTTGTAATGTTCGTAATCGTGTTGTAATTTTCTATTTTTTGTCTTTTGTTTTTGAGTGTCATCTGTTCTACACCACCCTCGTCCTGCCATTCAGGAAGTGGTGAATAGCTTAAGACTTTACTTGAGAGATGGGTAGAATATGGGAGTGTTATCTTTTATAGGGAACCCTCCTTCGTTTGATGAGAGCCAGTACTGGTTCGACCTCTTTGAGGAAAAGTCTTAACTTGGTGAACAGTAGTAAGTCCTCAGTTTCATAGGCACGGGACAACCATTCGTATTCTAACATGTTTCATTACGTCGTCACTGACTAGGTCCAGGTAGAGAATGTTACGAGAGACTATTTTGTCTTCACATAAGTGCTTATATGGATGTGTATGAGTCAATCGAGGCATTCTTCAACCTATATTCATGTTATGACTTGTATGGTTTTTGTTCATATGTTTTTTGATAGATTCGGTAGATTAGTTCATTTTATTTGGCATGAGACTCCATTTTGTGTGTTGCATTGTTTTTTGCATTAGAGTCTAGCTTAGTTGCTTGAGGACAAGCAAAGGTTCGGTTTGGGGAGTTTGATGAATGTGTATTTTACACTTTCATTTGAGTCTTTTTCACCTATTTTAGCTATCCTCTATGTTAATTTAGCTATATTTTAGTGCATTTTATTAGAATAGTGTCACGTTTCCCTTTAGTTTTTATTTTACAGGTTTTGGTTGAAAAACGAGGTTTTCCGGGCAATTATATTGAAGTTGACAAGGAATTGGTGTTCCAAAAGCCTATTTGGAGTATCTGAAAGATTCCGGATAAGATTTGAAGTCTAGGGGTCGAATCTGGAGGTTAGAAGGCCACTAGAAGTCAGAAACCGAGTTCGAAAAGGGGAAGAAATCCAAAACCGCGTCGAAAACGCGTATCTGGTCGAGTTTTACTCCAGGGAGAATCGCCCGGGATGTGGGGCGAATCGCCCCACACCAGGCGAATCGCTCGGTGTGTGGGGCCCTTCGCCCCACACAATTCGTAGCCTATATATAGTTGCTCAGTTTTTCTCCGTTTTTCATACTTTTCCAGACCTTTTCTCTCATCTTTCTCTGTAGTTTTAGGTAGGAATTCCCCAGAGCCTGTTCTGGGGGTTCATAGCTTAGGAGATACTTTTTCTTAGCAGTTTGGAGCTTCTAAGATCGCGATTCTTCGGAGATTGACAACCTTCGGTAACATTGTATCTTACAGTTTTTCTACTTATTTTTATATATCTTTCAACATGTTTTCTTCTATGATTTCTGTTGAATTGCATGACAACTATGAGTAGCTAAACTTCCCGTTGGTGAAGTGAGAAAATATGGTCAGAGTTACCCCTTGGGTACGCAGCGGAATTTCAAAAATTTTCTTAACATACAAGTTAATTGATTATGCATATGTCGTATATATATAAACACGTCAATTAGAAGACTAACCTTACTTCCAAAGCAGCTTCCAAGTCTTCGCAATATTCCGGTGTATCTTCTCCTTCGTCGAAGTCGAAGATATCTATAATACTTTGTATATCTGCAAGACAATAAGAGTTAGTTTCCAGCTCCTAGAACCTCAGCCTTGGTATCCACGGATGAACAACCTATCGGAAGAATGCTAGGATATTCTTTGTGTGACCAAGAAGACGGGGCGGCGATTCCTCCGGTGAGTTGGCGCGCGCGGGTGGCTAAGAGGAGGGGAGAGCTTTTTATTTTCTCTAAGAAAACTGGGTAGAATAACTGTGAAAGTCTATGTCTGAAACTGTGTGTAAAAAGCTCTCTAATAGTCCACTATATATAGTAGTCTATAGAAGCCTAAAGCATAAGCAATTAGACTTCGTAAAGGAATAAGAATCTAATTTTTATCGCACAAGGAAACCAATATCAAGTCTAGATTCATTCCCAATCAAATCAAAACTCAATTAGGAAAATCTAACTTATCCCTTGGACTTCTAATAGAGGAAGGAGTCGAACTCCTTCCCCTTATCAATCATGCGCGCGCGCGCCTCCTAGGGACAGTAGGTGGGTCCCAATTTTGGAACCCACTTATAGTTCTAAGGCAATTCAAACTCCAAGTAGATTTTTCCCAAGTGCATATGTTAATTCTAAATTAACATATCCTTTCTAATCAAACCTCCATTATATTTCCAAAATATAATCTTTAATTGTATTTACATAAAATACAATTAATTAGCCAATTCAATTAATAATTCCAAATCATTAATTGAGCCACCAAATATTATAATTAATTACAAATCAATTATAATCCATCAATCACAATTAATTCCAAATTAATTGCGATTCCATCTTCAAGGATATTCTGATAGACTGAATCACCACATAGTGTGACCCATAGGGCCTCATCGTATTAAGCAAGTCCTAGACTAGGCAACATGAAATTCCTAGACGGTTCCATTTGCAATATTAATACGTGAGGACGTTTCAGAGGTTTCTCAAAGCTAACCCTTTCGTTGCGAAGCCTGTTGCGCTCAACGCGGCGATGGTAACGTCCCTTCATCTGACTTGCTCGAATGTATCTAGGATCGATGAAGTGTCTATCCCAATAATACATCCACGGGCGTCTCAGGGAGTTCCTTGGTTAAGATATACTTATGACCATCATAATATATCATTTGCACTGGCCAGTGACTTTACCAACAGAACTATGCAGACTATGAGCAGTGCTCTCTTGTGCTACACTTGAGAGATGAATCCTTCACAGAATCACTTATCACCCCCATTTGTATGTAGCCATAATCCTGGATCGTGTCTTAGGTCAGCTGCTTATTCAGAGCTGACATCGACGGGTCCACCAAGGATATGGGGCAACAAATGTGATGATAAAGTCCTGTAAGTACAAAGGACGAATGGCATCACTTCGACAACTTACCGGTTCCTATATACACTTCGGTGTAGAGTATACATCGATGGGAGTGTCCGGTGGGTACTTCCATTGTTTGATAAGCTTCTTCGAACAACTATGCGTATTTATGGGAACGTTTCTCGATTGTCCAACAAGCCGTTCCGTGGCCGTGGGATCGGCTCACACTTGCTCCAACAAGTATAACCTCCACGCATACTAGTCTTGTCTGGTCCATTCAGACCCCCACATCCGAGATGAACCTCGACTAGGGAGAGTTTGGGATAGATGATAACTCACATAGCTCCCGCTATCTGTGTGATCGATCATCTATCCGAGGGGACATGTTTAATATCAATACAGATAGTAATAAAGATATGACATGCTGTAGCCTGGTGTAATATAAATATGAAAGCGATACTCAATAGTAAAATGCAACAAACATATATTATATTACGTTGACCTGTGTAATAGTACATATATGCCCTCTATAAGGGCACCATTCCCTTAGTAAGGGCTGTCTCTAGGACATATACACTATCAATCTTCCACATGGACTTGAGCTAGTCACCTTTATGCCTAATGCCCAGATTAGCATAATGTCTTAAGTGGAATTCCACTGATAAGACCTTGGTGAAAGGATCTGCCACGTTGTCCGTGGTAGAGACACGTTCTATACTAACTTCTCCTCTATCTATAATCTCACGTATAACGTGATATTTTCTAAGTACATGTTTGTTCTTGTTTTAGATCTAGGCTCCCTAGCTTGAGCGACGGCGCCCGTATTGTCACAATAAATCGTTATTGGACTGGGAGCAGGAACAACCCTCAATTCCTTCAAGAACTCTGAAATCCAGACAGCTTCTTTCGATGCTTCTGATGCAGCAATGTACTCGGCTTCTGTGGATGAGTCAGCAACCGTGGCTTGGTTAGAACTCTTCCAACAGACAGCTCCTCCGTTCAATTTGAATACGTATCCTGTCTGTGACTTAAAGTCATCAGAATCTGATTCAAATCCAGCGTCGACATACCCAGACATCTTCAATTCTGGTTCTCCACCAAACACCAAGAACATCTCTTTAGTCCGTCTAAGGTACTTAAGAATGTTCTTCACAGCAGTCCACTGAGGTACTCCAGGATTCTGTTGGTGTCGACAAGTGACACTAAGCGCATATGCCACATCGGGCCTTGTGCAATTCATTGCATACATTATAGACCCTACTGTCGAAGCATAGGGCACACGACTCATTGCATTTCTTTCTTCATCAGTTTTAGGACCATCCTTAACTGATAAGACAATCCCATGCCTAGCTGGGAGAAAGCCTCTCTTTGAGTCGTCCATCTTATAACGCTTCAGTATTTTGTCGATGTAGGTGGACTGTGTCATTCCTAACATCCTCTTGGATCTATCTCTAAAGATCTTGATCCCTAGGATGTAGTTCGCTTCACCCAAGTCCTTGATCGAGAAGGTACTTGATAACAAAACTTTAGTCTCTTCTAGCATAGAGACATTGTTTCCCATGATTAAAATGTCATCTACATAAATGATCATGAAAACAACTCCTTTGTCGCTGTGTCTCGCGTAGACACAGGGATCTTCCTTTCTTCTGATGAAGTCAAACGATTTGACAACTTCATCAAAGCGGATATTCCAGCTCCTTGACGCTTGTTTTAGCCCATAGATGGATCTCTGTAATTTGCATACAGCAGTTGGCCTGGTTTTATTAATAAAACCTTCCGGCTGTACCATATAGACCTCTTCCTCAAGGTTTCCATTGAGGAAGGCTGTCTTTACATCCATCTGCCAGATTTCATAATCATAGTAGGAAGCTATCGCAAGTAGAATTCGAATGGACTTCAATTTTGCTACCGGTGAAAAGGTTTCATCGTAATCGATGCCATACCTTTGCGTGTAGCCTTTCGCCACAAGCCTAGCTTTGTGCGTTTGTACCTTGCCATCGGCATCTGTCTTTCTTGTAAAGACCCATTTGCACCAGATTTGTCTAACCCCTTGGGGCAAGTCTACCAAGTTCCAAACTTGGTTCTGGTACATTGAATCCATTTCTAATTCCATGGCCTCTTGCCATTTGTCTGAGTCAATATCAATTATTGCCTCTTTGTAGGTCTCGGGATCTTCCCGATCTGATAAACCGACATCAAGTTCACTGATGTCTTCTATCATAAGGCTTTGCTTCTGAGGTCCTCTTAGCATCCTCTTCGACCTACGGAGCTCGACTTGTTCTGGTGCTTTTCTTTTCTGGCTTCGTGTAACACGAACATTATCAGTGGGTACTGATGCAGCTGGTCGTTGGGCGCGACCCTGTTCCCTTGCGGGAGGCTGCTCTTGTGCAACTTGTTGCACAGGTTGGTTGACAACGGGTTCTATTGGTGTGCTTTCAACTGTTGATCTAATCACAGGACTCCCACTGACTATGACATGCCTAGCAAGTGTCATATCAACACCCTTGTCTGCTTCGAAAGCTCCCACTGAACTTGGAGTCCAAATCAGAAGATTTAGAGACCTCATGTTCGCGCGTATCAAAGTCTTGAATTTCTTCAAGTTTTATCATATCATCTAACCTCTCTTCTTAGAGGTATTCAAATTCTAAAAACTTCACGTTTCTAGACACGATCACCTTGTGATCTTCAGCATGATAGAATTCATAGCCTCTCGTCTGACGAGGATAGCCTATGAAATATACTTTGACACCCTTGGCATCTAACTTATCAGTGAGCATCAGCTTGACTATCGCAGGACAGCCCCAAGGTCTAAGATAGCCTAGTGAAGGCTTCTTTCCCTTCCATAACCCATAAGGATTTTTCTCCACTGATTTAGATGGTACACGGTTCAGAATGTAGATTGCAGTGTGTAGTGCATATCCCCACAAATACTTTGGAAGAGTCGAGAATCCAATCATTGATCTTACCATGTCTAACAGGGTTAGATTCCTCCTCTCAGACACACCATTTAACTGTGGTGTTCCAGGAGGAGTCCATTGCGATTGAATTCCATTTTCCTTCAAGTAATCGATAAATTCTTCGCTAAGGTATTCACCTCCTCGATCTGATCGAAGAGTGACTATTCTTAGGTTCAATTCATTCTCGACCTCGTTCCTAAACTCCTTGAATTTCCCAAAGGTCTCGGATTATTCTTCATAAGATAAATATATCCATACCTTGAGAAATCGTCAGTAAAGGTAACGAAGTAAGGATAACCCCCACGCGCATAGACTTTAAACGGTCCACATACATCGGTATGTATGAGCTCTAAGCAGCGAGTGGCATGAAGACCTTGTCCAACAAAAGGTTTGTTCGTCATCTTACCCTTAACACAAGAATCACATGTACCATATGATTCAAAATCAAATGGTTCTAAGTAGTCCAACTTCCTTAGTCTTTGAATCCGTGTTTCATTGATATGGCCTAGCCGACAATGCCATAGATAAGATGGATTATTCTTCTTACTTGAAGACGGTTGTTTGTTATGTATTTGAAATAAAGGTAGACTACTTTGCAAAATATATAAACCATTCACCAAGCGAGCTTTTCCATAATACTGATCATTTAATGAAAAATAACAAGTATTATTCGCAAATCGAATGGAAAAACCCATATTGTCTAACAATGGAATGAAAATAATATTTCTGACAATGGATGGAACAAAATAAACATTATCAAGTTCTAAACATTGTCCCGAAGGTAAATCTATCTTGCTGCGTCCAACGCGTTTGGCTTCAACCGGATTGCCGTTCCCAACATGCAAGTCGATTTCACCTTGCTTGACTAGCCTGTGATCAATTAGCCCCTGCACATTATTACAAATGTGTGAGCCACAGACTGTATCTAATACCCAACCATTGGAGTTAAAAGTAGTCATGTTCATTTCAATAACAAACATACCTGAGCCAGAAGCTGATGACTTCTTAGCTTGATCTGCCCTAAGCTTAGGGCAATCTTTCTTTCAATGTCCTTTCTGCTTACAGAAAAGACATTCATCTGTGCGTACCGTTCCGCTTCTCTTGAACTTCTTTTTCTGGTTCGGACGCTTAGTCTTATCACTCCAAGTGTTAGCCTTGGCTCCCGACTTTCCCTTACCCTTAGCACCTTTGCTTTTCGGATTTGGGTTAGACGGTTGCCCGACAAGCATGATCGACTTTTCCTTCTTAGGAAGAGTTTGATCATATGTCTTCAGCAGATTATGAAGTTCAAGCAGTGTTACGTCCTTCGCATTCATCGTGTAATTAATGATGAACTGCGAATACGAACTCGGCAATGATGGAAGGACAAAGATCACCATGATCTTGTTCTCTAGCTTAACGCCGGCATCGGCAAGCTTTTCAAAGAGACCAATCATTTTGAGAACATGCTCAGACATGTTCCCTCCTTCACTGAGCTTGCATCTGTGTATGTCTTTGATCAAATCAAATTCAACACTTCTAGCTGTCGTCTTAAAGAGCGACTAAAGATGCTTCAACATCTGATACGGCAACATGCTTTCATGTTGCCTCTGCAGCTCATTGCTCATTGCCGCCAGCATAATACACTGCGCGGATCTAGCATCCTCAAGATGCTTATCAGACCTTGCCTTGTTGGCTTGATTCCAAGCAGCAACCTGATCGACAGTCTGATTTTCGAGGCACACGGGAATGACCTCGTCCAAGACGTACTCAATCTTTTCGTACCTCAGCACCAAATGTATATTCCTGATCCAATCTAGGAAGTCCGGTTAAAATTTGCTTCTCCAAGACAGCACGGAGCGAGATACTCGCCATATCTAATATCCTAAGGAGAAATAATATAGAACGAAAATAATAAATCAACTATTGAAATATTATTTCTAAATACATAGTCAACATAACTAAACAACAAGGTCCTTTAGCTGTTTAGCTCCCACTATTTTCACATATGCTTGCCCCCACAACAAACATACGGGTAATGTCCAACAAGTTACCGTAGTGGCCAAGATCCAAATCCATACTATGCTATACTCCAACGGGGGCTGGTCGCATAGCATAATATGACCGGTAGAACTAGTAAGACTATCTAATTGCGTCACGCAACTCTTGGTTGTTAAATCTAATTTAACCCGATGCCCTACATATTTTACCTATCGAGGTCGCTAGATACAATATGCAGTAAGTCATAACCATAGGCTTACTCTAATCTGACGATTATTGCGAGTCTGTAAGACGAGGTCGCCAATACAAGAAAACGCAATGAAAGTTCAGAATTAAGCACCCTATGGAAAGCATCTCAGAAATACATACATATATATATTTCTGTACTTATATTGGTTGGGGTTTGTAGCTTGAGGGTTGTTATCAGTCATCTACAAACAAATAAGGGCGCCGCCTACCCATCATGCAGGAACGGTCTACACGTAATGGATGCCGCCTATCCATTCTAGTTCAAAACGCGGTCAAGCACATAATGGGTGCCGCCTACCCATACATAAATATGCGGTCCGACATATAAGAGGGCGCCGCCTACCCTCGCATGCATAGCGGTCGAACGGAATTTAAAACATGGTATTTAAACATGCATTGTCAAACAATAGCATATAGAGCATATGAAACAAGTAGTAGCCTATGTGGATGACAAATGACTTCATAATTTCATTATGAAAATTATAATCCCATACTTATAATCTCTATGAAATAATTGAAAATTTGGACTAGATTGAATAATCGAAAATTCTATTGACCAAGTAGCAATTTTCGAATACCCGAAGGACTTAATTGTAATTTTAAAAACCTTGGAGGTGTTAAATCTAAAATTCAAAAGTAGAAGGACTAATTTGCAATAAATAATAAATTGATAAATTACAAATAAGCCCTTTAACTTTATACTAATTAAATTTAACCCCTCTAGTTTAAAACAATTACAATTAAATCATATTTATATTCCAAATATAAAATTCAATCCTCAAAACTTTCAAAAATTCAATTTTGGGTCCAACCCGAAAATATATATATATATATATATATATATATATATATATATATATATATATATATATATATATATATATATATATATATATATATTTTTTTTTTTTTTTTTTTTTTTTTGAAAACGTGGGACGGGACCTAGTCCCGCCCCCCTGGTGCCCGCGGCCCCGGGCGCCCGGCGCCGCGGTCCCGGGCACGCGGGCACCGGTGCCTCGGGTGCAGGCGCCCGGCGCCTGGTGGGGCGCCGGGCGCCTGCGTCCGTAGGCTCCGGGTACCTACGTCACGCAGGTACCCGAGTGACCGCGGTACACGGGCGCCTAGCACCTGTGCCACGGGCACGGCGCCTGCGGCACGCAGGCGGCCGGCTGCCGCCTGTGTCGCGCAGGCGACCCGGTCCGAAAAAATATATATATATAAATTTTATTTTTTTTGGAAAAATATAAATTCTAAATTTATATAATAAACAAAACTTTTGAAAATTGAATTTATCATAGAATCAATTGCATCCACATATCTACAAAATCATACAATATATATACATATATACGTAATCAATTAACCTCGCTCTGATACCACTATAAGAAAATATGGTCAGAGTTACCCCTAGGGTACGCAGCGGAATTTCAAAAATTTTCTTAACATACAGGTTAATTGATTATGCATATGTCGTATATATATAAACACGTCAATTAGAAGACTAACCTTACTTCCAAAGAAGCTTCTAAGTCTTCGTAATATTCCGGTGTATCTTCTCCTTCGTCAAAGTCGAAGATATCTACAATACTCTGTATATCTGCAAGACAATAAGAGTTAGTTTCCAGCTCCTAGAACCTCAACCTTGGTATCCACGGATGAACAGCCTATCGGAAGAATGCTAGGATATTCTTTGTGTGACCAAGAGGACGGGGCGGCAATTCCTCCGGTGAGGTGGCGCGCGCGGGTGGCTAAGAGGAGGGGAGAGCTTTTTATTTTCTCTAAGAAAACTGGGTAGAATAACTGTGAAAGTCTATGTCAGAAACTGTGTGTAAAAAGCTCTCTAATAGTCCACTATATATAGTAGTCTATAGAAGCCTAAAGCATAAGCAATTAGACTTCGTAAAGGAATAAGAATCTAATTCTTATCGCACAAGGAAACCAATATCAAGTCTAGATTCATTCCCAATCAAATCAAAACTCAATCAGGAAAATCTAACTTATCCCTTGGACTTCTAAAAGAGGAAGGAGTCGAACTCCTTCTCCTTATCCATCATGCGCGCGCGCGCCTCCTAGGGACAGTAGGTGGGTCCCAATTTTGGGACCCACTTATAGTTCTAAGGCAATTCAAACTCCAAGTAGATTTTGCACAAGTGCATAAGTTAATTCTAAATTAACATATCCCTTCTAATCATACCTCCATTATATTTCCAAAATATAATTTTTAATTGTATTTACATAAAATACAATTAATTAGCAAATTTAATTAATAATTCCAAATCATTAATTGAGCCACCAAATATTATAATTAATTCCAAATCAATTATAATCCATCAATCACAATTAATTCCAATTTAATTGCGATTCCATCTTCAAGGATATTCTGATAGATTGAATCACCACATAGTGTGACCCATAGGGCCTCATCGTATTAAGCAAGTCCTAGACTAGGCAACATGGAATTCCTAGATGGTTCCATTTGCAATATTAATACGTGAGGACGTTTTAGATGTTTCTCAAAGCTAACCCTTTCGTTGCGAAGCCTGTTGCGCTCAACGCGGCGATGGTAACGTCCCTTCATCTGACTTGCTCGAATGTATCTAGGATCGATGAAGTGTCTATCCCAATAATACATCCACGGGCGTCTCAGGGAGTTGCTTGGTTAAGATATACTTATGACCATCATAATATATCATTTGCACTGGCCAGTGACTTTACCAACACAACTATGCAGACTATGAGCAGTGCTCTCCTGTGCTACACTTGAGAGATGAATCCTTCACATAATCACTTATCACCCCCATTTGTATGTAGCCATAATCCTGGATCGTGTCTTAGGTCATCTGCTTATTCAGAGCTGACATCGACGGGTCCACCAAGGATATGGGGCAACAAATGTGATGATAAAGTCCTGTAAGTACAAAGGACGAATGGCATCACTTCGACAACTTAACGGTTCCCATAGACACTTCGGTGTAGAGTATACATCGATGGGAGTGTCCGGTGGGTACTTCCATTGTTCGATAAAGCTTCTTCGAACAACTATGCGGTGTTATGGGAACGTTTCTCGATTGTCCAACAATCCGTTCCGTGGCCGTGTGATCGGCTCACACTTGCTCCAACAAGTATAACCTCATACTAGTCTTGTCTGGTCCATTCAGACCCCCACATCCGAGATGAACCTCGACTAGGGAGAGTTTGGGATAGATGATAACTCACATAACTCCCACTATCTGTGTGATCGGTCATCTATCCGAGGGGACATATTTAATATCAATACAGACAGTAATAAAGATATGACATGCTGCAGCCTGGTGTAATATAAATATGAAAGCGATACTCAATAGTAAAATGCAACAAACATATATTATATTACGTTGTCCTGTGTAATAGTACATATATGCCCTCTATAAGGACACCATGCCCTTAGTAAGGACTGTCTCTAGGACATATACACTATCAGGTGATAGTATGTGAATTCTTAGCGAAGGGTTGATAATTATGCTAATGGCTATATAGCGCATTATACTCCGTGTTATTGCTTTATTTCTTTGATCTATCTAAATCTCTATCTTCGTATTGTTGATTAATTACTGAACAAAATTGGACAATTCATTGGTCTTTGACCTATCTAAATCAATATCTTCGTAGTGTTTAGTAATTACAACTGGACAATTCATTGATCAAGGATCTCTATGCAGAACTGTTAGGAAACTTGTAATTTTGATGAGCAATTAACCATGCTAAATTAAGGAAAGTCCAGTAACTAGTACTCTTAAGGTCTATAGGAATTTAGAATTTTAAGGACATTGTAAAAGAGGAACGTTTGCTGAAGACTTAGATTAGGTGCTAGATAGGTTTGTTTTTACCGCTTATGATGTACCTTGTTTGCTGAAAAGAAAATAACCTATTGAAGCATTTGCTGACGATGTACTTTGTTTTTACAAACAAACTATTGAAGCATTTAGAAACCGCTCAGAATCTTGAAATA
>CM051456.1:64113678-64272929 GCA_028274465.1 Plantago ovata
ATGCTGATCATGGAGGATAACTCTGATAGATAAAAGTACCTTGGGAACTTGTCAGTTTTTGGGTACTAGATTAATATCATGGTTCAGCAAGAAGCATAACCTGTGTTGCCAATTCATCCCACTGCATCTGAAACATGCCCGTGGTGTGCACAGGTCAAATCCTATGGATTCAGCAAAAATTAAGAGATTATGGTATTTCTGCAAAGAAAACACCAATCTTTTGTGATAATACAAGTGCTATTGCAATCACGCAAAATCCTAAGTTCACTCAAGGACTAAGCACATTGATATTAGACATCATTTCATTAGAGATCATGTAGAAAAAGGAGATATTGAGGTTGTGAAAGTAGGCACTGATGATCAGCTTGCTGACATCTTTACAAGCCACTACCAGATAATAGGTTCGCAATGCTAAGGTAAACCTTGGATTGATTGAACTACCTCAATAAAGGATACACTTGGCAGAATGCTGAAACAGGTATTCAGCAAGCCAAAGTATTCTTATTTAAAAGCCCCGTCTACTAATTCCTTCTAAGAAATGATAAGTCACTACATGTTTGCTGAAACAGGCATTCAGCAAGTAATTCCTTCAAAACGGGTATTTGTTAGGAAACTTGAGCACTTGCTGAGACAGGCACTCAGTAAAAGAAAGACCTTAAGGATTGCTGAAACAGGCATTCAGACAATCAAATATACTGAAACAGGTATTCAAGTATCAAGGGAATATTCTGAGACGGGAACTCAGAAAAAGAGCTAAGCTCATCTCTCAGATTTTACAAAAGGATATCTCAAGTACAAAAGAATTTACTGATACAGGAAATCAGAAATATCTTTTAAACTTAAGAAAATATGAGATATCTAAGTAAGGGGGAACTTTCAGCAAGTATCTAGGTTGATAATTCAAACTCGCTGAAAAGATTCTTGTCTATTTCAGCAAGCAATCTAATCCCTTAAAACTCGGTAAAATCAATTTGTGACGTTAATCGGGCACATATAAACTCGTAATAATCATGACATGAAATTCAATCGTGGCGATTGAGTAAAAGGAGTTACTAATCTAACGGTTAATAAAACAAAGAGAGAGAGTGCTCTGACGGTTTCAAGTTAGTGGGCCACTACGCATTTAATGCAAAGGCTCCACTAACGCCTATGTTTCTCTGTTTTACCCTTGCTGAGAGCTCAAATCGATTGAGTCTCTCACACACCAGAGACACTATATAAAGAAGGAGTTAGAGAAATGACAAAATTCTTTAACTCACATTTCCTTTCTCTGCAAATTTTAGCCTGAATCTATTGTACCTCCGGTCAAAAAGCAAACTATCTCTTTCCGTACACATTTTTCTGATCTATAAAAGAAATGGCTCCCAAGAGACAGTCTTCCAAGTCCTCAAAGTCATCTAAGGTTGACAGTGCTGAAACACGCACTGCTCCGGTGACTACTCCGACTACAAACACAACGAAAGTTGTGTTGAAAAACGACCGAATATCAGAAAAACCTATGCCTCCGTCATATCTTGACAATGCAAAGTGTGAGATGTTGATGCAATGGGGAGGTTTTGCGAAAGAGAAGTACATTAGGTACTTCTATGAACAAGAACTTGATGACGAGAATGAAGAGGCGCTTGAGTTTATCAAGCAGCAAGGCCTCATGAACTTTATATCTGCTCGCACTAAGCAAGTGAGCATGATAGATACTATGGAATTCTACAACAATGCAGAAATCCAGTCCCTTACTGATAGTAAAGGAGTCACTGAAAAAGTGATCTTTACTACAGTTCAGAACTCGCAAATCGTCCTGAAATGGACTGATTTAGCAGAAATCTTTCAGATTCCAACCACTGGAACTGAAGATGACGTCACTTCCACTGACGAAGAAATTGAAGCTTTCTACAGTGACGTCAGAAATGAGAAAATGAAGAAAGGCGAGATTGCTCCCGTGACTTGGACAAAGCACTTTAAGAGAAAGCATCTCTGCCACTCACTTGGTCTAGTAGCTTTGCTGCTAATAAAAGTTCTTGACTCCCAAGTTGGAGGAATTGACCAAGTAGGCCTGAGAAGATGGCCGTTGCTGATGCATATCCATGAAAATAAAACGGAACTTAAATGGGCTAAGTACATTTTCAACATGCTTGTTGATTGTGTTACTAAGTTCAAGGTAAAGGTAGAAGACAACAAGGTCTCACCTTCCTTTCCAGTTATGTATGGAATCAAGATATGCTACATCCTTGAACATTTCAGGATTCAGCTGAGAAACCCATTGCCAATCAAAAAGTCTGTATGCAATGTGGGAAGATCATTCTACAAGCAGAATGTACCTAAGATTGCTGGTAAGAAACTCGAAAAATCAAAGAAGACAACAACTGCAAATGTTGTCAGCACAAGCCAACAAGAAAGGTATACAACAGCTGCAGATGTTACCACTCAGCAACTTAGAGATGAAACTGCTGTTGGTGGTGGTAACACAAATGAAACTGCTGTAGATAATCAACAAGGTACGTGTACAACAGCCGTTGCTGAAAATGCAACTATAGATTCCTCTGGAAAACTGGAGAAATCTAACAAGAAAAAGAGGAAAGCTGATGATGACACTCAGACTGCAGCGTCATCAGCAAACCCCGTACCTAAGAGGAAACGGACCGGAAACACAAGGAAGAAAACACTGGCTCGCAAGTCAGTTCCTGTTGTCCAAGACCTCTCAGACAATTCCCAAACAAATGCTGAAACGCATTTGCCAGTAGATGTTGACAAGGTGGTTACTGAAGCCTATGTCAGCAACATTGAAGTGTTTGCGGAAGCCTTCAATGATCGACTTAACGTTGATACGTCTACTGAGAACAGACCACAAGGCAGTGGAAATGAAATTCCTGCCCATGTCCCAGATATCTACATTGTAGATAATTTAGATGATCAAACTATGGAACCAGCAAGTGACATTGCTGCTGATCTGCAAAAAGCGGCACTTGCTGATGCTGCTGAAAAGATGGTTGCTGAACAAGCAACTCATCAAGTTGCTGAAACCCCGCTTGCTGAAGGACCAGTTGCTGAGACAGCAATGGTTCCAGTTCCAGAAGTTGTTGAAACACAAGAAGCACTATTCAACGACGCATCTCGTGATGCTGAGAATACTGACCCAAGTTCACCCAAGACATCAATCGACAAAGTCCAGCTTGTACTGGAAGCTATAAGCCAACAAATGGAGTTGGAGATTGAAGAATCATCCAACAAATCCATTGATGTCTTCATGACAAGCAGTGAGCTCAAGGGTCAAGATGCTTCTGCTCAACTTGTCATTTCAGAGACAAGGGAGATTGCTGAAACCGCACAGCTTTCTCAAATAGAGCAAGACAAGAAGTCTGGTGAAGAAACAGTCCAAGAAGCTGAAGAAACTGTTAATGCTGAAAGGACTGAGCCACAACCTGTCCTTCTTCAGCAGGTAGTTAATTCAACCATCAGTAAAACTTCAAATTCTGAAACTTATTCTTTTGCAAATATTATGTTATCTCTACAGACTTCTACAAATGCAAGTCAGATGGTTGCTGAAGCCTCTGCACCAGAACAAACACTCCCTGCTCAGCAGGTAGTTAATGTTTTTGGTAATAAAACTAAGTTTGACAGCTTAGTACTTGTATCTAACTCAAATTTATTTCAGGATGAACAAATGGACGATGCTATTCAAGCTCCTCAAGGAATGGAAATTGTACAACATGAGCTTGCTGAATCTCAGCAGGTAATTCATGTTTCAGCTTTGAACTTTAAAACAATTTTCCAAACCAATCCTGATCTAAATAATGTTCTTTTTCAGGCTCAATAGGAGACCACTGAAGTGGTACTCATCACTGAAGATCATCAAGTAAGTTCTGAGGAACTGTACTTGAACTTCAAAAGAACTACTTTGTCACAAGTTGCTAAGTCCGTCAGCAACTGGCAAACATATAGGCGAATGGACTTCTCTAATCTCCATCTTCATCTTTCGAACGAGAAAAAGAGATCTTCTCTGCTGAAGCTCGAAACATTTGTCCACTCCATCCTCCCTAAAGAAATGACATATTCTCAGTAAATGAGCTCGAATCTGATTGCTCAAATCAGAGAGAATATGAAGGAAAAATTTAAGAGTGTCTCTCCAGCTGAACAAGCTGTGATGCTCAAAGGTTCATTTGTACTTATGGTGGCTGATCCCCACAAAATCAATGAGGAAGAGAAAGTGACAAGTGTTGCTTTATACAAGCACCTTGAGCTAGTAATTCTGACCGATGATGATGAAGAGGAAGAAGATGAGAACATTCCCACTAATCCAAGTGATGATGAAGGGAAAGATTCCGAGGACAAGAAAGACGATGATGATGATAATCAAGGTCCAAGTCCTGATGCTGGAGGTTTGAAATTAACAGTTGCTGAAGATACTCCACAAGAAAATCAGCAAGTTGAACAACAACAACCTCAGCAAGAATCTCAACCTCCTCCTGCTGCTGCTGAAAATCAAGCACCTGTGCAAGGTGCTGATACTGAAGAAGAATATGCCAGAAAAAGGGCTGCCTTGAAAAATGGAAAAAGTCCAGTTTCTGATGCCAAGGTTACTGAAGAAAACCTTGATGATGATGATGAACAAGATGAAGATTACCAACGCGCTCTACGGAACAGTCTCTTGATCCATGCAAGGCATACACAGGATCTAGAAATTGGTCAATCTTCAGGAGTAAGATAAAAGGAAGTCCCCTCCCTTCCATTTACTACTGGCGAAACTCCAGTAATTGTGTCTCAACGTTGCCTTCAGCAACTACTCAATTAAAACTAACTACTGGCGAAACTCCAGTAATTGAGTCTCAAGCTCAATTAATACTAACTACTGGTGAAACTGGTGAAACTCCAGTTGTTGAGTCTGAAGCGTTGCCATCAGCAAAAGGAAGTGAAGCTGCTGACTTAGGTTCCAAGGTTGCTGAACTTGATGAATCTGAGGATGACGACTACTTATCAGAAAATGAGGATGAACAATCCAAAACAGATCCAAAAGTTGTTCAAATCCCTCCTCCTGATTACATAAATGATTTAGACGATGGTCTAAGAGGAAAATTGGTGATAAAGGATGATCAGTTTGCTTCCGAACTAAAAGTTCATTCCTTGACACCACATCTAGTGCCGTTCCCAAGAGTTGAGGAGTTTACTCCTAGAATTTTGGACCTAAAGAAAGTCCATGATGCCTGCAAAGCAGAAGATGAGGCACTGCTTGCTGAGAGCCCACTTGACTTTGAAAAAATATTGGCTACAGTGCTGAGACGCACTACAACTTTAACAATAGCTCAGAAAGACATCAGTCTTTATCACAAGAGCTATGAAGAAGATGTAAGTCAAGCCCTCAAGCTAGCAAAGACCGCTCTCGTGAAAGCTCAGACTTTCATGGATGAGAAGGCCGCAACAGAGAAAAGACATGAAGAGAACATGATGAGCATTCAAAAAGAGTTGTCAAAAATGACTTCTGATCAGCAACAAATCATCATGAAGTATAATAGTTTAAGCACTCTTGCTGAAAATTGCAATGAGTTCTATTCTCTGCACATCACTCCGATGTTGCAATCCATGTCTAAGGGGGAAAAGAAAAGTACTAGAAAAAGAAACCAAACCCCTCCTGCTGTTGATGAGCCACTGCCCATAGAACCGCTTGCTGAAAAAGAGCAATGTTCTAAAAGGCAAGCAGAATCTGAGTTGAATTCAGCATGTACCAAAAAGAGAAAAACCGCTGCTGAAACTCAAGATTTTTGCCATACTGAAAGTCATCAAAATCTGAATGAAGATGATGAAGATGATGACAATCAAACAATAGCTCAAGCCATAAGAGCTAGACCTTTAACAGCCTTGACTCCGTCTGGCCACTGAAAGCATTTCTCGTCTGACTCCTCAGCAAGAGATCAAGACAATGCTAAAACAAGAAGAAGAAGGCAAAGACAGGAAGAAAAGAGGCTGGCCAGCATTGCTATTGGCTCCGACATTGAATACACAAAGACCAGCAATGAAGAAACCACTCAGAATGTGATCAGAAACATTCATGGTTGCTGGATCTTAAAGCTAGAAGATTTGCTGGTGAATGAGTTCTTTCCTACAGCCATATTGAACCAAATGTTCACATGGATTGAACTCAAGGTACAAAGAAATCAAAGGGAAGAATCCCTCCCAAGAAATATTGCTGGGAGATGGTTGAATCTCGAGGTCTCAGTAAGAAGAATTGCCATTGGTAAGACTTATAGACAAGAACCAAATCTGATCAAACCACCTGGCATTGCTTACTACTCTGACCCAGTAACAAAGAAAACAAAGAAGAGACTTGGATTGATTCCTTATGCGTACTTCTATCTCACTGCTAAGGATCAAGAAGAAGATCTTCTCTGGCTAAAAAAGATTCATCCTAAAAGCATTTCAGATACACAGCTTCTCCATGCCAGCAATTGGGGCATGCATTTGTGGGTGACTAACTACATGGAAATGAATGCTGAAAAGCATCATCATACTGCCTGCAAAAACGCAAGAATTCTTCAACTACAAGTCCGTAGGCTTCTGGAAAACTACGAAAAGGACTGTGTTGAATTTACTGCACTTGCTGAGAAGAGTGTAAGAGAGATTTTGAGAAAATCCTGTGAAAGAGCTTAAGTCCCTGCAATAGTTTTTGTTAAAGTGTTTGTTTGCTGATTCTGTTTAAAGTTATCTCTGCTACTTCTTGTAAACTTCTGAAAGATAACTATCAGCAATGAAGCTTTTGACTCTTATTGGTTTTTGATTATGCAATTTACTTATGCTTACTGTTTAATTATTCAAGTATGATTGCATTAATCAACTGATTTATTCAACATCAGAAACCTCTAAAAGGGTAACAATTAATTTAGCCATGGATTGCTAACATCAAAAAGGGGGAAATTTGTTAGGAAACTTGTAATTTTGATGAGCAATTAACCATGCTAAATTAAGGAAAGTCCAGTAACTAGTACTCTTAAGGTCCATAGGAATTTAGAATTTTAAGGACATTGTAAAAGAGGAACGTTTGCGGAAGACTTAGATTAGGTGCTAGATAGGTTGGTTTTTACAGCTTATGATGTATCTTGTTTTCTGAAAAGAAAATAACCTATTGAAGCATTTGTTGACGATGTACTTTGTTTTTACAAACAAACTATTGAAGCATTTGGAAACCGCTCAGAATCTTGAAATATATTGAAGATTTGAAGACTTGAAGAATTCGAAGATCTGAAGACTTGAAGAATTCGAAGATCTGAAGACTAGAAGATTTCTGAAGACTGGTATCTACAAAGGCACATGTTGCTCAGAAAGTGGAAACTTCAGCAACACCATTGCATAAGTGAAAATCTGAAACACAGAGTAGGTTGTGCTTGCTGAAACTGAGACTGACCACTTGTTGAAAGTACTTACATTTGCGCTCCATTGTTACTGTTTGAATTCTATTCAAATAAGCATTAAATGCAAAGCTTACACGCGAAGGACATGAAGACTAGAAGACAAACAAGGACGCTGCTGAAAGTACAAAAGCAAGATAGTGACATCTTAAGGATCAAAAGCCTTGGAATTTAAAAGTCAAACGGATCCTTATTTTCACTATAAATAGAGGTCATCCGGCAAAGAGTTGAAGTGTGTCAACAACGTGATCAAACTCTCACTTATGCTTAAACTCACATACCTTCTAACTCTCTATACTGCCATTGATCCGTTCCAAGACTTAAAGCTTGAGAAAGCTACTTGTGAAGAAGTAGAATTTACATGACTAAGAAATTAGTTAAGTGTTCTTTCTTCCTTTTAAACAAGAACAAGTCTTGACACCAGAAACAATCAAACTTGTTTACTACAAACTATTCAAAGTTTTGTTTCTTAGATTACTTGTTGTAACTGAATAAGTTATAATAAAGTCATCTCACCCCAAAAACTCTCTAACTGAAAATACACCCTTTCAGGCGTGATATTCAGGGGGAACTTAATCGAGCATAGTTTTGCTGATTAAAAGTACAAAGTTTGGTGGAGAACAAGGTTGCGTTCTCTAGATTAGGTTGGAGACAAAGCAAGTGTGCTTTGGTTTCTGTTTGAATCGCTCTAGATAGGAGTTGTAAGGAACCTCAATCATATCTTAGTGGATTCAGTCCTAGAAAGGACAAAGTGGATTAGCTGAGAGATTACGCCACTCTCAGATACCACTATAAAAGTGTTTGTGTGATTTACTTACTGTACTTAGTTTTCAGCAAATCATATCTGTCTGTACACAGTCACTCACATCACTTGCTGAAACCTTCATTTACTGAAAAGAGCACTTATTGTATCAAAGACTTCCGCTCTCTGATTTTAAGTATCAGCAAACCTAGCTACTGAAAAGTAACTTACGCTTGCTGAGAAAGTTAAGTATCAGCAAACTCATTACTGAAAAGTAATAAGCACTTGCTGAGAAAGTTTTAAACGACGAAAGTTTGAAAAGACAATTCACCCCCCCCCCCCTCTAGTCTTTTCTTGTTGTTTAAAGGGACCAACAAGAACCGAGGAATTTATGCATGATTATTAACCCGTTATGCTTTGAAGGACCATACTATCACCAATCTCCATTATCTGTTAAGAAAAACCTTTGCTAAATCGTCTGTTGTTTTATATTCTAAATTAGATTAGATAAAGCTAGTTATAGTCCTTAGAGATCGACACTCGAGGTTATTCTACTGCTACACTACGGTTTTCGTTGTAGTTGTGAATTGCCTTTGGCTAAATACAAATTTATTTGATTGATTGATTGGAACACGACAATCCAAAGCGTTCGTCACTTGTACACCGTAGATTGGTCTTCAGCAATCGTTGAAAAAAGCTTTGTCTCAGATCACGATTGCCTTGCTGAAAAAGCATGGTTATGGCATAAACGAACAAGTCATCTAAACTTCAAGACGCTGAATAAGCTGTCTAAAAAGGCACTTGTAGTTGGATTACCTAAGGTTACTTATAAGAAGGATGGTGTTTGCAATGCATGTCAGCAAGGAAAGCAAACCAAATCTTCTTTCAAGAACAAGGCAGTACCGTCAACTACAAAACCTTTACAACTCTTGCACATGGACTTGTTTGAATCTTCTTCAACAAGCTATGCTGGTAAGAAGTATGGTCTGATCGTGGTGGATGACTATTCAAGATTCACTTGGGTATTATTCATCAAGCACAAATCTGAAACTTGGACTGAAATACCTAACATGCTGAATAAGCTTGAAGTCATGAAAAATGACAAGGTAAAAGTCATAAGGACAGACCATGGTACTGAGTTTTTAAACCAGTACATAACTGAGTATTGCACCTCAAAAGGCATACAACATCAGTTATCGTCAATAAGGACACCACAACAAAACGGTGTTGCTGAACGGAAGAATCGTACCCTGAATGAAGCCGCAAGAACAATGCTTGCTGACACTGAAATAAGTGAGGCTTACTGGGTTGAAGCGATTAATACCGCCTGTTACACTCAAAACAGATGTTTGATTACTAAGGAATACAACAAAACTCCTTATGAATTGTTTGTTGGAAGACCTCCTAATATCACTCATCTAAGACTATTTGGTTGCAAGTGTTTTGTTCTTAATAACGGTAGAGAATACCTAAGAACATTTCAACCAAAGGCAGACGAAGCGATATTTCTCGGTTACTCCTTTCATAGTAAAGCTTATAGAGTTTACAACAAAAAGGCACAAAAGATCGAAGAATCAGTGCATGTTGTATTCTACGAAAAGACACAAGGAGTGCCTGCTGAAGAAGAAATATCAGAATGTATGAAAAAGTTAATCATACATGAGCAAAGAACTGAATCTAATGCTAGGCAAATCAAGTCAATTGAACTAAATGATGATTCTGACAATGACTCTCCTCCCCCAAGTCATGACAAGATAAATATAGTTCATGACAAGGAATTTCCAGCAAAAGACGCAGTTGCTTCGGAAGTTGCTGAAACTATGCAACCTCCCGTGCCTGCTGAAGAGTTACCACAATCTAGCAATGCTGAACAAGCAGTTGCTGATGAACCTATCTCAGCAAAGACACAAATTCCCAGTAGTACTGAACAAGTACATGCTGAAGAGTCACATGGTGATGAGCAAACATATCCAGATCCAACAAGCAGAAAACCTGTAAATAAATGGATTAGAGATCATCCCTCTACGGATATGATTGGTGATATTGATAAACGCCAAGTGACTAGATCCAAAGTTTCTACTACTCATGGACTTGCTGAAGAAGCAACTGTCGTAGAAGTAGAATCATTGTTCTCTTGCTTTGTTTCAGAAATTGAACCTAAAACCATAGAAGAAGCTTTAAAGCATTCTGAATGGATAAAGGCAATGCAAGAAGAACTGGATCAATTTGAAAGGAACAAAGTCTGAAAACTTGTACCACTTGTTGAAGGCAAGAAAGCTATTTGTACAAAGTGGGTGTTCAGAAACAAGCTGAGTGAGTCTGGTGCAGTAACACGAAATAAAGCACGTTTAGTTGCTCAAGGTTACTGTCAGACTGAAGGATTGGACTATGATGTGTCTTAAGTACCAGCTGCAAGATTGGATGCAATTAGGCTTTTCTTGGCCTTTGCTGCTCACAATGACTTCATTGTCTACCAAATGGATGTTAAAAGTGCATTCTTGAATGGTGAACATGCTGAAGAAGTCTACTTAGAACAACCCCCTGGCTTTGAACTTCCCTCAGAAACCAAGATGGTATACAAGCTTCAGAAAGCTGTATATGGTCTAAAGCAAGCACCATGAGCATGGTATGATACCTTGGCTAAGTTCTTGCTGGATAATAGTTTCAAGAAAGGTGAAGTTGACAAAACCTTATTTACCATGAACCATGATGGTAAAATACTCTTACTTCAAATTTATGTGGATGACATAATTTTTGGATCTAAGGACAAGCAACTTTGTGATGATTTTGCCAAACTCATGACAAACAAGTTTGAAATGAGTATGATGGAAAAATTGAATTATTTCCTAGGATTGCAAGTCAAGCAACTCAAAGATGGAATATTCATAAATCAAGCAAAGTATGCGAAAGAAATGCTCATAATGTTTAGGATCAAAGAGGAAGAGATATCTGAAAAGATCCCTATGAGTGTTGGTACCAAATTGGGCTATACTAAAGAAGATAAAAGTGTTGAAGAACACAAATATAGGAAGCTCATTGGTTCCTTGTTGTATTTAACAGCAAGTAGACCTGACATTCAGTATGCTGTTTGTGTGTGTGCAAGATTCCAATCTGATCCAAGAGAATCACACTACAAAAAGGCAATCAAGATACTGAAATATGTCAAAGGTACAGTCAATGTTGGATTATGGTATCCTAAAGATTCTGGACTAGAATTGGTTGGTTATTCTGATGTTGATCATGGAGGATCAACTCTTGATAGAAAAAGTACCTCTGGAACTTGTCAGTTTTTGGGTACTAGATTAATATCATGGTTCAGCAAGAAGCAAACCTGTGTTGCCAATTCATCCACTGAATCTGAATACATTGCGGATGGATGTTGCACAGCTCAAATCCTATGGATTCAGCAACAATTAAGAGATTATGGTATTTCTGCAAAGAAAACACCAATCTTTTGTGATAATACGAGTGCTATTGCTATCACACAAAATCCTAAGTTTCAATCTAGGACCAAACACATTGATATTAAACATCATTTCATTAGTGATCATGTGGAAAAGGGAGATATTGAGGTTGTGAAAGTAGGTACTGATGATCAACTTGCTGACATCTTTACCAAGCCCCTACCAGATAATAGGTTCGCAATGCTAAGGTATAACCTTGGATTGATTGAACTACCTCAATAAAGGATACAATTGGCAGAATGCTAAAACAGGTATTCAACAAGCCAAAGTATTCTTACTTAAAATCTCCTTCTATTAATTTCTTCTAAGAAATGATAGGTCACTACATGATTGCTGAAACAAGCATTCAGCAAGTAATTCATTCAAAACGGGTATTTGTTAGGAAACTTGATCACTTGCTGAAGACGGGCACTCAGTGAGAGAAAAAAACCTTAAAGATTGTTGAAACGGGTATTCAGACAATCAAAGATACTGAAACAAGTATTCAAGTATCAAGGGAATATTCTGAGACGGGAACTCAGAAAAAGAGCAAAACTCATTTCTCAGATTTTACAAAAAGATATCTCAAGTACAAAAGAATTTACTGATACGGGAACTCAGAAATATATTTTAAATTTAAGAAAATATGAGATATCTAAGTAAGGGGGAACCTTCAGCAAGTATCTAGGCTATTTAAGCAAACTCGCTGAAAAGATTCTTGTCTATTTCAGCAAGTAATCTAATCCCATAACACTGGGTAAAATCAATTTGTGACGTTAATCGGGCACAGATAAACTCGTAATAATCATGACATGAAATACAATCGTGGCCATTGATTAAAAGGAGTTATTGATCTAACGGTTAACAAAACAAAGAGAGAGAGTGCTCTGACGGTTTTAGTTAGTGGGCCACTACGCATTCAATGCAAAGGCTCCACTAACGCCTTTGTTTCTCTGTTTTACCCTTGCTGAGAACTCAATTCGATTGAGTTTCTCACACATCAGAGACACTATATAAAGAAGGAGTTAGAGCAATGACAAAATTCTTTAACTCACATTTCTTTCTCTGCAAATTTTAGCCTGAATCTACTGTACCTCCGGTCAAAAAGCAAACAAACTTTTTCGTACACATTTTCTTCTATATAAAGAAATGGCACCGAAAAGACAATCCTCCAAGACCTCCAAGTCGTCTAAGGTCAGTGCTGAGAAACGCACTGCTTCGGTGACTACTCCGGCAACAAACACAACGAAAGTTGTGTTGAAAAACGATAGAATCTCCGAAAAACCCATGCCTCCGTCATATCTTGACACTGCAAAGTGTGAGATGATGATGCAATGGGGAGGATTTTCTAAAGAGAAGTATATTAGATACTTCTATGAACAAGAACAGGACGGTGACAATGAAGAGGCGCTTGAATTTATCAAGCCGCAAGGCGTCATTCATTTTATAACTGCTCGCACTAAGCAAGTGAGCATGTTAGACACAATGGAGTTCTACAACAATGCAGAAATCCAGTCCCTAACAGACAGTAAAGGAGTCACTGGAAAAGTGTTCTTTACTACAGTTCAGAACACGCAAATAGTCCTGAAATGGACTGATTTAGCGGAAATCTTTCAGATTCCAACCACTGGAACTAAAGATGACGTCACTGCAACTGACGAAGAAATTGAAGCCTTCTACACTGACGTCAGAAATGAGAAAATGAAGAAAGGAGAGATTGCTCCCGTGACTTGGACAAAGCACGTTAAGAGGAAGCAGCTCTGCTACTAATTAAAGTTTTGGACTCCCAAGTTGGAGGATGATGAATGTGTATTTTACACTTTCATTTGAGTCTTTTTCACCTATTTTAGCTATCCTCTATGTTAATTTAGCTATATTTTAGTGCATTTTATTAGAATAGTGTCACGTTTCCCTTTAGTTTTTATTTTACAGGTTTGGTTGAAAAACGAGGATTTCCGTGCAATTATATTGAAGTTGACAAGGAATTGGTGTTCCGGAAGCCTATTTGGAGTATCTGAACGTTTCCGGATAGTATTTGGAGTCTAGGGGTCGAATCTGGAGGTTAGAAGGCCACTAGAAGTCAGAAACCGAGTCCGAAAAGGGGATGAAATCCAAAAACCCGTCAAACACGCGGAATTTCCCGAAAAAAGCTCCCGGGCGAATCGCCCGGGATGTGGGGCGAATCGCCCCACACCAGGCGACTCGCCCGGTGTGTGGGGCCCTTTGCCCCACAGAAATTCGAACACTATATATACTTGCTCAGTTTTTCTCCGAATTTCATACTTTTCCAGACCTATTCTCTCACCTTTCTCTATTGTTTTAGGTAGGAACTTCCCAGAGCTTGTTCTGGGGGTTCATAGCTTAGGAGATACTTTTTCAGAGCAGTTTGGATCTTGTAAGATCGCAATTCTTCGGAGACGGACAACCTTCGGTAACATTGTATCTTACAGTTTTTCTACTTATTTTTATATATCTTTCAACATGTTTTCTTCTATGATTTCTGTTGATTGCATGACAACTATGAGTAGCTAAACTTATCGTTGGTGGTAGTATGTAAATTCTTAGCGAAGGGTTGATAATTATGCTAATGGCTATATCGCGCATTATACTCCGTGTTATTGCTTTATTTCTTTGATCTTGCAGAAACTCTATCTTCGTATGTTGATTAATTATTGCACACAATTGGACAATAGTCTTGACCTATCAGAATCTATATCTTCGTAGTGTTGAATAATTACTGAACACAATTGGACAATAGTGTTTGACCTATCAGAATCTATATCTTCGTAGTGTTTGATAATTACAACAGGACAATTTATTGATCAAAGATCTCCATGCAAAACCGAGGAATTTACGCATGATTATTAACCTGTTATGCTTTGAAGAACCATACTATCACCAATCTCCATTATCTGTTAAAAAAACCTTTGCTATACCGTCTGCTGTTTTTATATTCTAAATTAGATTTGATAAAGCTAGTTATAGTCCTTAGAGATCGACACTCGAGGTTATTCTACTGCTACACTACGGTTTTCGTTGTAGTTGTGAATTGCCTTTGGCTAAATAACAAATTTATTTGATATTCGCGTTGGAACACGACACCAGCGCGTTCATAAAATTGGCGCCGTTGTCGGGGACTATACTCCTTTTTTCTGTTTAATTTGTTTATATTTTCAGCATTCAATTCCTAATTCTAGTAGTTTTAGTTTTCCTTTTTAATCTCTCTCTGATAATGCTTTCCTAGTCTGTTACAGATAGTGTATGCCACATACACGATCTAGGGGAACACCACTTGCTGATTCAATTGCTGAGATCGACAGAGTCTACCACCAAAGAAGGCGACTACTTCAAAAGCGTGAACTAGAGGAAATAGAGGATACCTATTTCTCTGAATCTCTACACAGTCTTTTCAAGGAGATCGACGGAATGGCAGAAGCTAGACCACTGAAAGCATGCGTTCAACCCTCCAAGGATCGTATGAGGGGACCGGCGATTGTTCTTTCGTCAGCAACTCGAGATCTGGAAATCAAGAACCACGCATTCCAACAACTTCAGAGGTTCTATGGCTTATCAAGGGAAGATGTGATGGGGTACTTGCACGATATCGATGATTTCGTCAACCAACTCCCACGACCCGGAGCTGAAATAACAACGGATGAGTTGAGGATGAAGGTTTTTGCTATGGGGCTGGGCGACAGAGCCAAGTCATGGTTGAGTTCTCTACCAGCGGGCTCGCTGGACACTTGGGAGGAGGTTTTTTCAGCTTTCATGGAAAAATACTTCCCTCACACCTTGACTACCGCGCTAAATGCGCAAATCACTGGATTCAAACAGGACTATGATGAGACCATCTACACCGCGTTTGAGAGGTTCCAAGATCTCACGAACAAGTTCCCTCACCATGGTTTTGAGCTTTCTGACCTAGTCCAACACTTCTACAATGGACTAACCTTCGAGAACCAACAATTGGTGGATTTCCAATGCCGAGACAATATTTGGGAGGAAACCGCAGAAGCCGTCTGGGCAGTTTTCGAAAGGCTTGCTAAGGGTTCGCAGTTCAAGGACCCAAGAGCAATGGTTTGGAGACGTGGACCTGAAGCTCCACCAACTCAAGAAGCCCCTATGTATAGGGGGAATGGGGATCAATTCGAGTGCTTTACCAACGAATTGAAACAAGTCCTCAAGAGCGCCACTGGAACAACTGTTTCAAACGAAGTTTGCCGAATATGCAAGAACTATGGGCATGGGGCTCATATGTGTAGATCGGAGCTTGCGTATGATGATGGCAACTGGGCTCAAGGAGGCGAAGAGGAAGCCTTTGCTACGGAGTTTGGTACTCAAGAAGCTAGCTACGGACAAGATGGTAGGAATCCTCGAGGTGGATTTTGGAGAAGAGGGTTCCGAAACAATCAAAGATATGCACCGGCTAGCCAAACTTATGGCCCTAACCAAGACCGTAGTAGGCTTAACTATGGTAATGACCACTGCGAAAACCCCGCTCCGAAAGAGCAACCGAAGTCAAAGTCGGCTCAACTGATGGAGAACTTGCAAAAGATGGTTGATCACACCCAAAGTTTTCTCAAACGTTATGAAGAAGATTCTGAGAAGACTAGAGCGAGACTTGATAGGTTGGAAGAGAGCACTAGGATTTCCCATCAAAAGATGCAAGAGTTGATCGACTGATGAGCAAGTAGGGAGCAAGGCAAGCTGCCTAGAAACACTGAGAAGTCGATGTCCATTACCTTGGTGGGTGATCTACCTTTTGAAATCACCATCAAGAAGGTTGCTAAGTGCGAGAGTTGCGAGGGGGAAGTGACCCGACAGGCTAAGGAAGAAGAGAAGGACCTTGGTGCTGACGAGAGTGAAGAGGAGCAAGAGGATCCCGAGCCACTCCCTCAAAGTTTCGATGTTAAGGTCGGGATTGGGGAACTTGAAGATGTCCGTGCCACACTAGACACGGGATCCTACTCTAATGTGCTCCCTTTGAATGTGTTCGAGAAGAGTAGCCTTGGAAAACTATTTGTGCATAAGGCTATTGTGCAACTTGCGGATGGATCCATTCTGAGATCCGAAGGCGTTGTGAAGAATGTATTGGTCAAGATTGGTGAAGCTTCTGTATACACCAATTTTGTAGTTATGCCGGCGTCTACACCTGGGACGGGGGATGTCATTCTCTTGGGGCGAACGTTCTTGACTAAGCTACGCTCCGTGATGGACATCTACCGAAGGACTTGCACTATTGAAGTGGATGGCAAGCAACATGTGTTGCGAGCCATATCTGATCCACCTGATCCACCTGATACTTCTCACACTATTGACTACAGTGGTCTTAATGTCTATGTTCATTCTTATTCACAGGTTCGAGGCATGAGGAGGAGATCCATGAAGGGGAAGTCTAGTACCCTCAACAAGAAGAGCTAGGCGCAGACAGGAGTCGAGCCAAAGACTTTAAACAATGGCGCTATCCGGGAGGCAAACCCGGGGTTTTTATCGCTTTCTTTACCGCTTTATTGCATGCATTCATACTTGAACAATTTGCTTTTCATATGTGAATTTGTTCGTCTCTGTGTCGTATGTGCTTATGTTAAGTTTGAGTGAGATTTTTTGAGAAAAATGGTTTTCGGGGACTAAAAACCGCATTTTTTTCGAAACGTTCGTCTCCCCACCTCAGGAGGTGGGGGGCGAATCGCCCTACGATCGCGCGCTCTGGACGCGCGGGGCGATTCGCCCCAGACGTGGGGCGAATCGCCCCACGACCTGCAGAAGCTAAAAACGGGGATTCTTCCCCATTTCCTCATTTTTCTCCATCTTCATCATCTAAACTCCAAATATTCCTCCATTTTCAAAATACCTTCAAACCTTCATAACTTCTTCATATTTCCACCAAATTTTGTGTTCTTTAGCTTCAATCGAAGCGCGTTACGTTCTCTTTCTTTTCATCCGAACAAATCTCTTCCTAGTTCATTCAATCTTCGGATTTGAGGTAATCTCACATGAACCCTAATTTTTCAAATTTGGGGTTTTTTTGATTTATGCTTCAATTAAGTTTGTATGATGTATGGGTTGATGATTTATGTGATTAGAAACGTTATTCATTATCAATTGCATGTTCAATTAGGCTTGGTTTGTTGGTTTGAGATTTTTTGCTATTAGATTATATATCTTGTTAGGAAATGTATCTTTTACTTTCATTCCATGTTTAAACATGTGTTTGTTGATATGATAATGGTGGATGTAATGGTAGAATGCATGATTGATGAAGTTGAGGATTTATGTTGTTAGATTTTTTGATTACTATGGTATGGATTGAACCTTGTGATTCAAGGCATTTGTTTTTTAGCAAGAGCATAATGTGATATGTTATTGTAGTAGTTACATTGATATGTTGCGTGATGAAATAGCTAGACTAGACATTGGGTTTGTGAGGAGTTGGATTGTTGTAGATATTGCTCGTTTGTTCGCTCGTACATTTACATATGCATAAAGTCTGTTTTGCGTCATACAAGATACTAATTCCTGTTTGTAGGAATCATGGCTCCAAGAGGATCGAGGAGAGCTGGCTCGAGCAAAAAGGGGAAGGGAGTAGCATCAAGCTCCCATCCTTCTCACCACATGTACGAGATGTCTTTAGCTGCGATAGATGTGCGACAAAGGCTAGAAGCGGAGCTGGCCGAAGGGGGAAGATCGATCATTCCAGACAGGAGGATTGATATTCCAGAGTCAGCAGCTGGAACGGCGGGGTATAGGACGCTATCCCGATTGGCATCAAGAAGGAATTGGGTTTGGTACAGTTCCAACAGGTTCAAGGGGTACGACGTGAGCCTCCTCCAAGAGTTCTACACTGGATACACTTATCTCGAGGAGAAGAACGGGGTACTAGTTCGATGCCTGATAATACCATGGACACCAGAGTCCATTTCTTCATTCATCCATTTTGGGCATCAGGAGTTCACAGGGAGCGACCATGCCTACCTGTATTCGAGGGCCTCTAGGGGGATAGGAAGACATATTACAGACGTGATCTGCAACAGGGAGTACAGATATCCAAAAATCGGGGGAGAACCTGCACGGATCCGTCAGAGCGACCTTAGCATTGAAGCTAAGGTGATGATGAAATTTTGCATCTTCAACTTGATCCCTAGGAAGAATGACACTTGGATACAGCCATACTACGCCGAGCTCCTCTACTGCTTGATAGACAGACATCGGATCGACATCGGGCACATCATGTATGAAGAGTATGAGCGGCACTGAGAAAAGAAGAAGAAGCCTTTCATCTTTCCGAGCTTCATCACTGCCTACTGCAAATATCATGGGGTCGAGGACATTGATGAGGGGGATTGCAAGGTCGTAGCCCTTTCACCCTCGACTATTGAGGTGCAGCTGGCTAGGTATCAGTTGAAGAACCCCACGGCTGCCGCTGCTGATGTGGAAGCACCGTTCCAACCGAGCGATTCCGATAATGAAAACGATTATGAGGATGCTATGGAGGCTGATGATGGCCAAGCCCCTATACCGGATATCCCATTTGTCCATAGAGCACCGCATGCACCGCCTCGAGCACCACAGGGGTCGAGAGGATTTGACATCTCTGAATTTCGGACCTACCTCGACGGTCGTTTCGATAGAATTGATGCCAGTACCGCGACCTTGCGACATGTGATGAATGTGTATTTTACACTTTCATTTGAGTCTTTTTCACCTATTTTAGCTATCCTCTATGTTAATTTAGCTATATTTTAGTGCATTTTATTAGAATAGTGTCACGTTTCCCTTTAGTTTTTATTTTACAGGTTTTGGTTGAAAAACGAGAATTTCAGGGCAATTATATTGAAGATTGACAAGGAATTGGTGTTCCAGAAGCCTATTTGGAGTATCTGAAGGTTTCCGGATAAGGTTTGGAGTCTAGGGGTCGAATCTGGAGGTTAGAAGGCCACTAGAAGTCGGAAACCGAGTCCGAAAAGGGGAAGAAATCCAAAAACGCATCGAAAATGTGGAAATTTCGGAAAAATACTCCCGGGCGAATCGCCCGGGATGTGGGGCGAATCGCCCCACACCAGGCGACTCGCCCCGTGTGTGGGGCCCTTCGCCCCACACAAATTCGAACACTATATATAGTTGCTCAGTTTTTCTCTGAAATTCATACTTTTCTAGACCTATTCTCTCACCTTTCTCTGTAGTGTTAGGTAGGAACTTCCTAGAGCTTGTTTTGGGGGTTCATAGCTTAGGAGATACTTTTTCATAGCAGTTTGGAGCTTGTAAGATCGCGATCCTTCGGAGATTGACAACCTTCGGTAACATTGTATCTTACAGTTTTTCTACTTATTTTATATATCTTTCAACATGTTTTCTTCTATGATTTCTGTTGATTGCATGACAACTATGAGTAGCTAAACTTATCGTTGGTGGTAGTATGTGAATTCTTAGCGAAGGGTTGATAATTATGCTAATGGCTATATCGCGCATTATACTCCGTGTTATTGCTTTATTTCTTTGATCTAGCGGAATTTATATCTTCGTATGTTGATTAATTATTGCACACAATTGGACGATGGTCTTTAACCTATCAGAATCTATATCTTCGTAGTGTTGAATAATTACGGAACACAATTGGACAATAGTGTTTGACCTATCAGTATCTATATCTTCGTAGTGTTTAATAATTACAACAGGACCATTATTGATCAAAGATCTCCATGCAAAACCGAGGAATTTACGCATGATTATTAACCCGTTATGCTTTGAAGGACCATACTATGACCAATCTCCATTATCTGTTAGAAAAACCTTTGCTATATCGTCTGCTGTTTTTATATTCTAAATTAGATTTGATAAAGCTAGTTATAGTCCTTAGAGATCGACACTCGAGGTTATTCTACTGCTACACCACGGTTTTCGTTGTAGTTGTGAATTGCCTTTGGCTAAATAACAAATTTATTTGCTTGATCCGGAACTGACAATCCCGTGATCATCAAATTGGCGCCGCTGCCGGGGACTATACTCCTTTTTTCTGTTTAATTTGTTTATATTTACAGCATTCAACCCCCAGAACAGCTCTTGGATTGTCTCTCAAAAATTTCACCTTCTTACCCTATTTCTTTCCTCCTATCTTCTTCAGTAAATTCATCTAATCTGATCTTGGTTACCTTGCGTGTTTGTGCTCTCGGAATTTTCGGAGATATTGTGTTTGATTACGCTAATAGAACTAATTTTTAGTTTTGAGTTGCTCTTACTACAGAAATACAGATATGATGTCCATGCGCGCTCGCATGACACCCCAATTCTCGCAGGTGAGGAGAGGATCTTCCGTATACCTGGAAGATGAGTTAAGGAGGTATGAGGTGACGGAGTCCATGGTGAGGTACTTACCAAGGTACGAAGATGGAGAAGGGATGGACCCATGGAGTTTCATTCGATCCTATGAGAAGGAAATAGAAAGAATTCCAGCAGAAGGGTTTACTAAGGACCAATTGTGCAGGAAATTATTTTCTTTTACTCTGGGGTATGAACCGAGGCGTTGGATTGCAAGGTTAGAACCAGGATCGCAGAAAACTTGGGGCCAAGTAGTAGAGGAGTTCTTGGCGCGGTTAATGCCTTATCATGAGACGATTGCCTTACGTGATAGGATCCAATATTTCGAGCAAGAAGAGTATGAGCAGTTTTGTGACGCCTACGAACGTTTTGAGATGTATAAACGTGAGTGCCCCCATCACCGTTTCGAAGATGGGGAGTTGATTTGGTGCTTCGTTGGTGGACTTCGTGAAGAGGAACGACTTAGAGTGGATCGGTTGAGCGGCGGTCTGGGAGAATGTACGGTCGACGAGGCAGAAGAAGTCCTCCGTAAGTACGCCAGAGGTTCAACACAATCCGATGAGGTCATACCAATTCACATCACCGCAAAGGAAGTAGATCGAGGTGAAGCAGGAAGCTCATCCGAGGAGTATTTTGAAGCCGAAGAAATCAGTGTGGAAGATGAAATTGCACATGCCGAGCAAGTTTAAGATGACCTTCGTATAGCAAAAGTTGTTGAAGAAGTTGAAGTAACTGAGCATCTTATGGAAGAATTCAGCTTGTTGAATTGTGCTGAAGTAGAAGAGGTTCGAGAACTTGAAGAGGAGAAAGGATTGGAAGGCGACGCCCCCCTGGAGGTGGGGGGCGAGTCGCCCAGCATGGGGGGAGAAACGCCTCCCATGACCAGTGAGCTGGATGACCCCAACTCCCCTGTTTCTTTACTCGCAGACATTCGTATCAATCCAAAGCCACTTCCTTCTGTTATGCTGAGGTTCTTAAGAACAAAGAAGTGAATCTACTCCTCCCAGGTGGAAAGCTTGACAAGAAAGATACACAGGAGCCACCACTAAACAACCACCTCGATGAAGTCAAAGTGAATGTCCTCCTATTGATGAAGTCCTTATTGGATATGCCTGCAAAGCAAACCAGTCCATTTCACCATGGTGAGATCTTTGAAGCTTCCTAGGTCTCTTTGCTACATCGGACCAAGAGAATGGCGGCCACCGTAGGGAGGTACTCTTGAGTCCATTCTTGAATACTCAGCCGACCGAGGCCAAACCGTTCGATAACATCTAGTATCACTTTTTATTTACTCATTCTCTTTTGCTAGGGACTAGCTTAAGTTTCATGAGGGGGATGGGATGTGAACCATGATGTTAAGTATTGTTTGGCTTTGTGATGTTGAGTATGGTATCTTGTTTTTTAATTGCATTTGCACGTTTACCGCTTTCTTAGTTTTTTAGGTTGCATTTGCTGCATTCATCCTAGGATAGTCTTGCATGTTTTATATGGAGTTTATTGCCGAATTTTTTGAACTTTTTTATTGGGTAGATTAACTAACTATGCCATTAATCATATGCTTCATCTCTATGAATTTGTTGAGGTTTTTTTCGCTTGGCTTGTCACATTTAGGTATTGCACTTAGTTAAGGTTGGTAGTCTCGACATCACTTAGTGGTGTTTTCTCTACTGCGGTTCACGAAGGCCTTTATAATAGGATGATGCATGTTAGGGTCTTATGGTTGTTTTCCCGAGTAATTATATACCTAAGAGGCAACAAGTCTTCACCATGCTTTGAGGTTGTGTGATCCTTTGTTTATAACCTAGGAAGGAGGTAGTGTGAGGTTGTGTGATCCTTTGTTTATAACCTATTCTTTCGAATAGGTTTGGGGAGGGGGTTACACCATCATTAGACTTCTTTTTCGTTTTTCATTTCCGTATTGTGAGTTTATTTTTCCTTTTTCGTAAATTTTGTACTCCAACCTATCCTTTCGAATAGGTTTGGGGATGTCGTTGTGAGTCATTTTGTTTCTCTTTTTGTTATGCTACTGCTGGCTAAAAAAAAAATCGAAAAAAAAGAAAAGAAAATTCCAGAAAAAAAAAGAAAAAAAGAAAAAAAGAAACTGGAAAGAAAAAACAAAAGGAAAAAAGAGAAAAGACCCAAAAAAGCAAAGAAGGGTCCAAAAAGAAAGCCAAATAGGAGTTTAGCAAAGTGTTGTGTCTCATTTTCCAATTCTTGTGATGTTCGTAATCGTGTTGTAATTTTCTATTTTTTGTCTTTTGTTTTTGAGTGTCATCTGTTCTTGACCACCCTCGTCCTGCCATTCAGGAAGTGGTGAATAGCTTAAGACTTTACTTAAGAGATGGGTAGAATAGGGGAGTGTTATCTTTTATAGGGAACCCTCCTTCGTTTGATGAGAGCCAGTACTGGTTCGACCTCTTTGAGGAAAAGTCTTAAACTTGATGAACAACAGTAAGTCCTCAGTTTCATAGGCACGGGACAACCATTCGTATCTTAGCATGCTTCATTACGTCGTGACTGACTAGGTCCAGGTAGAGAATGTTACGAGAGACTATCTTGTCTCGACATAAGTTCTTATGTGGATGTGTATGAGTCAATCGAGGTATTCTTCAACCTATATTCATGCTTTAATTTATTTGTTTCTTGTTCATATGTTTTTTGATAGATTCAGTAGATTAGTTCATTTTATTTGGCATGAGACTCCATTTTGTGTCTTGCATTGTTTTTTGCATTAGAGTCTAGCTTAGTTGCTTGAGGACAAGCAAACGTTCGGTTTGGGGAGTTTGATGAATGTGTATTTTACACTTTCATTTGAGTCTTTTTCACCTATTTTAGCTATCCTCTATGTTAATTTAGCTATATTTTTGTGCATTTTATTAGAATAGTGTCACGTTTCCCTTTAGTATTTATTTTACAGGTTTTGGTTGAAAAACGAGGATTTCAGGGCAATTATATTGATGATTGACAAGGAATTGGTGTTCCAGAAGCCTATTTGGAGTATCTGAAGGTTTCCGGATAAGATTTGGAGTCTAGGGGTCGAATTTGGAGGTTAGAAGGCCATTAGAAGTCAGAAACCGAGTCCGAAAAGGGGGAGAAATCCAAAAACGCGTCGAAAACGCGGAAATTTCGGAAAAATACTCCCGGGCGAATCGCCCGGGATGTGGGGCGAATCGCCCCACACCAGGCGACTCGCCCGGTGTGTGGGGCCCTTCGCCCCACACAAATTCGAACACTATATATAGTTGCTCAGTTTTTCTCCGAAATGCATACTTTTCCAGACCTATTCTCTCACCTTTCTCTGTAGTTTTAGGTAGGAACTTCCCAGAGCCTGTTCTGGGGGTTCATAGCTTAGGAGATACTTTTTCATAGCAGTTTGGAGCTTGTAAGATCGCGATCCTTCGGAGACTGACAACCTTCGGTAACATTGTATCTTACAGTTTTTCTACTTATTTTTATATATCTTTCAACATGTTTTCTTCTATGATTTCTGTTGATTGCATGAAAACTATGAGTAGCTAAACTTATCGTTGGTGGTAGTATGTGAATTCTTAGAGAATGGTTGATAATTATGCTAATGGCTATATCGCGCATTATACTCCGTGCTATTGCTTTATTTCTTTGATCTAGCGGAATTTATATCTTCGTATGTTGATTAATTATTGCACACAATTGGACAATGGTCTTTAACCTATCAGAATCTATATCTTCGTAGTGTTGAATAATTACGGAACACAATTGGACAATAGTGTTTGACCTATCAGTATCTATATCTTCGTAGTGTTTGATAATTACAACAGGACAATTATTGATCAAAGATCTCCATGCAAAGCCGAGGAATTTACGCATGATTATTAACCTGTTATGCTTTGAAGGACCATACTATCACCAATCTCCATTATCTGTTAGAAAAACCTTTGCTATATCGTCTGCTGTTTTTATATTCTAAATTAGATTTGATAAAGCTAGTTATAGTCCTTAGATATCGACACTCGAGATTATTCTACTGCTACACTACGGTTTTTGTTGTAGTTGTGAATTGCCTTTGGCTAAATAACAAATTTATTTGCTTGATCCGGAACTGACAATCCCGTGATCAACAACAGGACCTCGACGGGCACATTGCCCAGCGCAACCGCGATTGGGAGACATTCGAGGAGCATCGCCGATAGGATAGGCAACAAAGGTGGGAGCAGCAACAGCTCATCCAGCAGCAACAGGAGGCTCTACGGCAGTCCAATGATCTCCTGTCTGACATGTGGAGGGACTTTTATGGGGATTACCATCCCGATGATTAGTCTTTTCACATGTCCACTCTCAGCCAACCGAGGCCAAACCGTTCGGTAACATCTAGTATCACTTCTTATTACTCATTCTCTTTTGCTAGGGGCTAGCTTAAGAATGGGATGTGAACCGCGATGTTAAGTATTGTTTGGCTTTGTGTTGATTAGTATCTTGTTCTTTGTTTGCATTTGCATTTGCACGTTTACCGCTTTATTAGTTTTTTAGGTTGCATTCACTGCATTCATCCTAGGATAGTCTTGCATATTTTATATGGAGTTTATTGCCGAATTTTTTGAACTTTTTTATTGGGTAGATTATCTAACTATGCCATTAATCATATGCTTCATCTCTATGAATTTGTTTGAGGTTTTTCCAGCTTGGCTTGTCACATTTATGTACTGCTCTTAGTTAAGCTAGATAGTCTCGACATCACTTAGTGGTGTTTTCTCTACTGCGGTTCACGAAGGCCTTTATAATAGGATGATGCATGTTAGGGTCTTATGGTTGTTTTCCCGAGTAATTATGTACCTAAGAGGCAACAAGTCTTCACCATGCTTTGAGATTGCTAAATGCCTAGGAACTCGTGTGAGGTTGTGTGATCCTTTGTTTATAACCTATTCTTCCGAATAGGTTTGGAGAGGGGGTTACACCATCATTAGACTTGTTTTTCGTTTTTCATTTCCGTATTGTGAGTTTATTTTTCCTTTCTCATAAATTTTGTACTCCAACCTATTCTTTCGAATAGGTTTGGGGTAGTCGTTGTGAGTCATTTTGTTTCTCTTTTTGTTAAGCTACTGCTGGCTAAAAAAATTGAAAAAATAGAAAGAAAAATTTCAGGAAAAAGAAAAAAAACGAAAAAAAGAAACTGGAAAGAAAAAAAGAAAAAAAGAGAAACGACCCCAAAAAAAGCAAAGAAGGGTCCAAAAAAGAAAGCCAAAGAGCAGTTTAGCAAAGTGTTGTGTCTCATTTTCCAATTTTTGAAATGTTCGTAATCGTGTTGTAATTTTCTATTTTTTGTCTTTTGTTTTTGAGTGTCATCTGTTCTAGACCACCCTCGTGCTGCCATTCAGGAAGTGGTGAAAATCTTAAGACTTTGCTTGAGAGACGGGTAGAATAGGGGAGTGTTATCTTTTATAGAGAACCCTCCTTCGTTTGATGAGAGCCAGTACTGGTTCGACCTCTTTGAGGAAAAGTCTTAACATGGTGAACAACAGTAAGTCCTCAGTTTCATAGGCACGGGACAACCATTCGTATCTTAGCATGCTTCATTACGTCGTCACTGACGAGGTCCAGGTAGAGAATGTTACGAGAGACTATCCTGTCTTGACATAAGTGCTTATGTTGATGTGTATGAGTCAATCGAGGTATTCTTCAACCTGTATTCATGCTTTGATTTATATGGTTTTTGCTCATATGTTTTTTGATAGATTCAGTAGATTAGTTCATTTTATTTGGCAAGAGACTCCATTTTGTGTGTTGCATTGTTTTTTGCATTAGAGTCTAGCTTAGTTGCTTGAGGACAAGCAAAGGTTCGGTTTGGGGAGTTTGATGAATGTGTATTTTACACTTTCATTTGAGTCTTTTTCACCTATTTTAGCTATCTTCTATGTTAATTTAGCTATATTTTAGTGCATTTTATTAGAATAGTGTCACGTTTCCCTTTAGTTTTTATTTTACAGGTTTTGGTTGAAAAACAAGGATTTCCGGGCAATTATATTGAAGTTGACAAGGAATTGGTGTTCCAGAAGCCTATTTGGAGTATCTGAAGGTTTCCGGATAGGATTTGGAGTCTAGGGGTCAAATCTGGAGGTTAGAAGGCCACTAGAAGTCAGAAACCGAGTCCGAAAAGGGGAAGAAATCCAAAAACGCGTCGAAAATGCGGAATTTCCCGAAAAAAGCTCCCGGCCGAATCGCCCGGGATGTGGGGCGAATCGCCCCACACCAGGCGAATCGCCCGGTGTGTGGGGCCCTTTGCCCCACAGAAATTCGAACACTATATATACTTGCTCAGTTTTTCTCCGAATTTCATACTTTTCCAGACCTATTCTCTCACCTTTCTCTGTAGTTTTAGGTAGGAACTTACCAGAGCCTGTTCTGGGGGTTCATAGCTTAGGAGATACTTTTTCATAGCAGTTTGGAGCTTGTAAAATAGCGATTCTTCGGAGACTGACAACCTTCGGTAACATTGTATCTTACAATTTTTCTACTTATTTTTATATATCTTTCAACATGTTTTCTTCTATGATTTCTATTGATTGCATGACAACTATGAGTAGCTAAACTTATCGTTGGTGGTAGTATGTGAATTCTTAGCGAAGGGTTGATAATTATGCTAATGGCTATATCGCGCATTATACTCCGTGTTATTGCTTTATTTCTTTGATCTTGCAGAAACTCTATCTTCGTATGTTGATTAATTATTGCACACAATTTGACAATAGTCTTGACCTATCAAAATATATATCTTCGTAGTGTTGAATAATTACGGAACACAATTGGACAATAGTGTTTGACCTATCAGAATCTATATCTTCGTAGTGTTTGATAATTACAAAAGGACAATTTATTGATCAAAGATCTCCATTCAAAACCGAGAAATTTACGCATGATTATTAACCCGTTATGCTTTGAAGAACCATACTATCACCAATCTCCATTATCTGTTAGAAAAACCTTTGCTATACCGTCTGCTGTTTTTATATTCTAAATTAGATTTGATAAAGCTAGTTATAGTCCTTAGAGATCGACACTCGAGGTTATTCTACTGCTACACTACGGTTTTCGTTGTAGTTGTGAATTGCCTTTGGCTAAATAACAAATTTATTTGATATTCGCGTTGGAACACGACACCAGCGCGTTCATAAAATTGGCGCCGTTGTCGGGGACTATACTCCTTTTTTCTGTTTAATTTGTTTATATTTTCAGCATTCAATTCCTAATTCTAGTAGTTTTAGTTTTCCTTTTTAATCTCTCTCAGATGTACCTAAGATTGCTGGCAAGAAACTTGAAAAATCTAAGAAAACAACAGCTGCAGATGTTGTCAGCACAAGTCAGCAAGAAAGGTATACAACAGCTGCAGATGTCACCACTCAGCAACTTAGAGATGAAACTGTTGTAGATGGTGGTGACAAAGATGATACTGCTCTAGATGGTGATCATGCTGACACCACTACACTTGTTGCTGAAAATGCAACTACTGACGCCTCTTCTGGGAAACTCGAAAAATCAAAGAAGAAAAAGAGGAAAGCTGATGATGACACTCAGACTGCAGCGTCATCAGCAAACCCTGTCCCCAAGAGAAAAAGGAAAAATAACCCAAGGAAGAAAACACTGGCTCGCAAGTCAGTACCAATTGTCCATGATCTCTCGGACGATTCCCAAGCAGTTGCTGAAAAGCAAGTTCCAGTAGATGTTGCTGAGGTGGTTACTGAAACCTATGTCAGCAATGTTGAAGTGTTTGCGGAAGCCTTCAATAATCAACTTAATGTTGATCTTTCTACTGTGAATAGACCACAAGGCAGTGGAAATGAAATTCCTGCCCAAGTCCCCGATATCTACATTGTAGATAATCTTGATGACCAAACTCTGGAACCGGTTACTGATATTGCTGCAGATATAAGAACCGCGGCACTTGCTGAAGCTGCCGTTGCTGAAACGATGATTGATGAACAAGCAACTCATCAGGTTGCTGAAGAACTAGTTGCTGAGACAGCAATGGTTCAAGTCCCAGAAGTTGCTGAAGAAACACAAAAAGCATTATTCGACGACGCATCTCACAATGCTGAGAATACTGGCCCCAGTTCACCAAAGACATCAATTGAAAAAGTCCAGCTTGTACTGGAGGCTTTAAGCCAACAGATGGACTTGGATATTGAAGAAACATCCAACAAGTCCATAGATGTTTTTATGACAAGCAGTGAGCTTAAGGGTCAAGATGCTTCTGCTCAACTTGTCATTTCATGGACAAGGGAGATTGCTGAAACTGCGCAGCTTTCTCAAATAGAGCAAGCCAAGAAGTCTGCTGAAGAAACAGTCCAAGAAACTGAAGAAACTGTTAATGCTGAAAGGACTGAGCCACAACCTGTCCTTCTTCAGCAGGTAGATAACTCAACCATCAGTAAAACTTCATTTTCTGAAACTCATTCTTTTGCTAATATTATGATATCTCTACAGACTTCTCAAGATGCAAGTCAGATGGTTGCTGAAGCCTCTGCACCAGAATCAACACTTCCTGCTCAGCAGGTAGTTAAAGTTTTTGGTAATAAAACTAAGTTTGACAACTTAGTGCTTGTATCTAACTCATATTTATTTCAGGATGAACAAATGGAGGATGCTACTCAAGCTCCTCAAGGAATGGAAATTGTACAACATGAGCTTGTTGAAACTCAGCAGGTAATTCATGTTTCAGCTTTGAACTCTAAGGCAATTATCCAAACCTCTCCTGATCTAAATATTATTCTTTTTCAGGCTCTAAAGGAGACCACTGAAGTGCTGCACATCACTGAAGATTCACAAGTGAGTTCTGAGGAACTTTACTTGAACTTCAAAAGAACAACCTTGTCAAGAGTTGCTAAGTCTGTCAGCAACTGGCAATGGTACAGAAGGATGGACTTTTCTGACCTCCATCTTCATCTATCAAATAAGAAAAAGAGATCCTCTCTGCTGAAGCTCGAGACATTTGTCCACTCCATACTTCCTGAAGAATTCTCATATTCTCAGCTAATGAGCTCGAATCTGATTGCTCAAATCAGAGAGAATATGAAAGCAAAATTTAAGAGTGCCTCTCCAGCTGAACAAGCTATGATGCTCAAGGGTTCATTTGTACCCGTGGTGGCTGATCCCCACAAAATCAATGAGGAAGAGGAAGTAACGAGTGTTGCTTTATACAAGCATCTTGAGCTAGTCATTCTGACTGATGATGATGAAGAGAAAGAAGATGAAAACATCCCTACTGATCCCAGTGATGATGGAGGGAAAGATTCAAAAAAGTACAAAAAGGATGACGATGATGACAATCAAGGTCCAAGTCCTGATGCTGGTGGTTTAAAATTGACAGTTGCTGAAACTGAACAACAAGACAATCAGCAAGCTGAACAAACACAAACTCAGCATGAATCTCAACCTGCTCCTGCTGATGCAAAAAATCAAGCACCTGTACAAGGCGCTGATATTGAAGAGGAATATGCCAGAAAACGAGCTGCCTTGAAACATGGCAAGAGTTAGTTTTCTGATGCCAAGGTCATTGATGCAAACCTTGATGATGAAGAATAATTGGATGAAGATTACCAAAGAGCACTACAAAACAGTCTCATAATTCATGCAAGCCACACGCAGAATTTGGACATAGGTGAATCTTCAGGACTAAAGCCAAAGGAAGTCCCCTCCCTTCCACTTACTACTGGTGAAACTCCAGTAATTGAGTCTCAAACGTTGCCCTCAGCAACTACTCAATTTAAACTTACTACTGGCGAAACTCCAGTAATTGAGTCTCAAACGTTGCCCTCAGCAACTACTCAATTAAAACTAACTACTGGTGAAACTCCAGTTGTTGAGTCTGAAGCGTTGCCATCAGCAACCACTCAACCAAAAGGAAATGAAGCTGCTGACTTAGGTTCCAAGGTCGCTGGCCTTGATGAATCTGAGGATGAAGATGATCTATCAGCAAACGAGGATGAAAACTCAAAGAAAGACCCAAAAGTGGTTGAAATTCCTCCTCCTGATTACATAACTGATAAAGACGATTGCTTAAGAGCAGAATTGCTGTTACAAGATGATCAGTTTGCTTCAGAACTAAAAGTTCATTCCTTGACCCCAAATCTAGTGCCGTTCCCACGTGTAGAGGAGTTTACTCCTAGAATTTTGGCACTAAAGAAAGTCCATGATGCCTGCAAAGGAGAAGATGAGGCCTTGCTTGCTGAGAGCCCGCTTGATATTGGAAAAATATTGGCTACAGTGCTGAGACGCACTACTACTCTTACAATAGCTCAGAAAGACATCAGTCTTTATCACAAGAGCTATGAAGAAGATGTAAGTCAAGCACTCCGACTAGCAAAGACCGCATTAGTAAAGGCTTAAACTTTCATGGAAGAAAAGGCCACAACAGAGCAAAGACATGAGGAGAACATGGTGAGTATTAAAAATGAGTTGTCAAAGATGACTTCTGATCAGCAACAAATCATCATGAAATACAACAGCCTAAGTACTCTTGCTGAAAATTGCAATGAGTTCTACTCTCTGCACATCACTCCGATGTTGCAATCCATGTCTAAGGGGGAAAAGAGAAGTACGAGAAAAGGAACCCAAACCCCTCCTACTGTTGATGAGCCACTGCCCATAGAACCTCTTGCTGAAAAAGAGCAAAGCTCTAAAAGACAAGCAGAATCTGAGTTAAATTCAGCAAGTCCCAAAAAGAGAAAAACTGCTGCTGAAACTCAAGGTTTTTGCCACACTGAAAGTCATCAAGATCTGAATGAAGATGATGGTGATGATGACAATCAGTCAATAGCTCAAGCCATAAGAGCTAGACCTTTAACAGCCTTAACTTCGTCAGGCCATTCAAAGCATTTGTCTTCTGACTCAAGATCTTCAGCAAGAGATCAAGACAATGCAAAGTCAAGAAGAAGAAGGCAAAGACAAGAAGAAAAGAGGCTGGCCAGCATTGCTATTGGCTCCGGCATCGAATATACAAAGACCAGCAATGATGAAACCACTCAGAACATGATCAGAAACGTTCATGGTTGCTGGATCTTAAAGCTGGAAGATTTGCTGGTGAATGAGTTCTTTCCAACAGCCATATTGAACCAAATGTTCACTTGGATTGATCTCAAGGTAAAAAGGAAAGAAAGGGCTGAGTCCCTCCCAAGAAATATTGCTGGGAGATGGTTGAATCTTGAAGTCTCAGTAAGAAGCACTGCAATTGGTAAGTCTATAAGACAAGAACCTGATTTGATAAAACCAGTTGGCATTGCTTATTACTCTGACCCAGTGACCAAGAAAACAAAGAAGAGACTTGGATTGATTCCTTATGAGTATTTCTATCTCACTGCTAAGGATCAAGAAAAAGATCTTCTCTGGCTAAGGAAGATTCATCCTAAAAGCATATCAGATACACAGCTTATCCATGCCAGCAATTGGGGCATGCATTTGTGGGTAACTCATTACATGGAAATGAATGCTGAAAAGCATCATCATACTACCTGCAAAAATGCAAGGATTCTTCAATTACAAGTCCGTAGGCTACTTGAGAACTACGAAAATGACTGCATTGAATTCACTGCACTTGCTGAGAAGAGTGTAAGAGAGACTTTGAGAAAATCCTCTGGAAGAGATTAACTCTCTGTAATAGTTCTGTTAAAGTTTTTATTTGCTGATTTTGTTTAGTTATCTCTGCTCTTTCCTGTAAACTTACTGGAAGATAACTATCAGCAATAAAGCTTTTTGACTCTTATTGGTTTTTGATTATGCAATTTACTTATGCTTACTGTTTAATTATTCAAGTATGCTGGCATTAATCAACTGATTTATTCAACATCAGAAACCTCTAAAAGGGTAACAATTAATTTAGCCATGGATTGATAACATCAAAAAGGGGGAAATTTGTTAAGGAAAGTCCATTAACTAGTATTCTTATGGTCCATAGGAATTTAGGATTTTAAGGACATTGTAAAAGAGGAACGTTTGCTGAAGACTTAGAGTAGGTGCTAGATAGGTTGGTTTTACCGCTTATGATGTATCTTGTTTTCTGAAAAGAAATACAACCTATTGAAGCATTTGCTGATGATGTAATTTGTTTTTACAAACAAACTATTGAAGCATTTAGAACCGCTCAGAAACTTGAAGATTTCGAAGACTGAAGACTAGAAGATTTCTGAAGACTGGTATCTACAAAGGCACATGTTGCTCAGAAAGTGGAAACTTCAGCAACAGCATTGCATAAGTGAAAATCTATATGAAAGAGTAGGTTGTGCTTGCTGAAACTGAGACTGACCACTTGCTGATGAACATTTGTGACCTCTTGCTGAAAGTACTAATATTTGCGCTCCAATGTTACTGTTTGAATTTTATTCAAAAGAGCATTAAATGCAAAGCATGCACGCGAAGAACATGAAGACTAGAAGACAAACAAGGACGCTGCTGAAAGTACAAAAGCAAGATAGTGACATTTTAAGGAACAAAAGCCTTAGAATTTGAAATTCAAACGGCTCCTTATTTCACTATAAATAGAAGTCATCCGGCAAAGAGTTGAAGTGTGTCAACAACGTGATCATACTCTCACTTGTGCTTAAACTCACATACCCTTCAATACTCTTTACTGCCATTGATCCGTTCCAAGGCTTAAAAGCTTGAAAAAGCTACTTGTGAAGAAGTAGAACTTACACGACTAAGAAATTAGTTAAGTGTTCTTTCTTTCTTTCGAACAAGAACAAGTCTTGACACCAGAAACAATCAAACCTGTTTACTGCAAAGTATTCAACGTTTTGTTCCTTAGATTACTTGTTGTAACTGAATAAGTTATAATTAAGTGATTATGTCGTTTTTCACCAATTAAATTTGTTTTAAAAGCCTAAGAACACTTATCACTACACAAACTAGAGTGCAATGGCAAGTTGTCCCCGAGTGTCGTTCTCTCGGGACCTAACATGGCTTTGCTTGAGGTTTTTGCAAGTAATTTCAGTCAACTAGTTCAAAAGTTTAGAGAATCGTTTCCTTTGAACAATAACAACGAGAAATCAGATTTATGTAAACAAGTTTGGAAAACGGTTGGTGGTAGAAATCAAATACACATGCACGGGTTACGTATATGCTCACAAGTTCAGTGCGTAGAACCTTCGATCAAGTCTGCTAAGCAACTCGTCTAGGCAAATTTAAGACACACATCATGAAAGATCACTATCAATAATTTAGAGGTGCTTGTCACCAACACCATTTATCTAGCATGCTGCAAATCTCTAACATACAATCCTATAGCTTTCATTGACCAAGAGTTTGTCACTATACTCAATTCGAATATATTTTATAGGCAACTAAGAATCATATGAAGGGATTTGCAGCAAGATTGAATCACAATCTCATGTAAGCATAAACATAACCCATAGCATGCATATTCTACATTCTACCACCAACACAAAAGATTTAGCTACTCATATTCATCAACATAGACATCAATTCATATGAATAATAATTGGAATACATCATATCAAACTACAAGACAAGAGAGTGATACAAGTTACCACCAAAGTTGTCACTAATCGGTGGAAATCTAAGAAAACCTCTCCGTAGATGATTACAAAGGATGAATCCCAATCAAAACCTTGAATCCCAAGCTAAAATTCAAAGAAATCTGAATATTCTCTGAGTTTTGGGGCTTAGGATCTCTCCAAAACGAAGTTACAGTTCAAAAGATATTCAAAAAATGATCAAAGATCAGATCTAAGAAGGAAAATCCGAAAACGTAACCGCTGCCAAGCGGACCGCTTGGAGAAGCCAAGCGGAGCGTTTGGCAAGCGAAGCGCTTCTGGCACACCAAGCGCTTCGCTTGGCTCCTGTGCTGAAGCTCCTGGAAATTGAAGCGGAGCGCTTCACTATTCCAGGCGCTTAGCTTGGCTCCTGGGCAGATTTTTGTCTTCAAACTCAATCTTTTTGCCCTCGCATGGCCCTCGGGTGGCTTGGACTCATCCTTCTCGATGCTTATTGATACTCAAACACTTACGAACAAGCCACGGAGATTGGGGGACTTCAACGGGGCCATCTTTTCCATCAAAAAGGCTCGTTTTTAGCTCCGAAAACGTCGTTTCGTACCTAAGTGCCTGAAAATGCAGAAAACACAAAACGTGACACAATTCTACGAAACTAACCAAAAAACAAGGCTAGAAGATAGCAAAAGAAGGTGAAAAAGAGAAGATGAACGCGTCAAAAATACATTCATCAAACTCCCCAAACCAAACCTTTGCTTGTCCTCAAGCAACAAACTAACCTAAATGCAACACAAAAGGAGTCTCATGCCAAGTAAGATGAACTAATCTATTGAATCTACCAAATGCTTATGAACAAGACCAAATGAGCATGACATGCAAATAGGTTGAAGTATGCCTCGATTGCGAATATACACATTCTCACGTGCATTTGGTTAAACAAAGGAGTCTCTCGTAACATCTTCTACCTGGACCTGGTCAGTGACGACACAATGATGCATGTTATCATACTACAATTGCCCCGTGCCTATGAAACTGAGGGCTTACTTCTGTTCACCAAGCGAGACTTTTCCTCAAGAGAGGGCGAACCAATACTGGCTCTCATCAAACGAAGGAGGGTTCCCTTAGAAAGATAACACTCCCCTATTCTACCCATACTCTCAAAGAATGAGTCTCCTTCAACCACTTCTTGAATAGCAAGACGAGGGTGGTCAAGAACAGGCCTTGGACAAAGGCGACACGAAACGAAAGATAGAATTTACAACTCGATAACTTCAAAAACAAATATTTACATGACACTTGACACTACGAGACTGCTTTTGGCTTGCAACGACCCTTCTTTTGCTTTTGGGTCTTATTCTTTATTTTCTTTCTTCTTTTTTTTTTTTTTTTTATATTTTCTCCTTTTCTTTTTTCTCTTTTTTTTTCTTTTCTTTTTTTCTCTTTCTTTTTTTTTATAGGGGCAAGCAGCAGTACTATGTGTCAAAAAACACCTCCCCAAACCTATTCGAGAGAATAGGTTTGAGCACAAAGACGAAAAGGAAAAAGGAAAGACTCCTTACAAAGACACCTCCCCAAACCTATTCGAAAGAATAGGTTGGGACACAAAACAAAAATAAAAAGAAAAAGGAAACTTTACAACGACTCAAAGACGAAAGACAAGATCAACGAAACAACCCCCTCCCCAAACCTATTCGATAGAATAGGTTTAATACAACGAATCGCACACCTCACACTACCTCCTCCCTAGGCATTTGGCAATCTCAAATCGATGTGAAGAACTTGTCGCCTCTTACGTACATAATTACACGGGTTACAACCATAGACTCTAACATGCATCATTTCATAAGGCCATCGTGAACCGCAGCAGAAGAAACACCACTCAAGGTGATGTCGAGACTACTAAGCTTAACTAGTGCACATGCGAATGTGAAAAACCAAGCGAGACAAGCCTCAGACTACTTGCAAAGTGATGCAACATATGATCAATGGCCATAAACACTTAGTCTACTCAATAAAAAAGTTCAAAAGACTTGGCAATAAACTCCACACACAACAACGTGCAACAACTAATCTAGGGATGATATGCATTCAAAAATTTGAAAAAACACGACAAATCACATGAACTTGAGTAAAATCAGGCATGTACGAACCACACAAGCATATAGTACTGCAAATCCAATACCCCCTCCCCAAACCTAAACTTTTGATCGTCCTCGAGCAAAGAAAAGTTGAAAGAAAAGGAAAAAATTGGATTGAAAGTACACTTCCCTGAGATAAAGGTTCGTGTCCAATCTCCTATATATGAGTAGTACCTGAAAGGACTCAAGAAACAAGTGAAAACGGATGCGCAAAGGTGAGAAGAATGGAAGAACGAGGAAAATCTGGGTACAGGGTCCAAGCGGAGCGCTTGGGAGGCTCCAGGCGCTCCGCTTCAATTTCCAGGAAGTTGCAAAACTAATTGGAATTTGAAGCGGACCGCTTGGCCCTTCCAGGCGCTTCGCTTGGCCCTGTTTCCAGATTTTCGATGTTTTTCCTCCCTTAATCACCTAAGGCACCAAGACAAAAACTAGACTAAACTAATCACTACAAAAGGCACACAGGCCACAACTACAAAAGCAAATAAAGAGTACAAGAGTCAAAAGTCATAGCATCAGATAAGAGTATCAAAAGGGAGTACCACCATCGCAAAATCACTCGGATTCGAACCCTTGCTCTACTTCGAAGCGGTGGAGTATCAGATCGTGTGTCTCTATGTCGATTGGTTCCCTCGATGCCTCGGTGAGCCGGATGTTTGGCACATTTGCTTTCTCACACATAGCAGTGATCAGATTTGGGAAGACTAGCGGGTGCCCGGGTTCTCGTTTAATCTCGAATTGCTGGAAGATGATGTCCCCCGGAGTGATGGGCAGGTTTGCCATGAGGGAATAGACTAAGATCCCGACTTCCGGCGTTATCTCTTCGGTTATGAGTCCCGGGATCAGATTAGCTACCACGAAAGGTAGGATCATGCGGGCGTGAAAGTGCAAATCTTTATACTTCAAGGTGTTATCGAGACACGTCTTCCTTGGCTTATAGTCCTTGGTTGTCAGAACCCCGGCTATCTTCCTCGGAAACTTCTCAATCGTTGGGTCATAGACATAGTGCACATAGGGATCATTCACATAGTATGCTACCTTATTCTTGTCTTCCCGCAAGGGTTCTTTTAGTCCCATAATGAAACTAGTGATACTCAATGGTGAGAAAGGGACCATCACACCATGAATAGGTACTGCTTCGGCCTTATAGTTATAGTCCTCGAAGGCAATGTGGAACTCCTCGACAAGGTCTCTATCCCATCCGCAGAGTTCTTTCCCATAGAAGGTCCATCCTCTCGCCATTATAAGCCTGGTAAGGTGAGCATAGGGTGCATAGGGTACATCAAAGAAAAGCCCCTTGTCCTCATATTTTGTCCCCTTTAATACGTCCAAATCCTTTGAAGTAAAGGAGATGCTACGGTCCCAAATCACTGACCGTTCCCCTCCCCTATAGAAGTTGTATCGGAACCTCCGCAATGCGTCCGATTCTTTTTATGGGTCACGGTCGCTTTCATCACGGGGAATCTCCTTGGAAGTTGAAGCTCCATCCTTCCTTGCTTTCTTCTTGGCTCTTGTGTCCATGGTACCTAGAATAATCTTATTAGATAACTTCAAGAGACAATGAGACTCAGACTCTTATACTACTACCAAATGATCTACTTCTACTCTAAGACAAGTATACGTTCTTCATTTAAAACAAGTCATAACGCAACAAGTCGACTCTTAGACGTCAAAACTCACTCAAGTACTCTCATGGTGAGTTTGAAGGCTTGCTAAAGTTCATATGAAAAAATCGAGAAGCTTTAACACTTCGTTACGATAAATCCATACGAATCTAAACCAAGCAAACAAACTCTCCAATTAAATTACCCAACCAATCCAACACATTCTCATGCAATCACAACATCACCATAATCATAATCATAACTCAAATTCAAGGCTAACAATCATCAAACAATTACATAGCAAAAATTCGAATCATAACATAACTCAAATTCAAAGCTAACAATCATCGAACAATTACATAACGAAAATTCGAGCACTAGAGTTCATCATAAATCAATAGGAGCAAAATTCGAATTTAGACATCACATCTAGTAAGACACATGCTAAATAATCATTATCAAACTCTAATTCACCAATGCATAACACAATTGAAGCTAATTAAGATGAAATCCCAAATTCAAGAAAGTTAGGGTTCATGAGAGGTACCTTTGATTCCTTGTTATGGATGCTTCAAACGTGAAATTTGATCGGTTTAAATGATAGAGGAGGTGATGGGCTTTGTAAAATGCACAAGATTGCAAGAATTGGTGGAGAATTGAGAGAGATTGAGATTTTTGGGGTGCAAAAATCGGCAATGGAGGAAAACACGAAGTGGGAGGCTTTGAATCTCAAATTCCCCGCTTGCTTCCTTAAGGAAAGCCAAGCGAAGCGCTTGGGTGTCCCAAGCGAAGCGCTTGGCAAGCGGTCCGCTTGGGCACTCCCAAGCGCTCCACTTGGATTTCCAGTAGGAGTTTTCATTCCTACTGGAAATTCAAGCGGACCGCTTGGGCGAGCCAAGCGCTTCGCTTGGATTTCCAGTAAGAATGGGATTCTTACTGGAAATCCAAGCGGACCGCTTGGATGTCCAAGCGGTTCGCTTGGGATCTGAAGCTCCCAAATCTATTTTTTTTCAACTTTTGCTAAATTTTCACTCCAAAAAACTTGTCTAAACAACGAAACAAAATTTAAACGTGCTTCTAATCTACATGCAATTACCTAAAACCTCGGGTTGCCTCTCGAGAAGCGCCTTCGTTTAAAAGTCGTTGGCTCGACTCATCTTAGCTCATGCGGGATCAATTTTGCATCGGGTACTAAACTTCCCCGTCCAAGTGCTCTTCAAAGCACTAAGTCCCTGCACATCTTGACGAACATAAAGAGGACCAAAGAATCCTACAAGTTCGTTAATATCAACATAAGAACATGAATTAACTATGGCTCGCAACGTATGTTGCTTGCCATTTACGTCGAAGCTACATGTACGACGGTACATGTCTATCACCATATGTACTTTGTTGATAAAGGCTCTACCCAAAAGAACCACATCCTTGAGCATTGCGGAGGATGTAGGCATGACGATGAAGTTCGTCTTGACCTCTACACCGGTGACTCTTACCACTAGATTTTCGATTACACCCAATGGCTTCTTCATAGACCCATCCGCCAATTGCACCATGCACTTCATTGGTCTTAAGCCAGACAAACCCGACTCTTCGTACACATTCAAAGGTATGACATTCACACCCGCTCCCGTGTCTAAAGTTGCCACTATTCCATCCTTCTTTCCCAAGCCGATTTCCACATCAAAGCTCTCTTGTATAGGCACTTCCACCATATCCACCAACTCATCCTCAGACGATGAGTTTTCATTCACTTCCTCAACTATCGCATGAGATTGTGCGACCTCTTTCTCTTCCATAACTACCTTAGGAGTCTCAAGCTCCTCACTCACCTTGCAAGTTTCAGTTACCTTGCAACTTGGCACCTCAACTAGTGCATTGTCCCTCACAACCGTGATCTCCACGGGTAAATCAGTCACCACGGTTATGGCCATAGCCTTCTCCGTGTTTCCGGGAAACTTCCCTTGCTCTCTACTCGCCCCTCGATCTATAAGCTCTTGTAGCTTCTTATGGAGGTTGCTACTACTATCCTCAAGCTTCTCAAAGCGTTTATTGTTAGTAGCCTCATTACGATAGTAATGCTCCATGAATTTGTTCGTCTTCATAACCAGATCATTGAGTGAAGAGACAAGAGGTGAAGGAAGCACCCCTCCACCTTGTGGTCCCGAACTAGCAACCTGAGGTGGAGGTGTAGGATTAGAAGGCGGTGCTCCTTCATACAAATTGTTCCCATAGCTGAGACGACTTCTATCTTGATTAGGCCCATAGGCATTTTTATCCGAGTTATGAAAATAACCACGGTTGCCTTGATTCTGGTACCCGCCTCGGGGTCCACGGTTTTGTGGCCTCACATTGCCATAACCTTGCCCGTAGTTCACATCTCCAACTACTTGCTCTCCCTCAGCAGCATATACTTCTTGTCGGACATCGTTCGTGATGTATTGCTCTCTAGCAAATTCAGAACGGCACAAGTAGGCCGGGTGCCCATAATTCTTGCACACACCATAAACTTCCGTAGAAGGAGAAGGAACGCTTTGCTTAAAAGCTTGCTTCACTTCATGGGCGAACCCATCAAAGACATTTTGTTCCACTACTACCTTGGCCTCACCTCTTTGCTCCTTTTGGAGCACACGAGCCCTCACATTCCGGTATTGAGAATTCCGGTACATCATGTCCAGCTTTACTTGGGCTTGAGAAGGAAGCAACTCCCCCATACTACCTCCACAAATACTATCCACTTGAGATTGAATCTCAGGATGTAAACCATTGTAAAAGAATCGGAGAAGCTGACCTTTATCATACCCGTTATGTGGGCATCGATGATGCAACCCCATGAAACGATCGTAGGCCTCGTGGAAAGGCTCATCGTACCTCTGCTCGAAGGAGCTAATTTGGCTCTTCATAGCCATTGTCTTGGAAGCGGGGTAGTAACGCTCCATGAACTTGTCGAAACATAGATCCCATGTCGTCAAAGACCCGGCCTCCAAAGTATTGAGCCAAGCCTTTGCACGATCGCCTAGCCCCATTGAAAAGACCTTCATGCGGAGATCATCATCCGTAACACCAGCTCCTGGTCGCCCAAGATGGAGAACAAAGTACTCAAGCTCATTCAAGTATCCTATCACATCCTCATTAGCCATCCCATAGAATTTGGGAAGTTGTTGGAACATGTGATTCTTGATCTCCAAGTTCCTGGTGGCATCATTGAGGACAATTGTTGGTCCTCTAGCCCCAACCGTAGGCTTAGAACATAATATTTGTTATTTAGCCAAAGGCAATCTACAACTACAACGAAAACCGTAGTGTAGCAGTAGAATGACATGAGTGTCGTTCTCTCAGGACTATAACTAGCTTTATCTAATCTAATTTAGAATATAAAGACAGCAGACAGATAGCAAAGGGGTTTCTAACAGATAATGGAGTTTGGTGATAGTATGATCCTTCAAAGCATAACGGGTCGATAATCATGCATAAATTCCTCGGTCTTGCATAGAGATCTTTGAATCAATCTAATGTCCTGTTGTAAATATTAAGCACTACGAAGATAACGATTCTGACAAGTGAAGCACTATTGTCCTATTGTGTTCCGTAATTATTCAACACTACGAAGATAAACTCGCGAACAGGTCGACGAGGGTCCAATTGTGCATAATAATTAATACAACATACGAGAATTTTGGGCTTAAGTCTGATCAACGAAATAAAGCAATGACACGAGTATAATGCGCGATATAGCCATTAGCATGATTATCTTCCCTTCGCTAAGAATTCACATACTACCACCAACGATAAGTTTAGCTACTCATAATACGCATGCAATCAACAGAAATCATAGAAGAAAACATATTGAAAGATATAATAAAATAAGTAGAATAAACTGTAAGATACAAAGTTACCGAAGGTTGTCAATCTCCGGAGAATTGCGATCCTACGAGCTCCAAACTGCTATGAAAAAGAGTCCCCTAAGCTACGGACCCCCAGAACAGGCTCTGGGAAGTCCCTACCTAAAACTACAGAGAAAGGTGAGAAAGTAGGTCTGGAAAAGTATGATTTTCGGAGAAAACTGAGCAACTATATATAGGCTTCGAATTACTGTGGGGCGGTTCGCCCCACACACCGGGCGGTTCGCCCGGTGTGGTGCGGTTCGCCCCACCTATGGGGCGGTTCGCCCCAGAGAATTTCTCGCGGAATTCCGCATTTTCGACGCGTTTTTGGATTTCTTTCCCTTTTCGGACTCGGTTTCTGACTTCTAGTGGCCTTCTAACCTCCAGATTCGACCCCTAGACTCCAAATCCTATCCGGAAACCTTCAGATACTCCAAATAGGCTTCTGGAACACCAATTCCTTGTCAACTTCAATATAATTGCCCGGAAATCCACGAATTTCAACCAAAACCTGTAAAATAAAATCTAAAGGGAAACGTGACACTATTCTAATAAAATGCACTAAAATATAGCTAAATTAACATAGAGGATAGCTAAAATAGGTGAAAAAGACTTGAATGAAAGTGTAAAATACACATTCATCATATAACTTCGTAACCAAGCAACTCCCTGAGACGCACGTGGATGTATTATTTGGATAGACACATCATCAATCCTAGATGCATTCGAGTCAGTCAGATGAAGGGACGTTACCATCGTCGCGTTGAGCGCAACAGGCTTCGCAAGGAAAGGGTTTGCTTTGAGAAACCTCTCAAACGTCCTCATGTATTAATATTGAAAATGGGACCGTCTAGGAATTCCATTTTGCCTAGTCTAGGACTTTCTTAATACAATGAGGTCCTATGGGTCACACTATGTGGTGATTCAGCTTATCAGAATATCCTTGAAGATGGAATCGCAATTGATTTGGAATTAATTGTGATTAATGGATTATAATTGATTTTAGTGGCTCAATTAATGATTTGGAATTATTAATTGAATTGGATGATTAATTGTATTTTATGTAAATACAATTAAAGTTTATATTTTAGAAATATAATAGAGGTTTGATTAGAAAGGATATGTTAATTTAGAATTAACATATGCACATGGGCAAAATCTACTTGGAGTTTGAATTGCCTTAGAACTATAAGTAGGTCCCAAATCGGGACCCACCTATCTCCCGTAGAACACGCGCGCGCGCGAGCTGAGTAGGGGAAGGAGTTCGACTCCTTCCTCTATTAGAAGTCCAAGGGATAAATTAGATTTTCCTGATTGAGTTTTAATTTAATTGAGAATGAATCTAGACTTCAAATTGGTTTCCTAGTGCGATAAGAATTAGATTCTTATTCCTTTATGAAGTCTAATTGTTTATGCTTTAGACTTCTATTGACTACTATATAAGTAAGTCATTAGAGAGCTTTTTCAGTACTCTGAACAATCTAATTCTTAGAGAATTATTCAACCTTTCTTAGAGAAAATAAAGCTCTCCCTCTCTCCTCTATAAGCCGCGCGCGCCACCCCTCTTGCCGGAGGAAAACCGCCGCCCCGTCTTCTTGGTCACACAAAGAATATCCTAGCATTCTTCCGATAGGCTATTCATCCGTGGATACCAAGGTTGAGGTTCTAGGAGCTGGAAACTAACTCTTATTGTCTTACAGATAATCAGAGTATTGCAGATATCTTCGACTTCGACGAAGGAGAAGATACACCAGATTATTACGAAGACTTGGAAGATGTGCTTGCTTTGGAAGTAAGGTTAGTCTTCTAATTGACGTGTTTAAATATATACGGCATATACATAATCAATTAACCTCTATGTTAAGAAAATTTTTGAAATTCCGCTGCGTACCCTAGGGGTAACTCTGACCGTATTTTCTTACAGTGGTATCAGAGCCAGGTTAATTGATTACGTATATACGTATATATATTGTATGATTTTGTAGTTATGTGGATGCAATTGGTTCTATAATTAATTCTATTTTCAAAAGTTTTGTTTTTATATAAATTTAGAATTTATTTTTTTCAAACACCCGGGTGCTTGCGGGACGCAGGCACCCACGCCTGCGGCCGCGGCGCCCGTGCCGCAGGCGCCGGGCGCGCGGGGCCGCAGGCACGGTAGGGGACAGGACTAGGTCCCGTCCCATATTTTTATATATATATATTTTCCCGGGTTGGACCCAAAATCGAATTTTGAAAATTTTGAGGATTGGATTTTATATTTGAAATATAAATATGATTTAATTGTAATTGTTTTTAACTAGAGGGGTTAAATTTAATTAGTATAAAGTTAAAGGGCTTATTTATAATTTATCAATTTATTGTTTATTGCAAATTAGTCCTACTTCTGAATTTTAGATTTAACACCTCCAAGGTTTCAAAAATTACAATTAAGTCCTTCGGGTTTTCAAAAATTGCTACTTGGTCAATAGAATTTTCGATTTTTCAATCTAGTTCAAATTTTCAATTATTTCATAGAGATTATAAGTATGAGATTATAATTTTCATAATGAAATTATGAAGTCATTTGGCATCCATATAGGCTACTACTTGTTTTGTTTGCTCAATATCCTATTGTTTGACAATGCATGTTTAAATACCAAATATTTTACTTTCGGTTCGACCGCTGTGCATGCGAGGGTAGGCGGCGCCCTCTTATATGTCGGACCGCATATTTTATGTATGGGTAGGCGGCACCCATTATGTGCTTGACCGCGTTTAGAACTAGAATGGATAGGCGGCATCCATTACGTGTAGACTGCTCATGCATGATGGGTAGGCGGCGCCCTTATTTGTTTGTAGATGACTGATAACAACCCTCATGCGACAAGCCCCAACCAATATAAGTACATAAATATATATATGTATGTATTTCTGAGATGCTTTCCATATGGTGCTTTAATTCTGAACTTTCATTGCGTTTTCTTGTATTGGCGACCTCGTCTTACAGACTCGCAGTGATCGTCATATTAGAGTAAGCCTATGGTTATGACTTACTGCATATTGTATCTAGCGACCTCGATAGGTACAATATGTAGGGCATCGGGTTAAATTAGATTTAACAACCAAGAGTTGCGTGACGCAATTGGATAGTCCTACCGGTCATATTATGCTGTGCGACCAGCCCCCGTTGGAGTATAGCATAGTATGGATTTGGATCTTGGCCACTACGGTAACTTGTTGGACATTACCCGTATGTTTGTTTTGGGGGAAAGCATATGTAAAAATAGTGGGAGCTAAACAGCTAAAGGACCTTGTTGTTTAGTTATGTTGACTGTGTATTTAGAAATAATATTTCAATAGTTGATTTATTATTTTCGTTCTATATTATTTCTCCTTAGGAAATTTGAAATGGCTATACCGTCCTCCGAGCTTGTTGCCAACTTAGAGTTGCAAAAGCAAACAGGACCAAACTACGTGGATTGGATCCATGAGGTACGAAAGGTGCTATGGTACAACGAGGTTGAGTACGTCTTGGACGAACCTATCCCTCCACCTCCCACTGAATTCACTACGGCATCCTATGATTGCTATTATGAATTGGCAGTGGAAATGGCCGAGTTTGTAAAGAACTTGTTGTTGAATGCTATGTCTGACAATATGGTTGGACCATGTCGAGACAAGGAACCATATGAGATCGTAAAATATCTCTCCTCATTCTTGTCTATGGCATTGTCGGCTAGGCCATATCATTGAAACACGGATTCAAAGACTAAGGAAGTTGGACTACTTAGAACCATTTGATTTTGAATCATATGGTACATGCGAATCATGTGTTAAGGGTAAGATGAGGAACAAACCTTTTGTTGGACAAGGTGTTCGTGCCACTCGCTGCTTAGAGCTCATACATACCGATGTATGTGGACCTTTTAAAGTCCATGCGCGTGGGGGTTATCCTTACTTCGTTACCTTTACTGACGATTTCTCAAGGTATGGATATATTTATCTTATGAAGAATAAATCCGAGACCTTTTGGAAATTCAAGGAGTTTAGGAATGAGGTCGAGAATGAATTGAACCTAAGGATAGTCACTCTTTGATCAGATCGAGGAGGTGAATACCTTAGTGAAGAATTTATCGACTACTTGAAGGAAAATGGAATTCAATCGCAATGGACTCCTCCTGGAACACCACAGTTAAATGGTGTGTCTGAGAGGAGGAATCGAACCCTGTTAGACATGGTAATATCAATGATTGGATTCTCGACTCTTCCAAAATATCTGTGGGGATATGCACTACAAACTGCAATCTACATTCTGAACCGTGTACCATCTAAATCAGTGGAGAAAACTCCTTATGAGTTATGGAAGGGAAAGAAGCCCTCACTGGGCTATCTTAGACCTTGGGGCTGTCCTGCGATAGTCAAACTGATGCTCACTGATAAGTTAGATGCCAAGGGTGTCAAAGTATATTTCATAGGCTATCCTCGTCAGACGAGAGGCTATGAATTCTATCATGCTGAAGATCACAAGGTGATAGTATCTAGAAACGTCAAGTTTTTAGAAACAGAATACCTTGAAGAAGAGAGGTTAGATGACATGATAGAACTTGAAGAAATTCAAGACTTTGACACGCGTGAACGTGAGTTCTCTAAGTCTTCTGATTTGGACTCAAGTTCAGTGGGAGCTTTTGAAGCAGACAAGGGTAATAATATGACACTGGCTAGGCATGTCATAGTCAGTGGGAGTCCTGTGATTAGATCAACAGTTGAAACCACACCAACAGAACCCCTTGTCAACCAACCTGTGCAACAAGTTGCACATGAGGAGCCTCCCGCAAGGGAACAGGGTCGCAGGGCGCGACCAGCTGCATCAATACCCACTGATAATGTTCGTGTTACACGAAGCCAGAAAAGAAAAGCCCCAGAACCAGTCGAGCTCCGTAGGTCGAAGAGGATCCTAAAAGGACCTCAGAAGCAAAGCCTTATGATAGAAGACATCAGTGAACTTGATGTCGGCTTATCAGATCGGGAAGATCCCGAGACCTACAAAGAGGCAATAATTGATATTGACTCAGACAAATGGCAAGAGGCCATGGAATTGGAAATGGACTCCATGTACCAGAACCAAGTTTGGAACTTGGTAGACTTGCCCCAAGGGGTTAGACCTATTGGGTGCAAATGGGTCTTTAAACGAAAGGCAAATGCTGATGGCAAGGTACAATCGCACAAGGCTAGACTTGTGGCGAAAGTCTACACGCAAAGGTATGGCATCGATTACGATGAAACCTTTTCACGGGTAGCAAAATTGAAGTCCATTCGAATTCTATTTGCGATAGCTGCCTACTATGATTATGAGATTTGGCAGATGGATGTAAAGACTGCCTTCCTCAATGGCAACCTTGAGGAAGAGGTCTATATGGTACAGCCGGAAGGTTTTATTAGTAAAACCAGGCCAACTGTTGTATGAAAATTACAAAGATCCATCTATGGGCTAAAGCAAGCGTCTAGGAGCTGGAATATCTGCTTTGATGAAGCTGTCAAATCGTTTGACTTCATCATAAGCAAGGAAGATCCCTGTGTCTACGCTAGGCACAACGACAAGGGAGTCGTTTTCATGATCATCTATGTTGATGACATTTTGATCATGGGAAACAATGTCTCTATGCTAGAAGAGACTAAAGTTTGGTTATCAAGTACCTTCTCGATGAAGGACTTGGGTGAAGCGAACTACATCCTAGGGATCAAGATCTTTAGAGATAGATCCAAGAGGATGTTAGGATTGACACAGTCCACCTACATCGACAACATACTGAAGCGTTATAAGATGGACTACTCAAACAGAGGCTTTCTCCCATCTAGGCACGGGGTTATCTTATCAGTTAAGGATGGTCCTAAAACTGATGAAGAAAGAAATGCAATGAGTCGTGTGCCCTATGCTTCGGCAGTAGGATCGATAATGTATGCAATGAATTGCACAAGGCCCGATGTGGCATATGCGCTTAGTGTCACTTGTCGGCACCAATAGAATCCAGGAGTACCTCACTTGACTGCTGTAAAGAACATTCTTAAGTACCTTCGACGGACTAAAGAGATGTTCTTGGTGTTTGGTGGAGAACCAGAATTAAAGATGTCTGGTTATGTCGACGCTGGATTTGAATCAGATCCTGATGACTTTAAGTCACAGACAGGATACGTATTCAAATTGAACGGAGGAGCTATCTGTTGGAAGAGTTCTAAGTAAGCCACGGTTGCTGACTCATCCACAGAAGCCGAGTACATTGCTGCATCAGAAGCATCGAAAGAAGCTGTCTGGATTTCAGAGTTCTTGAAGGGATTGAGGGTTGTTCCTGCTCCTAGTCCAATAACGATTTATTGTGACAATACGGGCACCGTCGCTCAATCTAGGGAGCCTAGATCTACAAACAAGAACAAACATGTACTTAGGAAATATCACGTTATACGTGAGATTGTTGATAGAGGAGAAGTTAGTATAGAACGTGTCTCTACCATGGACAACGTGGCAGATCCTTTCACCAAGGTCTTATCAGTGGAAGTCCAATTAAGACCTTATGCTAATCTGGGTATTAAGCATAAAGGTGACTGGCTCTAGTCCAACTGGGAGATTGATAGTGTATATGTCCTAGAGACAGTCCTTATTAAGGGCATGCAACCCTTATAGAGGGCATATATGTACTATTACACAGGTCAACGTAATATAATATATGTTTGTTGTTTGACTATTGAGTGTCGCTTTCATATTTATATTACACCAGGCATGCAACATGTCATATCTCTATTTCTGTCTGTATTGATAATAAACATGTCCCCTCGGATAGATGACCGATCACACAGATAGTGGGAGTTGTGTGAGTTATCATCTATCCCAAACTCTCCCTAGTCGAGGTTCATCTCGGATGTGGGGGTCTGAAAGAACCAGCTGAGACTAGTATGCGTGGAGGTTATACTTGTTGGAGCAAGTGTGAGCCGATCCCACGGCCACGGAACGGATTGTTGGACAATCAAGAAACGTTCCAATAACTGCGCATAGTTGTTAGATGGAAGATTACCGAACAATGGAAGTACCCACCGGACACTCCCATCGATATATACTCTACACCGAAGTGTCTATGGGAACCGGTAAGTTGTCGAAGTGATGTCAGCCGTCCTTTGGACTTACAGGACTTTATCGTCACATTTGTTGCCCCATATCCTTGGTGGACCCATCGATGTTAGCTCTGAATAAGCAGTTGACCTAAGACACGATCCAGGATTATGGCTACATACAAATGGGGATGATAAGTGTTTATGTGAAGGATTCATCTCTCATGTGTAGCACAGGAGAGTACTGCTCATAGTCTTCATAGTTGTGTTGGTAAAGTCACTGGCCAGTGCATCGATATATTATGATGGTCATAAGTATATCTTCGTAACCAAGCAACTCCCTGAGACGCCCGTGGATGTATTATTGGGATAGACACATCATCGATCCTAGATGCATTCGAGTCAGTCAGATGAAGGGACGTTACCATCGCCGCGTTGAGCGCAACAGGCTTCGCAACGAAAGGGTTTGCATTGAGAAACCTCTCAAACATCCTCATGTATTAATATTGCAAATGGAACCGTCTAGGAATTCCATTTTTCCTAGTCTAGGACTTGCTTAATACAATGAGGCCCTATGGGTCACACTATGTGGTGATTCAGCTTATCAGAATATCCTTGAAGATGGAATCGCAATTGATTTGGAATTAATTGTGATTAATGGATTATAATTGATTTGGAATTAATTATAATATTTAGTGGCTCAATTAATGATTTGGAATTATTAATTGAATTGGCTTATTAATTGTATTTTATGTAAATACAATTAAAGATTATATCTTAGAAATATAATAGAGGTTTGATTAGAAAGGATATGTTAATTTAGAATTAACATATGCACATGGGCAAAATCTACTTGGAGTTTGAATTGCCTTAGAACTATAAGTGGGTCCCAAATCGGGACCCACCTATCTCCCGTAGGACACGCGCGCGCGAGCTGAGTAGGGGAAGGAGTTCGACTCCTTCCTCTATTAGAAGTCCAAGGGATAAGTTAGATTTTTCTGATTGAGTTTTAATTTAATTGGGAATGAATATAGACATGAAATTGGTTTCCTAGTGCGGTAAGAATTAGATTCTTATTCCTTTATGAAGTCTAATTGCTTATGCTTTAGGCTTATATTGACTACTATATAAGTAAGTCATTAGAAACCTTTTTCAGTTTTCTGAACAATCTAATTCTTAGAGAATTATTCTACATTTCTTAGAGAAAATAAAGATCTCCCCCTCTCGTCTATAAGCCGCGCGCGCCACCCCTCTTGCCGGAGGAAAAACGCCGCCCCGTCTTCTTGGTCACACAAAGAATATCCTAGCATTCTTCCGATAGGCTGTTCATCCGTGGATACCAAGGTTGAGGTTCTAGGAGCTGGAAACTAACTCTTATTATCTTGCAGATAATCAGAGTATTGCAGATATCTTCGACCTCGACGAACGAGAAGATACACCGGATTATTACGAAGACTTGGAAGCTGTGCTTGCTTTGGAAGTAAGGTTAGTCTTCTAATTGACGTGTTTAAATATATACGGCATATACAAAATCAATTAACCTGTATGTTAAGAAATGTTTTGAAATTCCGCTGCGTACCCTAGGGGTAACTCTGACAGTATTTTCTTACAATCTCATCCCAAACCTCTCTAACTGAAAATACACCCTTTCAGGTGTGATATTCAGGGGGAACTTAATCGATCATAGTGTTGCTGATTAAAAGTAAGTGTGCTTTGGTTTCTGTTTGGATCGCTCTAGATAGGTGTTGTAAGGAACCTCAAACTTATCTTAGTGGATTCAGTCCTAGAAAGGACAAAGTCGATTAGTTGAGAGATTACGCCACTCTCAGATACCACTATAAAAGTGTTTGTGTGATTTACTTACTGTACTTAGTTTTCAGCAAAGCATATCTATCTGTACACAGTCACTCACATCACTTGCTGAAACTTTCATTTACTGAAAAAGCACTTATTGTATCAAAGACTTCCGCTCTATGATTTTAAGTATCAGCAAACCTAGTTACTGTGAAGTAACTTGCGCTTGCTGAGAAAGTTAAGTATCAGCAAACTCATTACTGAAAAGTAATAAGAACCTACTGAGAAAGTTTTTAAACGACGAAAGTTTGAAAAGACTATTAACCCCCCCCCCCCCCTAGTCTTTTCCTGTTGTTTGAAGGGACCAACAACTAGTTTGTACGGAGTGGTACCGATTACTGTTTTGTAGCTAGTTCTATACGCCCAAAGCGCATCATTCAATTTTCCAGCCCAATCTTTCCTGGTAGGCTTCACCACACGCTCAAGGATCTTTTTAATTTGCCGGTTGCTAACCTCTACTTGCCCAGAAGTCTGTGGATGATATGGTGTAGCAACATTATGGGTAACGCAGTATTTCTTCATAAGTGAGGCAAAGGAACGGTTGACGAAGTGAGAACCTCCATCACTGATAATTGTTCTAGGAACTCCAAACCGGGTGAAGATCACGTCCTTCAAGAATTTCAAGACTACCGAAGCATCATTCTTCCTAGTGGGGATTGCCTCCACCCACTTAGTTACGTAGTCCACCGCGACTAGAATGTACTCATATCCCGAGCTTGATGGGAATGGTCCCATGAAATCAATTCCCCATACATCAAAAGGTTCTACGACTAGATTCCCCTGCTAGGGCATTTCTTCCTTCTTGCCAATATTGCCCCCTCGCTGACATGGGTCACAATTCTTCACAAATTCCCTCGCATCTCGGTGCAAGGATGGCCAGAAAAATCCTGCTTGTAACACCTTACGGGATGTTTTAGCCCCACTGTAGTATCCGGCGCACTGAAGCTCATGGCAATGACTCAGTACACTTCGTTGTTCTCCTTGTGGAACACACCTCCTCAAGATTCCATCAGCCCCTTCCGTAAGAAGGTTCGGATCATCCCATATGTAAAACCTGCACTGTTTTGAGAGTGCTCTCCTATCGGAGGCTGAGAAATTAGTTGGGCAAATACCCATAACAAAATAATTCACAATATCAGCATACCATGGCTCTTCATCTACTCTCATCAAGTGTTCATCGGGGAGATCCTCATTAACAGGAATTGCATCTACGGGGATATTTGGAATTCTAGACAAGTGATCAGCTACGCAATTTTCCTTTCCAGCTCTATCCACTATGGTCAAATCAAAGTTTTTTAACAATAAGACGCAACGGATTAATCTTGGCTTAGAATCTTGTTTAGCTATTAAATGTCTTAAAGCAGCATGATCAGTGTGGATATTCACAGGGTGTCCTAACAAATAAGACCTAAACTTTTGTAAAGCAAAAACAACAGCTAAAAATTCTTTTTCAGTAGTTGTATAGTTAACTTGAGCTGAGTCTAGGGTTTTACTAACATAGTAAATCACACAATACTGCTTGTCTACCTTTTGGCATAAAACAACCCCCATAGCAAAATTTGAGGCATCGCACATTATCTCGAAAGGAAGTTTCCAACTAGGTGGCACAACTATAGGAGCAGTAATTAATCTTGCCTTAAGTGTGTTAAAGGCTTCTAAGCAATCTTTAGAAAAATCGAAACTCACATCTTTTGCAAGAAAGTTGCTTAAGGGTTTTGCAATTTTCGAAAATATTTTGATAAACGTCCTATAGAATCCTACATGACCAAGAAAAGACTGAAGTTCTTTGACACAAGTGGGTGGGGGAAGCTTCTCAATTATTTCTATCTTTGCCTTATCAACTTCGATCCCCTACCGAAGACCACATGTCCTAGAACAATGCCTTCCCTAACTATGTAATGACTTTTCTCCAAACTTAGAGTTAAATTGCATTCGATACACCTTTTGAGAACAAGATCTAATCTATGCAAGCATTCATCAAATGAGTCACCAAAAAGGGAGGTGATAAAAGTTAGGAATTTTTTTGGAATTTGGTTATACAGGGCAAGTGGCCCGCTTGGATGCTGGCAGAAGTTTCTGTAAATTTCCCAGCAACCAAGCGGCCCGTATGGACGGTCCCAAGCGGACCACTTGCCAAGCGGTCCGCTTGGCTTCTGTCAAGCGGTCCGCTTGGACACCTGTCCCAAAATTCCACTTTTTTTCCGTCTTTGCACCTTTGGTCACCCGTTTTCACTTGTTTCTTGAGTCTTTTCAGGTACTACGTACTCATCATTAGGAGTTGGACACCAACCTTTTATCTTAGGGAAGTGTACTTTCAATCCAAATATTCCTTTCATATCAACTTTTCTTTGCTCAAGGATGAGCAAAAGTTTAGGTTTGGGGAGGGGTTATTGGATTTTCAATATTGTGTGCTCTTTTGGTTCGTGCATGCCTTTTAGCTCAAGTTAGATTGTGATTTGTCGTGTTTTTCATTTCTTGTATGCATATCATCCCTAGATTAGTTGTTACACGTTGTTGTGTGTGGAGTTTATTGGCAAGTTTATTGAACTTTTTTATTGAATAGACTAAGTGTTTATGACCATTGATCATATGTTGCATCACTTTGCAAGTAGTTTGAAGCTTGTCTCGCTTGGTTTGTCACATTCACATGTGCACTAGTTAAGCTTAGTAGTCTCGACATCACTTTGAGTGGTGTTTCTTCTGCTGCGGTTCACGATGGCCTTATGAAACGATGCATGTTAGAATCTATGGTTGTAACCCGTGTAATTATGTACATAAGAGGCGACAAGTTCTTTACCTCGATTAGAGATTGCCAAATGCCTAGGAAGGTGGTAGTGTGAGGTGTGTGATTCCTTGTATTAAACCTATTCTATCGAATAGGTTTGGGGAGGGGGTTGCTTTGTTGTTCTTGTCCTTCGTTCTTGAGTCGCTGTAAAGTTTGTCTTTTTCCTTTTTGTGTTTTGAGCTCCAACCTATTCTCTCGAATAGGTTTGGGGAGGCGTCTTTGTAGAGTTTTTTTAATTTTTTTCCTCTTTGTGCTCAAACCTATTCTCTCGAATAGGTTTGGGAGGTGTTTTTCGTTGTTTTGTTGTTTAGAACTGCTGCTTGCCTTTATAAAAAAAAAAAAGAGTAAAGAAAAGAAAACAAAATGAGAAAAAGAAACAAAAAGAAAAAAATAAATAAAAAGAAGAATAAAGAAATAAGACCCAAAAAAGCAAAAGAAGGGTCCTTGCAAACCAAAAAGCAGTCTTTGTAAAGTTTCAAGTGTCATGTAAATATTTTGTACTTGTGAAGTTATCGAGTTTTAAATTCTATCTTTTGTTTCGTGTTGCCTTTGTCCAAGGCGTGTTCTTGACCACCCTCGTCTTGCCATTCAAGAAGTGGTTGAAAGAGACTCATTCTTTGATAGTCTGGGTAGAATAGGGGAGTGTTTTCTTTCTAGGGAACCCTCCTTCGTTTGATAAGAGCCAGTATTGGTCCGCCCTCTCTTGAGGAAAAGTCTCGCTTGGTGAACAGTAGTAAGCCCTCGGTTTCGTAGCCACGGGCCAATTGTAGTATGATAATATGCATCATTGTGTCGTCACTGACCAGGTCCAGGTAGACGATGTTACGAGAGACTCCTTTGTTTAACAAAGTGCACATGAGAATGTGTATATTCGCAATCGAGACATTCTTCAACCTACTTACATGTCATGCTCATACGGTCTTTGTTCATAAGCGCTTGGTAGATTCAATAGATTAGTTCACTTTACTTGGCATGAGACTCCTTTTTCTGTTGCATTTAGATTAGTTTGTTGCTTGAGGACAAGCAAGGGTTTGGTTTGGGGAGATTAATGAACGTATTTTTGACGCGTTCATCTTGTATTTTTTACCTTCTTTTGCTATCTTTTTGCCCAGTTTTTTGGTTAGTTTTGTAGAATAGTGTCACGTTTTGTGTTTTCTGCAGTTTCAGGCATTTAGGTACGAAACGGTGTTTTTGGAGCTAAATACGAGTATTTTTTATGGAAAATGGCCCCGTTGAAGTTCCTCGACCTCCGTGGCTTTGTTCGTGAGTGCCCGAGCCCCAATACGCATTGAGAAGGATGAGTCCAAGGCACCCGAGGACCGATCGTGTGCAAAGGATGGAGTTTTCAACTCAAAATCTGCACCACAGAGCACGTGAGCCGCTTCCAGAAGCCAAGCCCTCCGCCTGGAAGTCACTGGAATTCCATAGAGTTGCCCAACATCCAAGTGGACCTCTTGGCAGCAGCCAAGCGGTTCGCTTGACCATGTGGTCCGCTTGGCAGAGACCAAGTGGTTCGCTTGGCTTCAGATACAGATTCGGGATTCTGTCTTTAACTCGATTTTCAGTTACTTTTTCTCATTCCTTTCACTTTAAAAATGCTTTGAAGAGATCTTGGAGGCTCCATAGCTAGGAACCATTGTCTAGAAGCTTGATTAACATCAAGGGATTGGAGAATTACATTCGGATTCATCTTCTTTGTATCTTGATTTATGAGATTTGGGCATTCCACCATCTCGTGACAATCTGTGGTAACTTGTATGAATTCTCCCTCTTTTGATTCTGATTATGAATGTTTGTTATTATCATTCATATATGATGTTGTTTGATTCAAGATCTATTATGAGTAGCTAATTCTCGTTTGTTGGTGGTAGAATGTAGACATGATAGCTAGGGTTATGATTATGCTTGTTGTGCTTTGAATCGTTGTGTAAGATCTAAAGTAGCCAATTACAAATCTTCGAATACAAGGTAGTGACAGCCCTTGTGGTCGCTTCATACTTCTAGATCATCCGTACAATTGAGAGTAGCCAATTCTGAATTTTCGAATGCAAAGCATGTGACAACTTTGTGGTCAACTAATACTTCTCTATTGTACGTTCAAATGTTCATAGCATGATAGCAGGTTGTAACACATGGCTTGTCATGTCCACTAAGCTACAACCAACATCTTTCTCTATTTGATTTTATCTTGCTATTGATACTTTCTGATTTGCATGAGTGCTTGATTTATTCACACAAACTTGCTTGTTGGTTGATTATAATTGTTTCACACTAAACAAAGCCCCGTTAAGTCCTTAATAGAACGACACTCGGGAACATCTTACCACTGCACTAATCCCTTATGTAGTGATAAGTGTTCTTTGGCTACAAACAAATTTAATTGGTGAAATAAACGACTAATCAATTGACTGTCGATCGAAGCAGGTAAGGGTGTTTGTTTGTTTCCGTTTCTAGGTGTCTTGGCCTTTGGTTTGATCACAGTTTTTCTGTGTTCTCGACGCCTCTGCTTTCTAGATTTGGCCGTTTATTTTTGCGGCTCTGTACTCCTCTCTTCCTTTCCGTTTTGGGTTTGTTTTCTATTTTTTGGGCGCCTGTATTGGTGTTGCCGCTGCTGTTTTCGATTGGGTAGTCTTTGTTTCTGCCTTTCTGGCTCGGTTTCGTTGGACTGGGTGTTGTTCCTCTCTGTGTGATGTGACCGGGCTGGGTCGAGTTGTTTGTGCTCTGCTCCGTTTTGGACTAGTTGCAGGAGGCTTTGTTTTCTCCGGCACTAGCAGTGTTGTGTTGGGTGGAGTTCCATTCGTGGTGGACTGCATTCTGCTCTGTTTTGTCTCTGTTGTGTTCTTGTCTTGTTTCACTTTGTATGGGGCTGTGTGGGGCCTTGTTTGGCTTTTGTGGTCGCTTCTTTTCTGTTTTCTGTTTTGGTTGTGGTTTTCATCCCGTGGTAGTTTCTTGTGTTTGTGGCACGTGGCGGTTTTCTTGTTTTCATGGCGAGTAAGATTTCTTGTCCGTTTTTTGGGAACGACAGTTGCGGTGATCGTGGGGTTAGAGAGCTCAAAACAAAGAATTTTATTGATCACTTCAAATCCCAACACTTCAAGTCGGATGAGTCGAGGGCTTCTAATAGGGCTCGTCTTGCTAGTGACCTCTCCTTATTCTCTGCCTTGGACCTCGCTCTCTATCATGCCAGTATTTGGTTGTGTGGTGATTGCATCAGCACTCACACGTTTAGTAAGAGTTGCAGACATGCTGATGGGGGTTTGTTCCCTGTGCCTGACCGTGCAGACTCTGCTATCTATGGTATTCCGGATCCTGTTGGTGATGTAGGGCATGTGGGATCGGCTGCAGGGTCGTCTGGGTATGCGGATGGGTCGCCTCAAGCGCCTGTCGGTGGTTTGGGCCCCCTTTGCTTTGATATTGACCTCCTTGACGGCGTTTATTTGTTGCCCACGCGTACGGTCAAGTGTATTCCTCCTAAGTTGAGGCTTGGGTTTGCTAGGGTATTTCTCAGTGCCCTTGACCTGGTCCTCGCATGTCCGGGAGATTTGTCTGCATGGGTGCAACTCCTCATTTGTCTAGTGGTATGATTCTCGCGAAATGCGAGAGGTCGCGAGTTCGATTCTCGCAGCACCCCTTATTGCATTTAAAAAATATATTTTTATATTTTATTATATTGTAGGTGAATTAAATAAATTGAAAGAAATAGAAATTTATTTATTTTTTTTATAAAAAATCAGATTTAGAGACGGATGAGCTTATATGTCTCTAAATTTAGAGACGGATAAGCTTATCCATCGTTAAAGTGAAGAAACCATGGGCTGCCCGGTCAATGCTAAATTTGTGACGGATAAGTTTATCCGTCTCTAAATTTAGCGACGGATGAGCTCATCCGTCGCTTTTTGGATTAGCGACGCCACTTTTCGCGACGTCCTATTTAGCGACGGGTCATCCATCGCTAATGGTATATAGCTACGGATCGCTCATCCGTTGCTAAATCCTATTTTTGTTGTAGTATTGCCGCATTGTACTCTGGCTACTTTTGTGCCGTCTAGTAGGGTACAACGCTGGTCTGGGGAGAGCGAGAGGCCCCAGTTTGAGGGCATTTCTAGTGCCATTGCACGTTGGAGAGATCCTGGAGATAGAATGGGTTTGGTGAGGGATCGGTTGCCGTTGTTTATTCGCCTCCAAGGCGGTTTTTGGACCCTAAGGATTCTGAGGAGGCTAACGTATCTCAGTGCAAGCGTAAGGTGGATGACGGCCACTTTACCGCTGAAATTAAGGTCCTCACATCATCTGGTGTAGCCCCGGACACCCCTGGGACTTTGGCGGAGTTGGACTCCAAACACCCTTTCGCCCCTCCTTCGATTGTGCCTTCATATTTGCTTGGGGAGGATGCTCTGTCAGTTGAGAAAGATGTTGTGTTGAATAGGATTCGGAGTTTCCCCAACGGTACTTCTTGTGGGCATAACGGGCTAAGAGCCCAACATTTGTTTGATATTTTGGGGGGTGCTGCTTCTGCGATCTCTGATGGCCTGTTAGCCTCTATCACTGAGGTCGTCAACCTATTTCTTTCGGGCAAGTGTCCTCGCCAACTTGGGGAGTTTATTGACAGCGCTCGTTTAACTCCTCTCGTTAAGCCAGGAGGGGGTATTCGCCCCCTTGCACTGGGTACTGTATGGAGGAAGTTGGTCTCCAAGGTTGCCTCTTCTTCTGTTGGGAACTCGATGACTACTTACTTACGGGATTTTTAGTTTGGTGTTGGAGTCTCGGGTGGTTGCGAGGTTGTTCTTCACTCCGTCAACAAGTTTGTGGAGGCTATAGGGAATCAGGTTGTGCTCTCTATGATTTTGGTGGACTTTAAGAATGCGTTTAACCTTGTTGACAAGAGTGCTCTTCTTCGGGAGACTCGGTTGAGGTGTCCGACCATTTCACCTTGGGTTGAGTTCTGTTATTCTAGGCCTGCTCGAATTTATTATGGGGATTCGGTTCTCTGGTCTTGTCAGGGGGTTCAGCAAGGGGATCCTTTGGGTCTTTTATTGTTTTCTCTATCCTGCATCTGTTGGTTCACGCTATTTATCAGTCGTGTGAGATCTCTCTTCAGGCATCGTATCTTGACGACGACACAATCATTGGTGATACTCTCATGGTTACAAAGGCGGTAGATATTTTCTGGCTAGTGGAGGATCCTCGCGGAAGGGTGGCTGGCCTTTTCCCTGCTTCTATCTCTCGTCCGCTTCAGGGCATCAAGCTCCTAGGGGGCTCTGTTAGTACGGATTCTTGATTTTGCCATGATTTGGTTGCGTTGGGCTTCCCAGGCCATCTCTCTGTTGGAGGCTATCTGGAAGCTTGATGATCCCCAGTGTGAGCTTCTCCTTCTTCGCAATTGTGCGGGGGTGGCGAAGTTATCCTATGCTTTGAGGACATGCCCTCCTTTATCTTGTGGTGATGCTCTTGTTCAGTTTGATCAGGCCCTACGTACGTCCTTGGAGATGATCGTTACAGGTCCGGGGCCTGGTTTTGGGGATTGGCAGTGGCGGCTTGCCACAGTTCCCATCAGACTTGGCGGTCTTGGGGTTATGTGTGCTGAGGATGCCAGTCAGTTGATTTTCTCACTTCCCCCTTGCAGTCTAGCTTTTTGCAGGATAGGATCCTGATGAGGTATGGGATTGCTTCTTCGGGTCCTACCTTTCAGTCTTCTCTTGACAGTTTTGCGGCCTTTCGTGGAGTTGATGTTCTCTCTGTCACCTCTAGCTCTCCAGCCCCCATTTCATGAAGTCTTTGGCAAAGAGCTATTTTGGTGTCATTGATGCACATCTGAGGTCACGTTATGGTTTGAGTAGTCGATAGGAGGTCTGCTAAGCTGTGTTCGGGCCCCTCATGCACAGGATTTCTTATTCACCATTTCTATTGACGGGTTGGGGCAGCGGAAGAACCCACATTCGTTCCGTGCTGTGTTGTGTTATCGCATGGCGGTCCCTTTGTTCCCTGATGGCTCCTGTTGCTCGAGTTTCCATGTGCATCGGATGGACCAGTGGGGGGATCACGCAGTTCATTGTTCTAGCGAGGTGGGGGTGAAGTTCCAACACAACCTCGTGCGGGACATTTTGGCTTTCATTTTCTCTAAGGTTGGCGTTGCTGCCTGAAAGGAGGTCCCTATGGGGTTTCTCTGCGACGATGGGCGAGACCTATGCCCGGCGGACCTGTTGTTGTACAATTGGTCCAAAGGCAAAGATGCTTGTTTGGATGTCACTGGCACCTCTCCTTTTGCTGGTGGTGGGGTGGATTCTTGGGCTCCTGGAGGTGCTTTACAGGTTGCCGTGTAGAACAAGAAGAGGAAGTACTCTTCCAAGTGTGCAGAACACAGCTATGCGTTCATCCCTTTTGCCTTCTTTACTTTTGGGGAGCTTGACCAGGAGGCGTTGGCTACTCTTTCGCGCCTCAAGTATTTGGCCATTAGTCTTTTCAATGATGTTAGGAGTGGTGCTTTTCTTTTTTCTAGACTTAGCTTTTGTATCCGGAAAGGGGTGGGAGCGTAGCTTGTCTCTCGACTCCCTTCCAATTTTGCGTAATTAATAAAAGTCTAGTTATTAAAAAAAAAAAAAATAATAATAATTATAAGGGATTATTACTTCTACACCCCCTACTAGATGATCATTTCATCCAAAGGACAATCTTGCAAAGAATTACATCCAAGTCCATTTGACCGTTTTGGCATGGGTAATATTGTCTTTTCTACGATTTTCAGATTTTATGTCCATACACCAAACATGGTCTTATATATTTTCCCTTTTTGTTTTTTAATTTTTTCCTTTTTCTTTTTTTTCTTTCATCATCTTCATATTAAGTCACCGGATGCCGGTCACCGGAATCCGGTGACGTTGCTTGCAGCCCTGAGCTGCAAGCAAACTCCAGATCGGGAGTCAACTCCAGACCACTCCCGATCGGGAGTTGACTGACTGCAACTCCGATCGGAGTTGCAGTCATTCCCGATCGAGAGTTGTCGGACTGCAACTCCCGATAGGGACAGTCAACTCTCGATCGAGAGATAGGGACAGTCAACTCCCAATCAGGGAGTTGACTGACTGCAACTCTGATTGGAGTTGCAGATGCAAAAAACTCCTGATCGGGAGTTTCTACAACTGCCGACCGCAGTTGCAGTCAACTCCCGATCAGGGAGCTTTTTGGTGGGAGCACAGCTCCGGTCGCCGGAATAAATTCCAGTGTCCGGAGCTGTAAAGAAGAAAGTGTTAGGAAACTTGTAATTTTGAAGAGCAATTAACCATGCTAAATTAAGGATAGTCCAGTAACTAGTACTCTTAACGTCCATAGGAATTTAGAATTTTAAGGACATTGTAAAAGAGAAACATTTGCTGAAAGACTTAGTGTAGGTACTAGTTAGGTTCTTTTGTTTGCTGATGATGTACTTTGTTTTTACAAACGAACTATTGAAGGTTCGAAGACTGAATACTTAGAAGAATTCTGGGAAAGGTATCTACAAAGGCACATGTTGCTTCAGAAAGTTAGAGTTTCAGCAACAGCTTGCATAAGTGAAAATCTATATGACAGAGTAGGTTGTGCTTGCTGAAACTGAGACTGACCACTTGCTGACAACATATGTGACCTCCTTGCTGAAGAGTACTTGCATTTTGGCTCCAACGTCCATTTTTGAATTTGATTCAAAAGAACATTAAATGCAAAGTAAGCAAGCGAAGAACATGAAGACAAGAAGACAAATGAATAACGCTGTTGAAAGTACAAAAGCAAGATAGTGACATCTTAAGGTAGAAAGCCTTAGAATTTGAAATTCAAACGACTCCCTTGAGACACTATAAATAGAGGTCATCAGGCAAGAGTAGAAGGTGTGTCAACAACGTGATCAAACTCTCACTTGTGCTTTAAATACTCAAATCCTTCTTTACTATTTACTGTCTATTGATCCGTTCCAAGACTTAAGCTTGAAACAAAAGCTACATGTGAAGAAGTAGAACATTGAAAGCTACAAAATTAGTTAAGTGTTCTTTCTTCTAAACAAGAACAAGTCTTGACACCAGAAACAACAAACTTGCTTACTGCAAAGTATTACAAGTTGTGTTTCTTTAGATAACTTGTTATAGCTGAAAAGTTATATTCAAGTCATCTCATCCCAAACCTCTCTAACTGATAAACACCATTTACAGGCGTGAGATTCAGGGGGAATTAATCAAGCATAGTGTTGCTGATTATAGTCCCAAGTTTGGTGGAGAACAAGGTTACAGTTCTCTAGTTTAGGTTGGAAACAAGGAAAGTCTGCTTTGGTTTCTGAGAATCATTAGTGATAGGATTTGTAAGGAACCTCATATCTTATCATAGTGGATTCAGTCCTAGAAAGGACAAAGTAGATTAGTTGAGAGATTACGCCACTCTCAGATACCACTATAAAAGTGTTTGTGTGATTTACTTTACTCCACTTAGTGTTCAGCAAGTTACTATTATCGTACAATATCACTCTGCTCACATGTTGAAACTAGTTCTCTGATAAAAGCACTTATTATAAAAGACTTCCGCACTCTGTTTTTAAGTATCAACAAACTCATTACTGAAAAGTAATAAGCACTTGCTGAGAAAGTTAAGTACCATCAAACTCATTACTGAAAAGTAATAAGTACTTGCTGAGAAAGTTTTAAACGACGAAAAGTTTGAAAAGACTATTCACCCCCCTCCCTCTCTAGTCTTTTCTTGTTGTTTAAAGAGACCAACAAGTGGTATCAGAGCTGGAGGTTCTTTAACCATCAGCACTGAACCTAGATCCCCTTAGGTGCTTTCCGTAAATCATTTTCACTTGATTAGTTTAGTAGTTATTTGCTGACAGGATATCTTTAGGAGACGCTCCCTTGCTGAAGCTGGAAAACTATGAGAAATGGCGAAACAACATGATGTTACATCTTAAGGCCATTAGTGATGAGATGGTTACTATCATAAGCGGTGGACCAATCAAGATCACTAAACTTGAGAGAAGCTTTCCTCACAAAACCACAGATCCTGCTGGAAAGGAAACTATCTTAGGAGAACCGGTCGACATTGTCGTTCCAAAACCAAGAGAGGAATGGACTTTAGATGAAGCCAAAAGATTCTGTCTTGATGGCCAAGCAAGAAACATCATTATTCGATCTACTCCAGATACTATACAGTGCAAATTGTGGGGTGCCAAAACTGCTAAGGAAGCTTGGAAAATGGTTCAAGATCTTTGTGCTTGATCTGACAAAACCAAGGAAAACAAACTCGAAGTGCTAAAGTTGAAGTTTCAAAACTTCAAACAAGGTGCCAATGAGTCACTGGAAGACTTGGATTTCAGATTCACAACTCCAGTGAGTGAAATGGCTGCCTTAGGTGTTGGGAACTTCTATTCAGATTCTGAAAAGGTGAAAACCATTATTAGAAGTCTGAATCAAGAATGGATCCACACTCAGAATTTCTACTACAATCAAGGAATGCCAACTATTACTCAAACCGAGTTGTTCTCTCATCTTGCTATTGTCAACTATGAGACAAAGCAAAGAGAAAGTGTGTTTGTTGAAAAATCGCAAAATCCATCTACTTTTCAGCAACTTCCACGACTCCATTGTAAAACAAAAAGGACATCTTGGAAGCTATTGGATCACCTACCGAAGAACAAGCTTGCTTAGCAGACCCTGCTTGGAGCGAGAGTGTGGTGAGTGAAAGTGGCCAGAGGAAAACTGCTCTTGCTGCCAAGCCGTCATCTTCTGAAAGGAAGAATGATAAAGAGCCTACTGATGAAAATGCTCTTGCAGTTAGGAACATGAAGAAATTCATCAGCAAGGAACTTGAAAGGCGAAAGCAAAAGAGAAGCTGAAAAAGCATGGTAACATCTACCAGAAGTACAAAAATGAAGCTAGCTTGCTGAACAAGCAAGCTCAGCAAGCAAACTCGTCTGAAGAACCAGCAGTTGCCAATGATCTCTACTTTTATTGCACAAAGCCTGGACATTTCAAAGCAAATTGTCCCTTACTGAAAGGGAAATCTACTGAAAAGAAGAAGAAGTTCAAGAAGGCCTTAATTGCTGAAGAAAAGAAAAAGCTTCAAGCAAAAATCGATGCCCTTTGCATTGAAACAAGCTGAAGACAGTGAGGTAGAAAGTTCAGACACTGAAGAAGAGGAAGCCACTCTGTACGTAGTGATAGGCAAAGAAGTCTGTGGAATTTCCATGGAAGCTTATCCAGATGTGTCAAACAACGAGTTCTGCCTCATGGCCGATCAGGTAAATTGTCCTACCTCTGACTCTGATTCAGAAAGTGAAGATGACATTGACCTTGATAGAATTCAAGGAGAAATCGAGAGATTTGAGAAAACTCTGAGCAAACAACAAGAGAAACTACAGAATGCTGAACTTCTGACTAAGCAAACTACTGAAAAGTACGTCTTGCTGAGCGTTGAGTCAGAAAAGAAGGATGCTGAAATATTGCATCTCAAGAAGTTAGTTGCTGAAGCTACAAAGAAAAATGCTGAAATGGCAATAGAATTGGAAGAATATCAGTCCTCAATTCTGTAGTTACTTGCTGAAATACAAGAGATGAAAAAGATGAAGTCAATTTCAAATCTTATGCGGATGCCAGTAACACGCTAACTGAACTAAACTCTTATTTGAGAGATCCATCTCAGAAAGAAGGTTTAGGTGCCACGTATGAAGGTGATGATGTGATACTTTTGAGTAAAGACAAATCACCAATTACCTTTGTTCGTGCTACTAATAGTGGTCAACCAGAACTCTATCAAATTGGTCATTCTAAGGTTGTTGAAATAAGCAATCAAGTACCTACGAGCAAGAAGCCCGCTATTGCTACTCAAAGTAACAAGACTTCAAAAGGAAAACAGGTTGCTGAAAAGCATTTTGTTCAGAAAAAGGATGCTGGAAAGCATTCAGCCAAACAAGTTGCTGAAAAGCAATTTGTTAAGCCAAAAGGCAAGATTACTAAAAGTAATCAGAAAACCTTTGCTGACAAACCTGAATCAAGTAAGGTTGCTGAAATGAAAACTCAGCATACTCCAAAAAGTGGACTTGGGTTCAAACCAAACAAAGTCAACTATTTCATGAGTATAAGCAAAGTCAGCAAAGATACTTCAAAGAGTTGAACAGATCCAAGCCCAAGAGTATTGCCAATACTCAAAATGCTAGGACTAGAAGGAACCTTGCTAGAAAAGAAATTACTGAAAAGTATGTTCAAGAAAAGGGTCAACCAAGCAAGACACCACATCAGAAAGTGGACTTGATCAGCAATGACCAAAAGTCTTTCGGTTCTAAACCATCTAGTTCCTCAGCAAGTAGAAAACAAGTCAAGATCGAAAAACTCAAGACATGGGTTTCCACTGGACGTTTTCTTGAACATGTTAGTGGATATCCAATACTGGAGAATTAACTTCTTTGCTCTTGATTGTGCAGACTTCAGCCACGGAGACAAACAATGCAATTTGGCACTTTGACAGTGGTTGCGAAAAGCACATGACGGGTAATAAGAAAAACCTTATAAACTATAGACGGTGGTCTAAAGGTCCAACGATAAGGTTTGCTGGTGGAGGCTTTGGTTCTACTAAAGGCTATGGTGACGTGAAGTTAGGGTGCATCACTATTTCGGGTGTTCTTTATGTCAAAAATCTTAAGTTTAACCTTTTCAGCATGAGTCAGTTTGCTAACAAAGGTTACTTCATCAAAATTAAAAGTGATGAATGTAAACTTATTGACTTTGAGACAAAGAAGGTTATCATGGTTGCTAGAAGATCAGGAGGTCTCTATACCGTAGACTGGTCTTCAGCCATCGTTGAAAAATGTCTTATCTCAGATCATGATTGCCTTGCTGACAAAGCATGGTTATGGCATAAACGAACAAGTCACCTAAACTTCAAGACGCTGAATAAGCTGTCTAAAAAGGCACTTGTAGTTGGATTACCTAAGGTTACTTTTAAGAAGGATGGTGTTTGCACTGCATGTCAGCAAGGTAAGCACACCAAAACTTCTTTCAAGAACAAGGCAGTACCGTGAACTACAAAACCTTTACAACTCTTGCACATGGACTTGTTTTAATCTTCTTCAACATGCTATGCTGGCAAGAAGTATGGTCTGGTGGTGGTAGATGATTATTCAAGATTCACTTGGGTAATTTTCATTAAACACAAGTCTGAAACAAGGACTGAAATACCTAACTTGCTGAATAAGCTCGAAGTCATGAAAAATGACAAGGTAAAATGCTTGCTAGAACAATGCTTGCTGACACTGAAATAAGTGAAGCTTATTGGGTTGAAGCTATTAATACCGCCTGCTATACTCAAAATAGATGTTTGATAACTAAGGAATACAACAAAACTCCCTTTGAGTTATTTGTTGGAAGACCTCCTAACATCACTCATCTAAGAGTATTTGGTTGCAAATGCTTTGTTCTTAATAATGGTACATAATACTTAAGAACATTTCAACCAAAGGCAGATGAAGCGACATTTCATGGTTACTCCTTACATAGCAAAGCTTATAGAGTTTACAACAAAAAGGCACAAAAGATTGAAGAATTAGTGCATGTTGTATTCTATGAAAAGACACAAGGAGTCCCTGTTGAAGAAGAAATATCAGAATGTATGAAGAAGATACTCATACACGAGAAAAGAACTGAATCCAATGCTGGAAATGTCAAAACTATAGAACTTAATGATGATTCTAACAATGACACTCCAACTCCGAGTCATGATAAGATAAAGAATTTTCGGCTAAGGACGCAGTTGCTCCCGATGTTGTTGAAACTACGCAACCTCCTGTGTCTGCTGACGAGTTATCACAAACCAGCAATGCTGAACAAGCAGTTGTTGATGAACCAGTTCCAGCAGAGACACAACCTAATACCAGTAGTACTAATCAAGTACATACTGAAGAGTCACATGCTGAAACGCAAACATATCCAAATCCAAAGAGCAGAAAACCTGTTAATAAGTGGATTACAGATCATCCCTCTGAGGATATGATTGGTGATATTGACAAACGCCAAGTGACTAGATCCAAAGTATCTACTAATCAAGAACTTGCTGAAGAAGCAATTGTTGTTGAAGTTGAAGCTTTGTTCTCTTGCTTTGTTTCAGAAATTGAGCCCAAAACCATAGAAGATGCTTTAAAGCATTCTGAATGGATCAAGGCAATGCAAGAAGAACTGGATCAATTTGAAAGGAACAAAGTCTGGAAACTTGTACCCCTTGCTAAAGGAAAGAAAGCAATTGGTACAAAGTGGGTGTTCAGAAACAAGCTGAGTGAGTCTGGAGAAGTAACAAGGAACAAAGCACGATTAGTTGCTCAAGGTTATTGCCAGACTAAAGTATAGGATTATGATGAGTCTTATGCACCAGTTGCAAGATTGGATGCTATTAGACTTTTCTTAGCCTTTGCTGCTCATAATGACTTCATAGTTTATCAAATGGATGTTAAAAGTGCATTCCTAAATGGTGAACTTGCTGAAGAAGTTTACCTAGAACAACCCCCTGGCTTTGAACTTCCCTCAAAAACCAAGATGGTATATAAGCTTCAGAAAGCTGTATATGGTCTAAAGCAAGCACCTAGAGCTTGGTATGATACCTTAGCTAAGTTCTTGCTGGATAATGGTTTCAAGAAAGGTGAAGTTGATAAAACCTTATTTACCATGAACCATGATGGTAAAATAATCTTAGTCCAGATTTATGCGGATGACATAATTTTTGGATCTAAGGATAAGCAACTTTGTGATGATTTTGCCAAACTCATGACAAACAAGTTTGAAATGAGCATTATGGGCAAATTGAATTATTTCCTAGGTTTGCAAGTCAAGCAACTCAAGGATGGAATATTCATAAATCAAGCAAAGTATGCAAAGGAAATGCTCATAAAGTTCAGGATCAAAGAGGAAGAGAACCTGAAAAGATCCCTATGAGCATTGGTACCAAATTGCGCTATACTAAACAAGACAAAAGTGTGGATGAACACAAGTATATGAAGTTCATTGGTTCCTTGTTGTATCTAACAGCAAGTAGGCCTCACATTCAGTATGATGTTTGTGTGTGTACAAGATTCAAATCTGATCCTAGAGAATCACACTACAAGAAAGCACTCAAAATACTGAAATATGTCAAAGGCACAGTCAATGTTGGACTATGGTATCCAAAAGATTCTGGATTAGAATTGGTTGGTTATTCAGATGCTGACCATGGTGGATCAACCCTTGATAGAAAAAAGTACCTCTGGAACTTGTCAGTTTCTAGGTACGAGATTAATTTCATGGTTCAGCAATAAGCAAACTGATGAACGAGATTGTCAGACTCGAACAATCAAATAAATTTGTTTTATCCAAAGGGCAACTCACAACTACACAGAACACGTAGTGTAGAGGTAAGATGACCTCGAGTGTTGATCTCTGGGGACTAAACTAGCTTTAACCACAATAACTACTATATAAATTCAGAAAACAAATTTAACTTAGCTTGACTTAACAATATATGATGAGAGCTAGTGATAGTATGCTCATTCTAAGCATCGGGTTCTAACTATGAATGAAAGTGCAACTCAAACTGCTTTAAAAGTAATTCGAATTAACAAACACCAAAAGACAGATTTGTAGACGTGTATTTTGAAAGCTTCCTATCTATACTAATACTTGACTAAGGTTGTCAATCTTAGTTCAAGTAGTACTTGATAATTATAATTATTGAATCGATAATCTTGAATTGTCCTAGTGTTTCTAACACTTTTATACGAAGATCTTTGGCTTAGTCGGATCAAAGAATCGAATAAAACAATTATACAAGTAAAAGACTCAGAAACTCAATCATGCACAATATGAACCCTAGCTATGAATTTACATACTATCACCAACTAGAAACTTAGCTACTCATATCAAAATCGAAATCAGCACAAGCAATCATAGATGAAAACATAATTGAATTGAAAGATAGAGTATAAAAAGGTGAGATACAAAGTTACCACCGAGAGTTGTCAATCTCCGGTGAATTGCTAAACTCACAAGTTTCTAGCAAGGTGAGATCAAAAGATGTCCAAATCTCTACCTTGGTGCTCCAAATTGCTAAGATAAAGTAGTTCTAAGAGGAAAAATACCCAGAACAAGCTATAGGGTTTATGTCTGCAAAATTATGATCTAAGATATGAAAATACGCAACTTTACAAAATATATATAGGAGCTGTCGGAACCTCCCAGGCGGACCGCCTGGGGTGCCAGGCGGTGCGCCTGGCACGGGCAGAGAATTGCCCGTGCTGTTTCTTCCTCCAAGTCTTCGGTTTTGGCCTTGGGCAGGGTTTTGAGCTCCGAAACTCGGTCTTTTGGCCTGGAAACTCGTCTCGGTACTCCTTGACACACCACGGGTGATCTCATTGCACCAAAACTTCAATGTTTCGCCATGATTCATATCCAAAAAGTGCGATTTTCACCTAAATCCTGAAAATAACAAATAAAATGGAAACGTGACACTATTCTAACAAAATGCACTAAAACGCATGCAAGAGGATAGCAAAATTGGTGAAAAAGAACCGAATTATAGTGTAAAAAACACTGTCATCAAACTCCCCAAATCGAACCTTTGCTTGTCCTCACGCAACTAGCTAGACTCTATGCAAACTACATGCAACACAAAGAGGAGTCTCATGTCAAACAAGACGAACTAATCTATTGTATCTACCAAATGCTTATGAACAAAGACCATACAAATCATAACATGGAAGTAGGTTAAAGAATGCCTCGATTGAAGCTATATACATTCACATATGCACTTTGTTAAACAAGGGAGTCTCTCGTAACATTCTCTACCTGGACCTAGTCAATGACGACGTAATGATGCATATTAAAATACAAATGGTTGCCCCGTGCCTATGAAACTGAGGGCTTACTACTGTTCACCAAGTGAGACTTTGCCTCAAGAGAGGTCGAACCAATACTGGCTCTCATCAAACGAATGAGGGCTCCCTAATAGACAACACTCCCCTATTCTACACGACTCTTTAAGCAAAGACTCTTCACCACTTCCTGAATGGCAGGACAAGGGTGGTCTAGAACAAGCCTTGGACTAGGCGACACGAAAAACACAAGGAAGTATTTACAACTCGATTACGAACTACTACAAAAGCTGAAAAATAATGCAATGCTTTGCTAAAACTGCTTTTTGGCTTGCTTGGACCCTTCTTTTGTTTTTTTGGGTCTTATACTTTTTTTTCTTTTTTTTTCTTTTTCTAGATTCTGGAATTTTTGATTTTTTTTCTCTTTGTTCCTTTTTTTCCTTTTCTCTTTTTTTTTTTTCGTATATAGCCAGCAGTAGCACAATGAAAGGAAATAACAACGACTCTACAACGACCTCCCCAAACCTATTCGAAAGAATAGGTTGGAGTACAAACTCACAAAGAAGAAGAAAAAACAAACTCAACATGACTCAACTATATGAAAAACAAGTCATACAAATGGTAACCCCCTCCCCGAGCCTATTCGTTAGAATTGGTTTCAAACAAAGGATCACACACCTCACTTTACCTCCTTCCTAGGCATTTAGCAATCTCAAAAAGCAAGGTGAAGACTTGTTGCCTCTTAGGTACATAATTACACGAGAATACAACCAAAAGCTCTAACATGCAACGTTTTATTAGGCCTTCACGAACCGCAGTAGAGAAAACACCACATAGTGATGTCGAGACTACCAAGTTTAACTAGTGCACATACGAATATGACAAGCCAAGCGAGACAAACCTCAAACTATTCCATAGAGATGCAAAGCATGGTCAATGGTAAAAAACACTTAGTCTATACAATAAAAAAGTTTTAAAAATTTGGCAATAAACTCGACACATCATCATGCAAAACTAGACTAAGGATGAATGCATACGAACAAACTAAATCCTAAGAAAGCGGTAAACGTGCAAACAAAGGTACAAGATAGAATACTCAACGCCACAAGTCATACAAAACTAACATCATAATTCACATAACACCTCCCCCCCCCCCCCCACATGAAGCTCAAGTTGGTCCCCAGCAAAAGAGAAAATGGGGAATGTAAAGTGATACTAGATGTTACCGAATGTGTGGCCTCTGTTGGCTGAGTATACCAGAATGGACATGTGAAAAGACTTGTAATCCGGGTCATAATCCCCGTAATAGTCGTTCCACATGTCAGAGAGAAGATCCTGGGACTGCTGTAGGGTCTCCTGTTGACGGTCCAAGAGCATTTGCTGCTATAAAATGAGGTGCCTCTCATTCCGGCGATGCTGCTCCGTGAGTTCCCAATCATGGTTGCGCTGGGAAACATAACCATCAAGAGTGTGCTGCAAACCATGTACAGTGGTGGTCAGAGTTGCAACATTCGCATCGAACCCACGGAATCTGTCATCAAGGTAGGTCCTGAGCTCAGTAAAATCAAACCCCCTGGAACCACGTGCTACCCGCGGTGGCTGCTGTGACCCACTAGGAGCGGCGGTGTCTGGAATACGGTCCCGATCATCGGTCTCCATGTCATCCCCATCACTCGCAGGGGGTGAGGGAGGTGATGCATCATCGGCGACGGCAGCTAAAGGTATATTCTGACGGAACCTATGTTCCTACTCAGTGATAGATGCTGGAGTCAAGGCCGAGGTGACTGAGCCCGACTCATCAATACCCTCAACCCCGTGGTACTTGCAGTAGGCGGTGATCAGGCAAGGAAAAACAAATGGCTTCTTCTTTTTGTTCCAATGCCTATGGTAATCCTCATAAATAATGCTGTTGATGTCGATACGATGCCTACCCAATAGACTGTAGATGAGCTCTGCATACCAAGGCTGGATCGAAGTATCATTGGTCCGAAGAATTATATTGGCGATAATGAACTTCATAGCCGTTCTCGATTCAAGATTGAGGTCCTTCCTCTCTAGTCTCTCAGGTCTATCACCATATGGGTACACATAATCCCTGTGGCAAATCACCTATGTGACGCTGTAGTCAATCACCCGGCCCCCTCTCGAGTACTTATACACGTGCGCGCTCCCGGTGAACTCCCGTTCCCCGAAGTGGATGAAGTTAGAAATCGACTGAGGGGTCCATGGCACTAGTGTGTTCCACACTGGAACACCCCCCATGTCTGCACGTTCTGTGTATCCTACATAAAACTCTTGCAGTAGCGATACATCTCCAGTTCCTTTTGCACTCCCAGCTATAAAGCATTCGGCAGGCCGGTGTATTAGCATAACTTGCTGGGATTTGGATCTTACGGTCACGGACTATCGAGTGGGGCTTAATGGCAGCTTCCTCCTCAAGATCCAGTCGAATGGAGACTACTTGGAGCGATGGTTCATATGCTTCGTTGGCTTGGGAGCTCGAGGCTGCTCCCTTTCCCTTTGCTCTTGGATGTCCCTGCTTTATTCTTGTCACGACCCATGGTACCTGAAACGCAGCAATTAGTATTGTACTCAACAAAAACGATATGCTAATGCAAATGCAATGTGTGCAAGTAATCGAGTGTCAACTTTGATTAAATCTACTCCCTTAACCCATGTTCTAGTCTAGCTAACCTATGTTAAGAACAATCATGCAATTCATCACAATCATGTCATACATCACAATCAAAGGTCATGCTAGACAACGAATAACCTCAAATCCATAAGGCAACATACATATCATAGGGCGGAAATCACCAAAAACTCACAATCTATCCAATCAATTGTTCTACCCAGTAATCTATAATCATCATATCAATTTGCCCAAATTTAATAAGGAATGAAAGAATCAAAACAATACAATCAAGACTTAGAAATCCTAATTAAGCAAAGCCCCACTCAACAATCCCAACAAAATTAAGCATGCAATTGATAGAGAAATCAGTTAATAAACACACAAACAAGCAACCCATACAACATATAAGCTCAATTGAAGCAAAAATCAAGAAACCCCCAATTTTTGAAAATTAGGGTTCTTGAGAGGTTACCTCAGATCTGGAAATTGGATGAAGTATGAAGAGATTTGTTCGGATGAAGATGAAGAGCACGTAATGGGCTTCGATTCAAGCTAAAGAACACAAGATTTGGTGGAGGATTAGAAGAATTATGGAAAAGAGAAGGTTTTTGAAGATTTTTGAGTTTGGGAGCAAAAGAGGAGGAATAAGAATGAAGAATGGAGATAAACGGGGAGAAGTCCCGGTTTTGTGTGTTCTGGGCATGAGGGGCGGACCGCCCCATGTGAGAGGCGGTCCGCCTCTCACCACCCGAGAGTTTAAACTCTCGGGTGTTGAGGGGCGGTTCGCCCCACATGGGGCGAACCGCCTCTCACTCGCAGACAGCCCCCGGCTTTCTGCGAGTGGGGGGCGGACCGCCCCCCATGGGCGGCGGTCCGCCTCTCACCCCCAGAGAGTCACCAACTCTATGGGAGTGTGGGGCGGACCGCCCCCCATGGGAGGCGGTGCGCCTCTCACCCCCAGAGAGCCGCCAGCTCTCTGGTAGTGGGGGCGGACCGCCCCCCATGGGAGGCGGTGCGCCTCCCACTTACAGAGGCTGGGGGCCGAAAATTTTCGGCCCCTCTCACTAAATTTTCACTCCAAAACATTTTCCTCACTGACACAATCGAAAAACTTCACTCAAACATATACAAAAAGCAAAAAACATTACTCAAACTACCAAAAACTTATCAAAAACCAAATTGTTCGATGTATGCATGCAATGCAAGAAAGCAATAAAACTTCGGGGCCTCCTGGAAAGCACCATTGTTTATTAGTCTCTGACTCGACTTCTTCTTGTTCTTCAGTTCCTTTCCAGACAGGTACTAGCCTTCCGCTTCATGGATCTCTTTCTCATACCTAGTACCTGAGAATGAGAATGAACAAACGTAGCAAGGCCAAAAAAACTTATGGGGTGAGAATCAATGTAATGAACTTGATGATCAGAAATGGCTTGCAACGTATGTTGCTTGCCATCTACCTCAATGGTGCAAGATCCCTTGTAGGTGTCAATCAAAGATCGCACCTTTGTCAAGAAAGCTCTTCCTAAAAGAACCACATCATTCATCCCACACCGCGATGCGGGCATCACCACAAAACTGGTGTAAACAAAATTGCCACCAATCCTCATTAGCACATTTTGAACAACACCTTCCAGCCTCACAAAGGATACATCCGCCAGTTGCACAATGGCCTTGTGCTTCTCTAGCTCCCCTAGACCACTCTTCTCATACAAATTCATTTGGAGCACATTAGAAAATGCTACCGTATCTAGTGTAGCACGAACATCATCGAGACCACCTATACCAACCTTAACATCAAAGCTATCAGGGATTGGTTCGGGATCTTCATTCTCCTCATCACTCACATCGAATCCCAGGCCCTTATCTTCCTCCTTGGCCAATGGAGGCTCACCTTTTGCACAACATTTGCACTCAGCAACCTTCTTTATGGTGATCTCCACAGGAAGGTCTCCTACCAAGGTTATCGACATCGACTTCTCCATGTTACTGGGCAACTTACCTTGCTCCCTACTTTCTCCACGGTCGATCAGCTCTTGCATCTTTTGGTGAGCAAGCCTAGTACTTGCCTCAAATTGATCAAGCCTAACCCTCGTCTTCTCTGAGTCTTCCTCATACCTCTTCATAAACCCTTGGGTATCATCAACCATCTTCTGCAAAGTTTCCAAGAGAGCAGCTGACTTGGAGTTAGGTGCTTCGGCTCTAGGAGTAGGGTTTTCACAATGATCATTACCGTAGTTGAGATTACTACGGTCTTGGTTAGGTCCATAGGTCTGGTTCGGAGGTGCATGATGAACGCGCGAATGTCGTGCTCCGGATTCAGCAAATAAATTTGTTATTTAGCCAAAGGCAATCCACAACTACAACGAAAACCGTAGTGTATCAGTAGAATGACTTGAGTGTCGTTCTCTCGGGACTATAACTAGCTTTATCTATTTAACAAGAGAATATAAAACAGTAGACAGATAGCAGAAGGGGGTTTCTAGTAGATAATGGAGATTGGTGATAGTATGGTCCTTCTTAACATAACGGGTCGATAATCATGCATAAATTCCTCGGTCTTGTAAGAGATCCTTGAATCAATCTAGTGTCCTGTTGCAAATATTAAGCACTACGGAGATAATTGGTCTGACAAGTCAATCACTATTGTCCTAATGTGTTCCGTAATTATTCAACGCTACGAAGATAAGTGGTCTGATGGTCGACCAGTGTCCAATTGTGCATAATAATTAATACAACATACGAGAATTTAGGCTGTGCCTGATCAACGAAATAAAGCAATGACACGGAGTATAATGCGCAATATAGCCATTAGCATGATTATCTTCCCTTCGCTAAGAATTCACATACTACCACCAATGATAAGTTTAGCTACTCATAATAGGCATGCAATCAACAGAAATCATAGAAGAAAACATGTTGAAAGAATATAATAAAATAAGTAGAATAAAACTGTAAGATACAAAGTTACCGAAGATTGTGAATCTCCGGATGATTGCGATCCTACGAGCTCCAAACTGCTATGAAAAAGTATCCCCTAAGCTACGGACCCCCAGAACAGGCTCTGGGAAGTCCCTACCTAAAACTACAGAGAGAGGTGAGAAAGTAGGTCTGGAAAGATATATTTTCGGAGAAAACTGAGCAACTATATATAGGCTTCGAATTACCACGGGGCGGTTCGCCCCACACGCGCGGCGATTCGCCTGGTGTGGGGCGGTTCGCCCCAGCTCCGCGGCGGTTCGCCCCCCGGTTTTTTCGCGGAATTCCTCATTTTCGACGCGTTTTTGGATTTCTTCCCCTTTTCGGACTCGGTTTCTGACTTCGAGTAGCCTTCTAACCTCTAGATTCGGCCCCTAGACTCCAAATCCTATCCGGAAACCTTCAGATACTCCAAATAGGCTTCTGGAACACCAATTCCTTGTCAACTTCAATATATTTTCCCGGAAATCTTCGAATTTCAACCAAAACCTGTAAAATAAAATCTCAAGGGAAATGTGAAAAAGACTCGAATGAAAGTGTAGGTGAAAATATAGCTAAATTAACATAGAGGATAGCTAAAATAGGTGAAAAAGACTCGAATGAAAGTGTAAAATACACATTCATCAAACTCCCCAAACCGAACCTTTGCTTGTCCTCAAGCAACTAAGCTAGACTCTAATACAAAAAACATGCAAGACACAAAATGGAGTTTCATGCCAAATAAAATGAACTAATCTACTGAATCTATCAAATAACATATGAACAAAAACCATATAAATCAAAGCATGAATATAGGTTAAAGAATACCTCGATTGACTTATACACATCCACATAAGCACTTATGTCAAGACAAGATAGTCTCTCGTAACATTCTCTACCTGGACCTAGTCAGTGACGACGTAATGAAGCATGCTAAGATACGAATGGTTGTCCCCATGCCTATGAAACTGAGGACTTACTGTTGTTCCACCATGTTAAGACTTTTCCTCAAAAGAGGTCGAACCAGTACTGGCTCTCATCAAACGAATGAGGGTTCCCTATAAAAGATAACACTCCCCTATTCTACCCATCTCTTAAGTAATGTCTTAAGCTATTCACCACTTCCTGAATGGCAGGATGAGGGTGGTCTAGAACAGATGACACTCAAGATAAAAAGATAAAAAATTGAAAATTACAACACGATAACGAACAATACAAAAATGGAAAAGACTCATCACTTTGCTAAACTGCTATTTGGCTTTCTTTTTTGGACTCTTCTTTGCTTTTTTGGGGTCTCTTCTTTTTTTCTTTCCAGATTCTTTTTCTTTCTTTTTTTCTTTTCCTCTTTTTTTTCTGGAATTTTTCCCCCCTTTTTTTTAGCCAGCAGTAGCATAACATAAAGAGAAACAAAATGACTCACACGACTTCCCCAAACCTATTCGAAAGAATAGGTTGGAGTACAAAATTTACGGAAAAGGAAAAATAAAATCACGTTACGATAATGAAAAACAGAAATAAGTCTAAAGATGGTGTAACCCCCTCCCCAAACCTATTTGGAAGAATAGGTTATAAACAAAGGATCACACAAGCTCACACTACCTCCTTCCTAGGCATTTAGCAATCTCAAAGCATGGTGAAGACTTGTTGCCTCTTAGGTACATAATTACTCGGGAAAACAACCATAAGACCCTAACATGCATCATCCTATTATAAAGGCCTTCGTGAACCGCGGTAGAAAAAACACCACTAAGGGATGTCGAGACTACCAAGCTTAACTAAGTGCAATACATAAATGTGACAAGCCAAGCGAGAAAAACCTCAAACAAATTCATAGAGATGAAGCATACGATTAATGGCATAGTTGGTTGATCTACCCAATAAAAAGTTCAAAAAATTCGGTAATAAACTCCATATAAAACATGCAAAACTATCCTAGGATGAATGTAGTGAAATGCAACCTAAAAAATCTAAGAAAGCAGTAAACGTGCAAATGCAAATGCAGACGGATAAAGCATGCGAGGTACTATACTCATCCTACCAATACGAAGCTCCAAACGAACAACATCAAATCACTTAAATCCCATCCCCCCTCATGAAATTAACGCTAGTCCCTAGCAGTAAGAAAATGAGGAAATAAGATGTGATACTAGATGTTACCCCATGGTTTGGCCTCGGTCAGCTGAGTATGCTGCTTGTGATTTATTGGGCCTCCTCTGGGAGCTTTATAGGGTGTCATCAGGTCTTCTGGTAGGCGTGGTAGTTTCAATTATTGGCCGGACAGGAACAACTCCTCTATTAGAATCATCATTGCCCGTATGGCCTTCATTATCACTACTGTCACCATCATCATCGCCAGTAGAGTTGCATTGTCGAGTAGAATCCTCAAGATTAGCCGCCGTTGTTATGGAATCTTCCATCCTGAAGCCCTCCAATAGGATGTGAACTGTTGAAGGGGAAAGGGCAGTGGTATCAGGACCTCCCCCTCCAACGTTTTACACCACGAGAAGGTTACAGTAAGCTGCTCGGATGCTCAGAAGTCTTCTACCATTTTTTCCAATGTCGACCACATTCTCTACGGTTGATGCGACCGATGTCTATATGATGCTCACTTTAAAGGCAGGCAAAGGGCGCGCCAACGAGGGACTGTGTACCCATGTCATTATGTTTTGGAACCAAGCTAGCGCTTCGGAACCTTCTAGCATCTTCGAAATCAAGATTGAATCCGTCGCGGAGTTCAGTCGAACTTTGCAGTCCTTGTGATGGAGCGCTGACGTAATAATGGTTTCTGTCCCTTCGGTGGTGCATGAATAGGCATAGGAGTCCTTACTCCAGGTGTACTCTAGCTCCTCCTCTTGGATAATCCACGACGTTGTTGGAAAACCCCTTGGCTCGAACGCACATCTATCGAGGTCACCTTCCTTGACATGGTTCTTCACAACAATCATACGGGAATGCTCCTTTCCCTTGGTATGGTTCCTACAAACAAAAGTTAGTACCTCGTATGACACAAAACTGACTCATGTATATCCTAGTGTAAGAACGAAATAATCAAGTGATAAAATCAACAATCGAGCTCCCCAAACCGTAATGTCTAGTCTAGCTTTTTCATCATGCCACATACCAATGTAACTACTACATGCAGTACATCACATTATGCTCTTACTAGACAACCAATATCCTAGATAACAAGGCTTAGTTCATACCATAGTAGCGAAAAATTCTAACATCATAAATCCTCACACTCAACAATTAAGCATTCTATCGTCAAATCTACCAACATTACATCAATAAACACAACCATATGCTAGAAATCAAAGATAAAGACATAATGCATAACAAGATATATCATCTAGTAGCAAAATACCCAAATCAACAATTCAAGCAAAATTGAGCATGCAATTGATAGTAAATAACATGTCTAATCATACAAACAACATACCCATGCATCAAATAAGCATAATTGAAGCTCAAATTAGAAAACCCCTCAATTCGAAAATTAGGGTTCTAAGGATGATACCTCAGATCTGAAAATCTAACGCATAAGGACGAAATCTTTTCGGATGGGATGATAGATCATGTAATAGGCTTCGAATTAAGCTAAAGAACACTAAATTTGGTCAAGAATTGAAGAAGTTATGAAGATTTGAAGTTGAAATCGCGAAACTCGGTTTTGGGGAAGGAGGAATGAAGAAAATCTATGTTCGAGATCTCGCCGGGTTGACCCGGTTCAACCGCCTCTCGGAGGCCTCTGCGAGGCGAATCACTAAAAACTCGGAAAAATCTCGGAACCCGGGATTTTTCCGAGTTTTTGACCGGTTCACCCGGGTTGACCCGGGTTTTTAATTAAAAAAAAAATTCGGAGAAAAATTAAATTAGAAGAATCAGCTAAAAAGGAAAGAAACCTAGCAGTACTACCAACAACCGCTATTTTCCCTTTTCTAAATCTTCTTCCGTTTCCGTTGTCTCTCTCTCTTCGGCAGTTCGGCCGTTTTTTCTTTCTGATTGATCGATCTCCATGGTTTTTGACTTGGAGCTGCATATCTTCTTCTTCATCCCTTGCTCTGCTTCATCTTCAGGTATGTTTGTTCTCTACTTCTCTTGTTGTGAATCTTGTGATGTGTCTACTTCTCTTCTTCTTCGCCATTGCTCTGTTCGTTTTTCACTTTTCGACTGCTCGATCTTACTCTAGTAATATGTGGATATGTTTGAATTGAAAATTGAAACGAGATTGTGTTGTTGCTTTGCTTCAGTTAGCGATGTTCTTCTTGTTTCTCGTTTGAATTAAAACTCGATTTTAAAGTGCCATAAGGTTGATTTTGATGTTGCTCTGTTCTTCAGTTTAAATTTGTTAGCTCTGTTCTTCAGTAAGCTCTGTTCTGTTATGTCAATTTAGTATTTACTGAGCTTGTTAATTAATTAAATTTAAATTAATATGGCCAGATATGGAGAACTCTGATACGCAACCATCGCAGCCATCTCAACCATCCTCAACTGCTAGTGTTGCTAGTAGTTACCGTTTGAAAGCTGATCCTGCCTGGAGGCACTGTAAAGAAATTGGAAAAACAGCTAGCAATAAGCCGATTTTGCAGTGCCTTCTCTGTGATAAAGTGTTCAAGGGTGGAGGGATTACTAGAGTCAAACAACATCTAGCACGCATTCCAGGTGAGGTTGCTGGCTGTAAGAGTGTTACTAAAGATATTATTGATGAAATGAATGGTGTTATAAGTGATAGGGATAATGTCAAAAAGGGTAAACGTGAACTGAATAATGCACTTGAAAGTGTTGATGAAGAATTAGAATACGAAGGAGAAGGAGATGGGTCTAGGGTGAAGAAAGCGAAAAATATTCAGACCTATATGAAAGGTAACTCAGGCATAGATACTACCCAAACTAGCATTCAAAACTGGCAAAACAAAGATAGGAAAAAAGATGCAGATATGGCTCTTGCTTTGTGGTTTTATGATGCTTGTATTCCCCTCAATGCTGTTAATTCTCAATATTTTAAGGCAGCAATGCAAAAGGTTTCAACTATGGGAAATGGATACTATGGTCCAACTTATTATGCTTTAAGATTCCCTTTACTTAAAGAAGCTAAAACGCAGATTTCTTTAACTATCGAGTCTCTTCGTTCTAGATGGGTTGAGGAGGGGTGTACTATAATGGGTGATGGATGGACAGACAATAGAGGTAGATCATTGATCAACTTCTTGGTGTATAGCTCTAAGGGCATATCATTTATTGAGTCTTGTGATATTTCTGATATCTCTGCAACTGGTGAAGCATTGTGTAATCTGTTTTCAAGAATTGTTGAAATGGTTGGTAAGGAAAATGTAGTTCACTTGGTTACTGACAATGCAGCGAATTACAAATTGGCTGGAACAAAATTGCATGAAAAGTATCCCACAATTTATTGGTCTCCATGCTCTGCCCATTGTATCAATTTGATGTTACAGGATGTTGGGAAACTTGATGTGGTTAAGAATTGTATCAAGATGGCTTCTAGGATCAGTGTGTTTGTTTATAACACCAAGTGGACACGTGGTTGGTTACGGCAACAAGAAGGATGGACTGAGATTATTACTCCGGGGGCTACTAGATTTGGTACCAACTTCATTGCATTGAAGAGTCTGTATGATCATAAGCATCACTTGGAGGCTTTGGTCATACATCCTGATTTTCAGAAGTACTTGAAGATTCCAAAGGGTAGGCGAGTGAAAGAGATAGTACACGACAGTAAATTTTGGAATAATTGCCGAGTCATTGTGAAAGTAATGGAGCCACTGATGAGGTTGTTGCGTATATGTGACACGGACTCAAGTCCTTCTTTGGGTTATGTCTATGAGGGGTTGACAAGATCAATTAGAGGGGTAAAGGAAATATTCATGAACAATGAGACTAAATACAAGAGATTTACTGATATCATTGATCAAAGGTGGGATAGTATGTTGCGGAAGAATTTGCATGCGGCTGCATATTGGTTAAACCCAAGATTTCAGTATGATACAGAGCATCCAATGCCCGAAGAAGCTTATGATGGTTTCATTGATCTTATTCAAGATCTTCATGGAGACACTGAAGGCATTACAAATGAGATTTCTATGTTTCGTGATGCAAGAGGTAAGCTTGCAAAGCCACTTGCAAGAAAGTCAATCAAGGATACATTTCCAGGTATGCATTCTTTTCCTTTTCCCTTTTATGTGTTTCTGTTTTTTGGTTGTTTCTGTTTTCAATTACTTATATTTTTGTTAATTCTGTTTCTGTTTTAAATTACTTATATTTTTGCTTATTATAGATGAATGGTGGAGACTATTTGGCCAAGGTGCACCTAATTTAAGGAAGCTTGCAATCAGACTATTGAGTCAGACATCATCGTCTTCAGGTTGTGAACGTAATTGGAGTGTGTTTGAGCGTATTCATACTAAGAGAAGAAACAGGTTGGAGCATCAAAGACTTAATGACCTTGTCTTTGTTCATTACAATCTGCGCTTGAAAAATCGGTACTTTACGCTTTCACTACATTTGTCTTTGTTTAAATGAATTTAATGTCTTTGTTGAGGTTTGAATGTATACATGACTTGTGTTATTTTATATTGTCTTGTAGTGGTAAAGACATGTCATATGATCCCATTGACTATGAATGTGTTGATAAGGTTGATTTCTGGGTAATTGATGAAGAACCTAATGGTGAGCTTGAATATGATGAAATTGAGGCTCTTGAGAATGGAGTTGATGGTGGTACACAACCTAATCAAGGTGATAATTATTTCATTCATAGTTTATATGTCTATTATCATTGTTTCTTTTGATGGTTTGTGTTTCTTCTACCTTTTCGTTTATCATTATTATGTTTGTACTTTGTAGGTAATGCTAACGATGATAACATTGAACTTGACCTGCTTGATGATGATGTTGGTGCTACACCAGAAGGCAGTCATCCTACTTGGGCAGATGATTGTAATTGGGGAGCTGATCTATAAGAGAATAATGTTTGGAGTTGTGATTGTACTTGTTTGAACCTTGAACTTGTTTGTTTGGATCATTGTTATATTTGAACCTTGAACTTGTTTGTTTGATTTGAATCATTGTAAAGTTTGAAGTCTGAATTTCTTTGCTTGATTTGGATCATTGTAATGTTCTAATGATATGCTACTATGAGTCTATGACTTTATTTTGGTTTCTATGAGTTTATATGATATTTATGTTTGAATTTTCTATGTCATTTGTTGATAAATATGTATAGTATTTGTTATATATAATTTTACGTATTTTTTATAATTTTATCTATTCCGAGACAACTCCGAGACAAATGTCCGAGATGACCCGGGTTGACCCTTCTCAGGAGGTCGTCCGAGATGGCCTCCGAGACGAGATCTCAAACATAGAAGAAAATGAGGTTTTGGGGAAGAAATCCGCGTTTTTGAAGTTCTGGAGCCGTGGGACGGCTCGCCCCGTGTGCGGGGCGGTTCGCCCCCCACGTGGGGCGGTTCGCCCCGTGCTCCCCGATGCGGGGAGACGGTTCCTGTCGTCAGAAAATGCGGTTTCAATCCCCGAAACCAATTTTTCAAAAAACCACTCGAAAAATCTCACTCAAACAAAAGCACATACGACACAGACATGAACAAATTCGCATACGAGAAGCAAATAGTTCAAGGATGAATGCATGCAGAAAAGCAGTAAAGTAAGCGATAAAAATTCCAGGTTGCCTCCCGGATAGCGTCATTGTTTAAAGTCTTTGACTCGACTCCTGTCTGCGCCTATCTCTTCTTTTTGCGGGTACTAGGCTTCCCCTTCATTGATCTCCTTTCCATGCCACGAACCTGTGAATAAGAAAGAATATAGGCTGCAAGACCACAGTAATGAGTAGTAATATCATGCGGTTCCGGTGGATCAGGTATGGCTTGCAACACGTGTTGCTTGCCATCCACTTCGATGGTGCAAGTTCTTTGGTAGATGTCCATCATGGAGCGTAGCTTGGTCAAGAATGTTTGCCCTAAGAGTATGACATCCCCCGTCCCGGGTGCAGATGCCGGCATAACTACAAAATGGTGTATATAGATGCTTCACCGATCTTGACCAACACATTTTTCACAATGCCCTCGGGTCTCATAAAGGATCCATCCGCCAGTTGCACAATAGCCCTTTGCTCAGATAGTTTTCCAAGGTTTCTCTTTTCAAACACATTCATAGGGATTATGTTTGAGTAGGATCCCGTGTCTAGTGTGGCACGGACATCTTCAAGCTCACCAACCCCTACCTTAACATCGAAACTTTTAGGGAGTGGTTCGAGATCCTCTTGCTCCTCATCACTTGCGTCAGAACCAAGGTCCTTCTCTTCTTCCTCAGGCTGTAGAAGTTCTTCCTTCATGCAGCACTCGCACCTAACGACCTTCCTGATGGTGATTTCGTCAGGTACATCACCAGCCAATGTAATGGCATTCGACTTCACAGTGTTGCTGGGCAGTTTGCCTTGTTCCCTACTTGCTCCTCGGTCGATCAACTCTTGCATCTTCTGATGGGCAAGCCTAGTGCTCTCTTCCAACCTATCAAGTCTTGCCCTAGTCTTCTCGGAATCTTCTTCATAACGTTGAGAAAACTTTGTGTGTGATCAACCATCTTCTGCAAGTTCTCCATCAGTTGAGCCGACTTCGACTTCGGTGGCTCTTTCGGCGCGGGGTTTTTGCAGTGGTCATTACCATAGTTTAGCCTACTACGGTCTGGGTTAGGTCCATAAGCTTCGTTAGCCGGTGCATATCCTTGATTGTTACGGTATCCTCTTCTCCAAAATCCACCTCGAGGATTCCTACCGTCTTGTCCGTAGCTAACTTCTTGAGTGCCAAACTCTGTAGCAAAGGCTTCTTCTTCGCCTCCTCGAGCCCAGTTGCCATCATCGTATGCCAGCTCCGACCTACATATATGAGCCCCATGCAGCCCCATGCCCATAGTTCTTGCATATTCGGCATACTTCGTTCGAAACAGTTGTTCCGGTGGCGCTCTTGAGGACTTGCTTCAATTCGTTGGTAAAGCACTCGAATTGATCCCCATTCCCCCTATACATAGGGGCTTCTTGAGTCGGTGGAGCTTCAGGTCCACGTCTCCTAACCATTGCTCTTGGGTCCTTGAAATGCGAACCCTTAGCAAGCCTTTCGAAAACTGCCCAAACGGCTTCTGCGGTTTCCTCCCAAATATTGCCTCGGCATTGGAAATCCACCACTTGTTGGTTCTCGAAGGTTAGTCCATTGTAGAAGTGTTGGACTAAGTCAAAAAGTTCAAAACCATGGTGAGGGCACTTGTTCGTGAGATCTTGGAACCTCTCGAACGCGGTGTAGATGGTCTCATCATAGTCCTGCTTGAATCCAGTGATCTGCGCCTTTAGTGCGGTAGTCAAGGTGTGAGGGAAGTATTTCTCCATGAAAGCTGAAAAAACCTTCTCCCAAGTGTCCAGCGAGCCTGCTGGTAGAGAACTCAGCCATGACTTGGCTCTGTCGCCAAGTCCCATAGCAAAAACCTTCATCCTCAACTCATCCGTTGTTATGTCAGCTCCGGGTCGTGGGAGTTGGTTGACGAAATCATCGATATCGTGCAAGTACCCCATCACATCTTCCCTTGATAAGCCATAGAACCTCAGAAGTTGTTGGAATGCGTGGTTCTTGATCTCCAGATCTCGGGTTGCAGACGAAAGAACAATTGCCGGTCCCCTCATACGATCCTTGGTGGGTTGAACCCATGCCTTCAGTGGTCTAGGTTCTGCCATTCCGTCGATTTCCTTCAAAAGAATGTGTAGAGATTCAGAGAAATCGGTATCCTCTATTTCCTCTAGTGCGCGCCTTTCAAGTAGTCGCCTTCTTTGGTGGTAGACTCTGTCGATCTCAGCAATTGAATCAGCAAGCGGTGTTCCTGCAGAACGTGTATGCGGCATACACTATCTGTAACAGACTAGGAAAGGTGATTAGAAACAGACTAGGAAAGCAGTATCAGAGAGAGATTAAAAAGAAAAACTAAAACTAGTAGAATTACGAATCTAAAGCTGTAAATATAAATAAATTAAACAGAAAAAAAGAGTATAGTCCCCGGCAACGGCGCCAATTTGATGAACGCGCGGATGTCGTGCTCCGGATTCAGCAAATAAATTTGTTATTTAGCCAAAGGCAATCCACAACTACAACGAAAACCGTAGTGTAGCAGTAGAATGACTCGAGTGTCGTTCTCTCGGGACTATAACTAGCTTTATCTATTTAACAAGAGAATATAAAACAGCAGACAGATAGCAAAAGGGGGTTTCTAGCAGATAATGGAGATTGGTGATAGTATGGTCCTTCTTAACATAACGGGTCGATAATCATGCATAAATTCCTCGGTCTTGCATTGAGATCTTTGAATCAATCTAGTGTCCTGTTGCAAATATTAAGCACTACGAAGATAATTGGTCTGACAAGTCAATCACTATTGTCCTAATGTGTTCCGTAATTATTCAACACTACGAAGATAAGTGGTCTGATGGTCGACAAGTGTCCAATTGTGCATAATAATTAATACAACATACGAGAATTTAGGCTGTGCCTGATCAACGAAATAAAGCAATGACACGGAGTATAATGCGCGATATAACCATTAGCATGATTATCTTCCCTTCGCTAAGAATTCACATACTACCACCAATGATAAGTTTAGCTACTCATAATAGGCATGCAATCAACAGAAATCATAGAAGAAAACATGTTGAAAGAATATAATAAAATAAGTAGAATAAAACTGTAAGATACAAAGTTACGGAAGGTTGTCAATCTCCGGATGATTGCGATCCTACGAGCTCCAAACTGCTATGAAAAAGTATCCCCTAAGCTACGGACCCCCAGAACAAGCTCTGGGAAGTCCCTACCTAAAACTACAGAGAGAGGTGAGAAAGTAGGTCTGGAAAGATATATTTTCGGAGAAAACTGAGCAACTATATATAGGCTTCGAATTACCACGGGGCGGTTCGCCCCACACGCGCGGCGATTCGCCCGGTGTGGGGCGGTTCGCCCCAGCTCCGCGGCGGTTCGCCCCCCGGTTTTTTCGCGGAATTCCTCATTTTCGACGCGTTTTTGGATTTCTTCCCCTTTTCGGACTCGGTTTCTGACTTCTAGTAGCCTTCTAACCTCCAAATTCGGCCCCTAGACTCCAAATCCTATCCGGAAACCTTCAGATACTCCAAATAGGCTTCTGGAACACCAATTCCTTGTCAACTTCAATATATTTGCCCGGAAATCTTCGAATTTCAACCAAAACCTGTAAAATAAAATCTGAAGGGAAACGTGACACTATTATAATAAAATGCATTAAAATATAGCTAAATTAACATAGAGGATAGCTAAATAGGTGAAAAAGACTCGAATGAAAGTGTAAAATACACATTCATCAGTGCATAACCTTGGTTGCTTCTGAACCTCTTCTTCCAATATCCACCACGCGGATTCGTACCATCTTGCCCATAGCTAGCCTCCCCAAATTCTGCAGCAAACACCTCGTCTTCTCCTGCTTCTACCCAATAAAAACCATCGTTTTCTAGGTCAGACCTACACATATGAGCCCCATGCCCATAGTTCTTGCACACCCTGCAAACCTCATTGGAAAGAGCTTGCCTCATCTCATTGGCGAAGCCATTAAACCTATCCCCACTCACACCATTCAGCTGCACCTCGGGTTTTGCTGGAACTTCAGTTCCACGCCTCGTGTTCATGCCCCATGGATCCTTGAATTGAGACCCCTTCGCTAGCCTTTCAAAACACGCCCACACATCTTCGGCGGTCTCCTCCCAAATATTTCCACGACACTACAAATCCACCACTTGTTGTCTCTCATATGTGAGCCCATTGCAGAAGAGCTGGACGAGATCAGAAAATTCCATCCCATGGTGTGGGCACTTGTTCATGAGGTCTTTGAACCTCTCGAGAGCAGTGTAGATGGTTTTATCATAGTCTTTCTTGAAACCACTGATTTGCGCCTTCAGCGCGGTAGTCAAAGTATGGGGAAAATATTTCTCCATAAATACAGAAAACACCTTAGCCCAGGTGTCGAGTGAACCAGCCTCCAGAGAGCCTAACCATGCTTTTACTTTATCACCAAGCCCCATAGCAAAAACCTTCATCCTCAGCTCATCATCCGTAAACCCTGCTCCAGGCCTTGGGAGATTGTTAATGAAATCCTCAATGTCATTCAAGAATCCCATAACATCCTCCCTAGCCAACCCATAGAACTTCGGAAGCTGCTGGAACACGGGATTCTTAATCTCCAAAACACCTTAGCCCAGGTGTCGAGTGAACCAGCCTCTAGAGAGCCTAACCATGCTTTTACTTTATCACCAAGCCCCATAGCAAAAACCTTCATCCTCAGCTCATCATCCGTAAACCCTGCTCCAGGCCTTGGGAGATTGTTAATGAAATCCTCAATGTCATTCAAGAATCCCATAACATCCTCCCTAGCCAACCCATAGAACTTCGGAAGCTGCTGGAACACGGGATTCTTAATCTCCAAATCACAAGTTGCAGCAGAAAGAAAAATAGTCGGACCTCTCATCCGTTCCTGGTTGGGTTGAACCCATGTTTCAGAAGTGGGCGAGCCATCACAAAACCTTCCCAAGAATCAGATTGCTTAAAAATCTCCTGCAGAGAATCAGAAAACTCTTCCTCCACTACTTCAGCTCTAGCACTATCTCGCTTCCTTTGATGATATACCCGATCAATGTCCACAATAGGTTCAACAAGAGGAATTCCACTAGATCTCGTGCTCCACATAAACTACCTGAAACGAATCAAGTGAGTATCAAGGGGAAAAAAACTAAACTACTAATTTCTAGAAATTGAATGCTGAAAATATAAATAAGCTAAAGAGTAAAAAGGAGTTAAAGTCCCAGGCAACGGTGCCAATTTGATGAACGAGATTGTCAGACTCGAACAATCAAATAAATTTATTTTAGCCAATGGGCAACTCACAACTACACAAAACACGTAGTGTAGAGGTAAGATGACCTCGAGTGTCGATCTCTAGGGAGTAAACTAGCTTTAACCACAATAACTACTATATAAATTCAGAAAAAAAAATTATCTTAGCTTGACTTAACAATATATGACGAGAGTTGGTGATAGTATGCTCATGATGAACGTGTATTTTACACTTTCATTCGAGTCTTTTTCACCAATTTAGCTATCCTCTAGGTTAATTTAGCTTATATTTTAGTGCATTTTATTAAATTAGTGTCACGTTTCCCTTTTCTTTGCATCTTTCAGGTTTTAGGTAAAAAAACGTATGTTTATGGGCAATATTGATGAAGAGGACGAAGTTTTGGTGTTTCGAGGACATTCGTGGTGTATCTAGAAGGTTCCGGATGAGATTTGAGGCCTAGGGGACGGGTTTCAAGGCTTAAAGGTCACTAGAAGGCAAAATCCGAGTCCGAAAAGGAAAAGAAGACCAAAAATCTCGCTCTCGCCAGTCTGGATGTCCTAGGCGAACCGCCTGGGACGTGGGGCGACTCGCCCCACACCAGGCGCAGGGGCGATTCGCCTGGGAGGTTTCCGAACATTATATATAGGTTGCCTATTTTTCTACGTTTTTCAGACCTTTTCACATTATTTTGAGAGACAATTTCTCCAGAGCCTGTTCTGGGAATTAGTAGCATAGAAGACTATTTTTCTTATTGATTTGGAAGCTTTAGCATATAGATTGGACATCTTTGATTTTCGATTCTTGCTTGTGAGTTAGCAATTCATCGGAGATTGACAACCTTCGTTGGTAACTTGTATCTCACAATTTTTCTACTTTTATTTATTTCATTCAACATGTTTTCAGTCAATCTTGCTTTGATTCTTGTTGATTGCAATATGAGTAGCTAAATCTATTGTTGGTGATAGTATGTGATTTCTTAGCTAGGGTTCTTGATTATGCATGAGTGTTGGTCCCTTTAAACAACAAGAAAAGACTAGAGGGGCGGGGTGAATAGTCTTTTCAATCTTTCGTCGTTTAAAAACATTCTGAGCAAGTGCTTATTACTTTTCAGTAATGAGTTTGCTGATACTTAACTTTCTTAGCAAGCGCAAGTTACTTCACAGTAACTAGGTTTGCTGATACTTAAAATCAGAGAGCGGAAGTCTTTGATACAATAAGTGCTTTGATAGTAAGTGATAGTTTCAGCAAGTGCAGTGAGTGACTGTGTACAGATAGATATGCTTTGTTGAAAACTAAGTACAGTAAGTAAATCACACAAACACTTTTATAGTGGTATCTAAGAGTGGCGTAATCTCTCAAGTAATCCACTTTGTCCTTTCTAGGACTGAATCCACTAAGATAAGTATGAGGTTCCTTACAACACCTATCTAGAGCGATCCAAACAGAAACCAAAGCACACTTGCTTCGTCTCCAACCTAACTAGAGAACGTAACCTTGTTCTCCACCAAACTTGGTACTTTTAATCAGCAACACTATGCTCGATTAAGTTCCCCCTGAATATCACGCCTGAAAGGGTGTATTTTCAGTTAGAGAGTTTTGGGATGAGATAAATTAATTATAACTTATTCAGTTACAACAAGTAATCTAAGAAACAAAACTTTGAATACTTTGCAGTAAACAAGTTTGATTGTTTCTGGTGTCAAGACTTGTTCTTGTTCGAAAGAAAGAAAGAACACTTAACGAATTTCTTAGTCGTGTAAGTTCTACTTCTTCACAAGTAGCTTTTTCAAGCTTTATGTCTTGGAACGGATCAATGGCAGTAAGAGTGTTTGAAGGTATGTGAGTTTAAGCACAAGTGAGAGTATGATCACGTTGTTGACACACTTCAACTCTTTGCCGGATGACCTCTATTTATAGTGCAATAAGGAGCCGTTTGAATTTCAAATTCTAAGGCTTTTGTTCCTTAAAATGTCACTATCTTGCTTTTGTACTTTCAGCAGCGTCCTTGTTTGTCTTCTAGTCTTCATGTCCTTCGCGTGCATGCTTTGCATTTAATGCTCTTTTGAATAAAATTCAAACAGTAACAGTGGAGCGTAAATACAAGTACTTTCAGCAAGAGGTCACAAATGTTCCATCAGCAAATGGTCAGTCTCAGTTTCAGCAAGCACAACCTACTCTGTCGTTTAGATTTTCACTTATGCAATGCTGTTGCTGAAGTTTCCACTTTCTGAGCAACATGTGCCTTTGTAGATACCAGTCTTCAGAAATCTTCTAGTCTTCAGATCTTCGAAATCTTCAAGTTTCTGACCGGTTCTAAATGCTTCAATAGTTTGTTTGTAAAAACAAAGTACATCATCAGCAAATGCTTCAATAGGTTGTATTTCTTTTCAGAAAACAAGATACATCATAAGCGGTAAAACCAACCTATCTAGCACCTACTCTAAGTCTTCAACAAACGTTCCTCTTTTACAGTGTCCTTAAAATTCTAAATTCCTATGGACCTTAAGAGTACTAGTTACTGGACTTTCCTTAATTTAGCATGGTTAATTGCTCATCAAAATTACAAGTTTCCTAACAAATTTCCCCCTTTTTGATGTTAGCAATCCATGGCTAAATTAATTGTTACCCTTTTTGAATAAATCAGTTGATTAATGCACGCATACTTGAATAATTACACAGTAAGCATAAGTAAATTGCATAATCAAAAACCAATAAGAGTCAAAAGCTTTATTGCTGATAGTTATCTTTCAGTAAGTTTAGAGGAAAGAGCAGAGATAACTAAACAAAATCAGCAAATAAAAACTTTAAAAGAACTATTACAGAGAGTTAAGCTCTTTCAGAGGATTTTCTCAACATCTCTCTTACACTCTTCTCAGCAAGTGCAGTGAATTCAATACAGCCCTTTGCGTAATTCTCAAGTAGCCTACGGACTTGTAATTGAAGAATCGTTGCATTTTTTCAGGCAGTATGATGATGCTTTTCAGCATTCATTTCCATGTAATGAGATACCCACAAATGCATGCCCCAATTGCTGGCATGGAGAAGCTGTGTATCTGAAATGCTTTTAGGATGAATCTTCCTTAGCGAGAGAAGATCTTCTTCTTGATCCTTAGCAGTGAGATAGAAATACTCATAAGGAATCAATCCAAGTTTCTTCTTAGGTTTCTTTGTTACCGGGTCTGAGTAGTAAGCAATGCAAGGTGGTTTGATCAGATTTGGTTCCTGTTTGTAAGTCTTACCAATGGCAACTCTTCTTACATAGACCTCTAGATTCAACCATCTCCGAGCAATATTTCTTGGGAGGGACTCAGCCCTTTCTTTCGTTTTTACCTTGAGATCAATCCAAGTGAACATTTGGTTCAATATGGCTGTTGGAAAAAACTCATTCACCAGCAAGTCTTCCAGCTTTAAGATCCAGCAACCATGAACGTTTCTGATCACGTTCTAAGTGGTTTCATCATTGCTGGTCTTGGTGTATTCAATGCCGGAGCCAATAGCAATGCTGGCCAGCCTCTTTTCTTCTTGTCTTTGCCTTCTTCTTTTTGACTTTGCATTGTCTTGATCTCTTGCTGAAGATCTTGAGTCAGAAGAGAAATGCTTTGAGTGGCCAGACGGAGTTAAGGCTGTTAAAGGTCTAGCTCTTATGGCTTGAGCTATTGTCTGATTGTCATCATCATCATCATCTTCATTCAGATCTTGAAGACTTTCAGTGTGGCAAAAACCTTGAGTTTCAGCAGAAGTTTTTCTCTTTTTGGGACTTGCTGAATTTAACTCAGATTCGGCTTGTCTTTTAGAACTTTGCTCTTTTTCAACAAGAGGTTCTATGGGCAGTGGCTCATCAACATTAGGAGGGGTTTGGGTTCTCTTTCTTGTACTTCTCTTTTCCCCCTTAGACATGGATTGCAACATCGGAGTGATGTGCAAAGAGAAGAACTCATTGCAATTTTCAGCAAGAGTACTTAGGCTGTTGTATTTCATGATGATTGCTTGCTCATCAGAAGTCAGCTTTGACAACTCATTTTTAACACTCACCATGTTCTCCTCATGTCTTAGCTCTGTTGCGGCCTTTTCTTCCATAAAAGTCTGAGCCTTTACTAATGCGGTCTTTGCTAGCCGGAGTGCTTGACTTACATCTTCTTCATAGCTCTTGTGGTAAAGACGTATGTCTTTTTGAGCTATTGTAAGAGTAGTAGTGCGTCTCAACACTGTAGCCAATATCTTTCCGATATCAAGCGGGCTCTCAGCAAGCAATGCCTCATCTTCTGCTTTGCAGGCATCATGGACTTTCTTTAGTGCCAAAATTCTAGGAGTAAACTCCTCTACACGTGGGAACGGCACTAGATTTGGGGTCAAGGAATGAACTTTTAGTTCTGAAGCAAATTGATCATCTTTCATCAGCAATTCTCCTCTCAAATCATCGTCTACATCATTTATACAGTCAGGAGGAGGAATTTCAACCACTTTTGGGTCTTTCTTGGAGTTTTCACATCCTCATTTGTTGATAGATCATCTTCATCCTTAGATTCATCAAGGCCAGCAACCTTGGAACCTAAGTCAGCAGCTTCATTTCCTTTTGGTTGAGTGGTTGCTGATGGCAACGCTTCAGACTCAACAACTGGAGTTTCACCAGTAGTTAGTTTTAATTGAGTAGTTGCTGAGGGCAACGTTTGAGACTCAATTGCTGGAGTTTCACCAGTAGTAAGTTTAAATTGAGTAGTTGCTGAGGGCAACGTTTGAGACTCAATTGCTGGAGTTTCACCAGCAGTAAGTGGAAGGGAGGGGACTTCCTTTGGCTTCACTCCTGAAGATTGACCAATTTCCAAATCCTGCGTATGTCTTGCGTGAATTAGGAGACTGTTTTGTAGTGCTCTCTGGTAATCTTCATCCATTTCATCTTCACCATCAAGGCTTGTATCAGTGACCTTGGCATCGAGTAAAGGTAACTCGACATCAGAAAACTTGCTCTTTCCATGTTTCAAGGTAGCTCGCTTTCTGGCGTATTCCTCTTCAGTATCAGCGCCTTGTACAGGTGCTTGATTTTCAGCATCAGTAGGAGCAGGTTGAGATTCATGCTGAGTTGGTGTTTGTTCAGCTTGCTGATTGTCTTGTTGTTCAGTTTCAGTAACTGTCATTTTTAATCCACCAGCATCAGGACTTGGACCTTGATTGTCATCATCGTCATCCTTTTTGTCCGTTGAATCTTTCCCTTCATCATCACTGGGATCAGTAGGAATGTTTTCATCTTCTTCCTCTTCATCATCATCAGTCAGAATGACTAGCTCGAGATGTAACGGTACCGGTTTTGAAAACAAAATAATTTCTTGAAAAAGGAAAATCGAAAAATACTTTAATAACAACGGTCGGCAATAAATGCCAAAATAGTCTTTGACGCTAACAATAATAAATAATATCCAATGACAACTCAAGTTCGAATGAACAACGAATGAAGACAATAAAAGTGTATCTTCTTATTTTGAAAAGAAACCCGTGACACCCCAGACCCTTCTCTCAGTCGCTGGCATCCTAGTCACGCACATCCTCAGCAGCATCTGGAAGGAAGGAATTTTGAAAAACAAAAGAGTGTGAGATAAAGGATCTCAGTGAGGTTCTAAGTTAAAAACAGAATGTAAACAGTTTTAAAATCAAAATCCTTTTCAGAAGAACGAGCAAACAAAACAGAACACATATAACAGATTAACAGGATAGATACGTTGTAGACCGTTGGTGCAGTCCGCCTTATTGCTCCTACTCCCAGAATGCCCTTATAACTCCCTCCAGAGGGTGCACAACTCCGGATAGAAACAGAAACCCCCGTGTACTTTGGGAAAACAGATCCTACGACCCTAATAGACCTCAGCGACTTCTGCCTCGCGCCTAAAAGGGAATGGACTAGGCCACAATCAAGCAAACCCGATAGTCCTCTACTACCCAAGCCTACCTAACCATAACCTAATCGACCGGTCACACAGAAACAGAGCAGATACAGAACAACAGATACAGATAGTTAACACCGAGAGGTGTTCCTGCAGAAAGGTCAGTCCAGAACAGAGTAGTAATAAACAGAAATGTAAAAATTCATACTTAGGACTTATACTTTGACGCGGAAGCATACAGTAAACAGTATACAGTAATAGGTACCAACAGTCACATAGCCTTCCAGTTTTTCGCAAATAATAGGTTTAGGGGTGAACACTCACCTTAACTTGCGAGCAAAGACCTTCAACGAGTAACGAGCTTTTACGGGTTAACGAACAAAGGAGAACCTAACAAGAAAGTACTAAACACACTTTAGAAGTCGAACGGACGGAAGGAAAAAGGTTGAAAAGAAATGGTAAAGACGGGGTTCGAACTCGGGACCTCTAAGTTAGTCAAGCAAGAACCTAACCAACTAGGCTAGCAAGTCAGGTTATTACTAACTTACAAAAACAGAAACTAAGTTGAAACATTTTCAGAAACTCTTTCGGTCTTCAAATTCTGGAAATTACCAAAATACCCTCAGTGGCAAATTGGAAAAAGGTCCTTTTCAAAATCAGAAAGTTCAAACCAAAACCAGAAGTTTTCCAAAAATACTTAACAGTCTTCACAGAACAAAAAGGTTTACGAAAAAAGCTTTCTGTCAGTCAGCTACGGTCAAAGGTAAAATTGCAAAAAGCTCCTTTAAGTTTTCAGTCTGCCCAAATCAGTCCACAAAGTTCAAAACAATATCAACAAAGTCCAAAACAGTCCTTTCGAGGTCAACAGAAAACCAAGGTCAACATACGAGGTCAAAACACAAGTCCAACAACAGCAGCAACAATCTAACAATCCTAAGTCCCGGTTCTCAGTTCGAATCGAAAAACAAGGTCAGAACAAACAAGGGTAAATCGGTCCAGGGGTACAAATGTCCGAAACAGAATACTAATTTCGAATCGAAAGAAACAGCAAAGGGTTCGAGATTTACCTTCGAAAGTGAAAAGAATTAATCTGCAAATCGAAAGAATAAGAAAAGAAAATTAAAACGAGATTCGAATCGAATTCGTAATCGAGTTGAATCTGAAACGAAAGGACAGAACAAACTTACTGATCGAGATCGAAAAAAGCAAACGGAACGGGATCGGAGATCGGACGGATTGGGCACGGCGGCGCGATGAATCGGAGCGGCGACGAGCGTGCGGTCAGCTGATCGGGTCGGCACCACGGATCGAACAGATCGGCGCGCGGCGAAAGGAAAATGGAGCGGCGGCGCGCGTACACGGCGGCGACGAACGGCCGGCCTGAATCAGAAGAGACCTACGCGAACAGAAACGGGCGACGGCGAACTAAACCGATCGATCGATCTTGGCGGCACGGCGACGGCGGAAGTGAACAGAACAGGCGCGGCGGCGTTTGACGGAACGGCTCGGTGCGACGGACCGGAACGGACGGAGGTCACGGCGGCGGCGGTCTACGGCGGCGACACGGGAGAGGACGGAGTCAGGCAGCAGCAGTAACAGTGATCTCTCTCTCCCTCTCTTTCTTCTTCCTTTTCCTTTCTTTTCTTTCTTCTCTTTCTTTGTTTCTTCTTTTCGGTTTGAATGAACGGCTGAAGAATGAGGGTGGGATGGATCAAACTAGGGTTAGGGTTAGTCAATAATGGGCCGGTCAAACAGGCCTTTGACTGGTCTAAGAATTGGGCAAAATGAATCAGAAAGTCCAGCTCGAACCAAACGAAACGAAACGAACTAGCTTACGTGAATTTAATTAAATAATTATCGAATAAATAATTTACTCTGATAATTAATTAACTAAATTAAATAATTTAACAATAAAATAATAAAATAATAATTAAATAAATAATTAAAAAAAACGGGGTGTTACACTCCACCACCCTTACAAGAAGTTTCGTCCTCGAAACTTAACTCGCGTAGAATTAACGAACGTGGAACGGGTAAACGAAAGTCTTCAAATTTCAAACGCCGGGTCAACGAACACGTTCGCAAGCCAAAGGTTAAGAGAATTCGTAAATAACCAAAGGAAGTTAAAGCTTGCCTCTTCGACCAGATCGTCCAACTATTACTCCTCAACCAAAAAGTCGGTAATTAAGCTTCAAGTGAATCTATCCTAGCGAAAGAAAAACAGCACGGTAACAGGAAAGGGAAAGACTTAGAAGAAGTTTGTCCACGCGAGCGTACCTTTAGACACACTTGTCGAGGGGGTCTCACGTCCAACCATGCTATAGACTCTTGGTTTGGCCTTCGCACTACCTCCTTGATTCCTTGAAGCGGTGCCTCCAGATCTTCCTTCTTCCATCGGGGAGTTGCGTCGCGGACAATCATTGATCTTATGCTCCTTGCTTCCACAAGCCAAGCATACACCTTGCTTCCTCCAACAGTTCTTCTCCTCATGAGTTGTGCCTCCGCAGAAATTGCAATTTCTTTGAGATGGTTGATCAGCACTTTCGGCCACATGACGAGATCGACTTTTCTGCTCGGTGCGAGAATACTTGGATGGAGAATGACGATCCTTGCTACTTCTGTGATCAGAACTCCTCTTTCGAGATCGCCGAGGTTCATAGTTCTCGAGTTCTCCTAGACCACTCTCTACCTCAGCAGCTAACTCCACTGCTTTAATGTAGGTGGGCATGTCAGTCCCGAACAGGCTGTAACGGATCTCTGAGTTCAGACCCTTCACAAAATGGCGCACCTTCTCCCTCCCGTCATTTTGAAAGTGTGGTACATACTTCAGCAGTCGAGTGAACTCGGAGTCATATTCGGCGACATTCATATTTCCTTGCACCAAGGCTTGGAACTCATCTCTCCTGTTCTCGCGAACTAGGCGAGGCACGAACTTATCCATGAACTCCTTCTCAAAGTTCTCCCAAGTGCGGGCAACTGCTGCTTGTCTCCACCTTGCATCTACGGTCCTCCACCAATTTCTTGCTGCTCCTTCAAACTGGAAAGCCGCGAGCTCAATCCTCCTTTCATCAGGGTAGTGCAAGATCGAGAACAGGTTCTCCATGCTCTCCAGCCAAAGCTCAGCTTTGCGGGCATTGGGTGCCCCATCGAACCTGTCGGGATGGAAACGAGCGAAACGTTCCGCAGCTTGATCGATCGTTTGAGTCGGTGGCGGTGGCGGCGGAGCTGGCTGAACAGGTGGTAGCTCAACGTTGCGCACGCTCTCACTGAAGTTGCCCAAAGCTGCAATGATCCGCTCCACTTGGTCCTGATTGTCAGCATTGTTGTTGTTGCCATTGTTGTTGTTGTCGTCGCTGTCATTGGTGTTGCCATTGCCATTGCCGTTGGGGGTGTTGTTCCTTGGAGCCATCCTACCGCAATTAGTCTAAGGTTAGTAACGTAATTAACCATCTTGAGTGAGTCTATCTTCAGGCGTAAACGTATTCTAAGGCACTATCTTAAGTCATCCTAGTGAACGAGCGAGAGACGCGTAAAAGATAACCAAAAAATACTAAGGTCAAAATCAAATCAGGGGAGTCAAAAGGAAAAAAGCAACTAATCACTAAGTAAATCCTCGAGCGTGTCTAACCTAGCATGCAAGGTAGACATAAATTGAAGAAGCAATCATAAAGCATAAGCCGCGAATTCATATGTTGTAGAAAAGGATCATAAACATTTAGCATGCAATGAAAGTGTTCTCTCACAAAGTGATCAGTCATTTGACCTCAGTTAACACGAATCACATAAACAGTCGGCCGCCTACCAGTGATTTATGTCGACTTTGGTTAAACAATAGATTACTGTATGACAGAATCAAGCAGGATCATGTATGAATTTCAACAAGTAAAATAGATGCATATATAAATGTTTAAACCCTAAAACACGCATTAAATGACATTATAGTAAGTAAACATACTTTTAAACAAATTCTCATGCATTTAGAAGAAACAATGTTATCGCCTTAAGGAAAATGAACAAAACATCAATAGGAAGCTGGTGAACTTAGTAGGAGTTAAACAGAATGAACAGCAAGACAGTTTCGGAAGACGGAAGACACTAGGACAGTTAAAAGACGAACATAATGCTTCAGAGTTAATGCGGAAGACCAAACTTTAGAAGAGACAGAACGAAGACTACTCAATCTAATCCAGCGACTTGGACCCTCACACGCACCCCAAAGGCCAGAAGACCCTATCCTAGCAAGCTCGAGTTTGAACTCAAGCTCTGATACCAACTGTAACGGTACCGGTTTTGAAAACAAAATAATTTCTTGAAAAAGGAAAATTGAAAAATACTTTAATAACAACGGTCGGCAATAAATGCCAAAATAATCTTTGACGCTAACAATAATAAATAATATCAAATGACAACTCAAGTTCGAATGAACAACGAATGAAGACAATAAAAGTGTATCTTCTTATTTTGAAAAGAAACCCGTGACACCCCAGACCCTTCTCTCAGTCGCTAGCATCCTAGTCACGCACATCCTCAGCAGCATCTGGAAGGAAGGAATTTTGAAAAGCAAAAGAGTGTGAGATAAAGGATCTCAGTGAGGTTCTAAGTTAAAAACAGAATGTAAACAGTTTTAAAATCAAAATCCTTTTCAGAAGAACGAGCAAACAAAACAGAACACATATAACAGATTAACAGAACAGATACGTTGTAGACCGTTGGTGCAGCCCGCCTTATTGCTCCTACTCCCAGAATGCCCTTATAACTCCCTCCAGAGGGTGCACAACTCCGGACAGAAACAGAAACCCCCGTGTACTTTGGGAAAACAGATCGTACGACCCTAATAGACCTCAGCGACTTCTGCCTCGCGCCTAAAAGGGAATAGACTAGGCCACAATCAAGGAAACCCGATAGTCCTCTACTACCCAAGCCTACCTAACCCTAACCTAATCGACCGGTCACACAGAAACAGAGCAGATACAGAACAACAGATACAGATAGTTAACACCGAGAGGTATTCCTGCAGAAAGGTCAGTCCAGAACAGAGTAGCAATAAACAGAAATGTAAAAGTCATACTTAGGACTTATACTTTTACGCGGAAGCATACAGTAAACAGTATACAGTAATAGGTACCAACAGTCACATAGCCTTCCAGTTTTTCGCAAATAATAGGTTTAGGGGTGAACACTCACCTTAACTTGCGAGCAAAGACCTTCAACGAGTAACGAGCTTTTACGTGTTAACGAACAAAGGAGAACCTAACAAGAAAGTACTAAACACACTTTAGAAGTCGAACGGACGGAAGGAAAAAGGTTGAAAAGAAATGGTAAAGACGGGGTTCGAACTCGGGACCTCTAAGTTAGTCAAGCAAGAACCTAACCAACTAGGCTAGCAAGTCAGGTTATTACTAACTTACAAAAACAGAAACTAAGTTGAAACATTTTCAGAAACTCTTTCGGTCTTCAAATTCTGGAAATTACCAAAATACCCTCAGTGGCAAATTGGAAAAAGGTCCTTTTCAAAATCAGAAAGTTCAAACCAAAACCAGAAGTTTTCCAAAAATATTTAACAGTCTTCACAGAACAAAAAGGTTTACGAAAAAAGCTTTCTGTCAGTCAGCTACGGTCAAAGGTAAAATTGCAAAAAGCTCCTTTAAGTTTTCAGTCTGCCCAAATCAGTCCACAAAGTTCAAAACAAATATCAACAAAGTCCAAAACAGTCCTTTCGAGGTCAACAGAAAACCAAGGTCAACATACGAGGTCAAAACACAAGTCCAACAACAGCAGCAACAATCTAACAATCCTAAGTCCCGGTTCTCAGTTCGAATCGAAAAACAAGGTCAGAACAAACAAGGGTAAATCGGTCCAGGGGTACAAATGTCCGAAACAGAATACTAATTTCGAATCGAAAGAAATAGCAAAGGGTTCGAGATTTACCTTCGAAAGTGAAAAGAATTAATCTGCAAATCGAAAGAATAAGAAAAGAAAATTAAAACGAGATTCGAATCGAATTCGTAATCGAGTTGAATCTGAAACGAAAGGACAGAACAAACTTACTGATCGAGATCGAAAAAAGAAAACGGAACGGGATCGGAGATCGGACGGATTGGGCACGGCGGCGCGATGAATCGGAGCGGCGGCGCGCGTGCGGTCAGCTGATCGGGTCGGCACCACGGATCGAACAGATCGGCGCACGGCGAAAGGAAAACGGAGCGGCGGCGCGCGTACACGGCGGCGACGAACGGCCGACCTGAATCAGACGAGACCTACGCGAACAGAAACGGGCGACGACGAACTAAACCGATCGATCGATCTTGGCGGCGCGGCGACGGCGGAAGTGAACAGAACAGGCGCGGCGGCGTTTGACGGAACGGCTCGGTGCGACGGACCGGAACGGACGGAGGTCACGGCGGCGGCGGTCTACGGCGGCGACACGGGAGAGGACGGAGTCAGGCAGCAGCAGTAACAGTGATCTCTCTCTCCCTCTCTTTCTTCTTCCTTTTCCTTTCTTTTCTTTCTTTCTCTTTCTTTCTTTCTTCTTTTCGGTTTGAATGAACGGCTGAAGAATGAGGGTGGGATGGATCAGACTAGGGTTAGGGTTAGTCAATAATGGGCCGGTCAAATAGGCCTTTGACTGGGCTAGGAATTGGGCAAAATGAATCAGAAAGTCCAGCTCGAACCAAACGAAACGAAACGAACTAGCTTACGCGAATTTAATTAAATAATTATCGAATAAATAATTTACTCTGATAATTAATTAACTAAATTAAATAATTAAACAATAATATAATAAAATAATAATTAAATAAATAATTAAAAAAACGGGGTGTTACACGAGATGCTTGTATAAAGCAACACTCGTTACTTCTTCTTCCTCATTGATTTTGTGGGGATCAGCCACCACGGGTACAAATAAACCCTTGAGCATCACAGCTTGTTCAACTGGAGAGGCACTCTTAAATTTTGCCTTCATATTCTCTCTGATTTGAGCAATCAGATTCGAGCTCATTAGCTGAGAATATGACAATTCTTCAGGAAGTATGGAGTGGACAAATGTCTCGAGCTTCAGCAGAGAAGATCTCTTTTTCTCATTTGATAGATGAAGATGGATGTCAGAAAAGTCCATCCTTCTGTACCTTTGCCAGTTGCTGACAGACTTAGCAACTCTTGACAAGGTTGTTCTTTTGAAGTTCAAGTAAAGTTCCTCAAAACTCACTTGTGAATCTTCAGTGATGTGCACCACTTCAGTGGTCTCCTTTAGAGCCTGAAAAAGAATATTATTTAGATCAGGAGAGGTTTGGATAATTGTTTTAGAGTCCAAAGCTGAAACATGAATTACCTGCTGAGTTCCAGCAAGCTCATGTTGTACAATTTCCATTCCTTGAGGAGCTTGAGAAGCATCCTTCATTTGTTCATCCTGAAATAAATATGAGTTAGATACAAGTACTAAGTTGTCAAACTTAGTTTTATTACCAAAACTTTAACTACTTGCTGAGCAGGAAGTGTTGATTCTGGTGCAAAGGCTTCAGCAACCATCTGACTTGCATCTTGAGAAGTCTGTAGAGATAACATAATCTTAGCAAAAGAATGAGTTTCAGAAAATGAAGTTTTACTGCTGGTTGAGTTTTCTACCTGCTGAAGAAGGACAGGTTGTGGCTCAGTCCTTTCAGCATTAACAATTTCTTCAGTTTCTGGGACTGTTTCATCAGCAGACTTCTTGGTTTGCTCTGTTTGAGAAAGCTGCGCGGTTTTAGCAATCTCCCTTGTCTCTGAAATGACAAGTTGACCAGTGATGAATGTGTATTTTACACTTTCATTCGAGTCTTTTTCACCTATTTTAGCTATCCTCTATGTTAATTTAGGTATATTTTAATGCATTTTATTAGAATAGTGTCACGTTTCCCTTTAGATTTTATTTTACAGGTTTTGGTTGAAATTCGAAGATTTCCGAGCAATTATATTGAAGTTGACAAGGAATTGGTGTTCCAGAAGCCTATTTGGAGTATCTGAAGGTTTCCGGATAGGATTTGAAGTCTAGGGGCCGAATCTGGAGGTTAGAAGGCTACTAGAAGTCAGAAACCGAGTCCGAAAAGGGGAAGAAATCCAAAAACGCGTCGAAAACGCGGAATTCCGCGAGAAATTCTCTGGGGCGAACCTCCCCAGAGGTCGGGCGAACCGCCCCACAGTATTTCGGGGCCTATATATAGTTGCTCAGTTTTCTCCGAAAATCATATCTTTCCAGACCTACTTTCTCACCTCTCTCTATAGTTTAGGTAGGAACTTCCCGGGCCCTGTCCTGGGAGTTCCGTAGCTTAGGGGATACTTTTTCATAGCAGTTTGGAGCTCGTAGGATCGCAATCATCCGGAGATTGACAACCTTCGGTAACTTTGTATCTTACAGTTTTATTCTACTTATTTTATTATATTCTTTCAACATGTTTTCTTCTATGATTTCTGTTGATTGCATGCCTATTATGAGTAGCTAAACTTATCGTTGGTGGTAGTATGTGAATTCTTAGCGAAGGGAAGATAATCATGCTAATGGCTATATCGCGCATTATACTCCGTGTCATTGCTTTATTTCGTTGATCAGGCACAACCAAAATTCTCGTATGTTGTATTAATTATTATGCATGCTTGGACACTTGTCGACCATCAGACCAATTATCTTCGTAGTGTGGAATAATTACGGAACACATTAGGACAATAGTGATTGACTTGTCAGACCAATTATCTTCGTAGTGCTTAATATTTGCAACAGGACACTAGATTGATTCAAAGATCTCTATGCAAGACCGAGGAATTTATGCATGATTATTGACCCGTTATGTTAAGAAGGACCATACTATCACCAATCTCCATTATCTGCTAGAAATCCCCTTTTGCTATCTGTCTGCTGTTTTTTATATTCTCTTTTTAAATAGATAAAGCTAGTTATAGTCCTGAGAGAACGACACTCGAGTCATTCTACTGCTACACTACGGTTTTCGTTGTAGTTGTGTATTGCCTTTGGCTAATTACAAATTTATTTGCTGAATCCGGAGCACGACATCCGCGCGTTCATCAAATTGGCTCCGTTGCCGGGGACTATACTCCTTTTTTCTGTTTAATTTGTTTATATTTACAACTGTAGATTCCTAATTCTACTAGTTTTCCTTTTTAATCTCTCTCTGATACTGCTTTCCTAGTCTGTTTCTAATCACCTTTCCTAGTCTGTTACAGATAGTGTATGTCGCATACACGTTCTGCAGGAACACCGCTTGCTGATTCAATTGCTGAGATCGATAGAGTCTACCACCAAAGAAGGCGATTACTTGAAAGGCGCGCACTAGAGGAAATAGAGGATACCGATTTCTCTGAATCTCTACTCAGTCTTTTCAAGGAAATCGACGGAATGGCAGAAGCTAGACCACTGAAGGCATGGGTTCAACCCACCAAAGATCGTATGAGGGACCGGCGATTGTTCTTTCGTCTGCAACCCGAGATCTGGAGATCAAGAACCACGCATTCCAACAACTTCCGAGGTTCTATGGCTTATCAAGGGAAGATGTGATGGGGTACTTGCACGATATCGATCATTTCGTCAACCAACTCCCACAATCCGGAGCTGACATAACAACGGATGAGTTGAGGATGAAGGTTTTTGCTATGGGACTTGGTGACAGAGCCAAGTCATGGCTGAGTTCTCTACCAACCGGCTCGCTGGACACTTGGGAAAAGGTTTTTTCAGCTTTCATGGAGAAATACTTCCCTCACACCTTGACTACCGCGCTAAAGGCGCAGATCACTGGATTCAACAAGACTATGATGAGACCATCTACACCGTGTTCGAGAGGTTCCAAGATCTCACGAACAAGTGCCCTCACCATGGTTTTGAACTTTCTGACTTAGTCCAACACTTCTACAATGGACTAATCTTCGAGAACCAACAAGTGGTGGATTTCCAATGCCGAGGCAATATTTGGGAAGAAACCGCAGAAGCCGTCTGGGCAGTTTTCGAAAGGCTTGCTAAGGGTTCGCATTTCAAGGACCCAAGAGCAATGGTTAGGAGACCTGGACCTGAAGCTCCACCGACTCAAGAAGCCCCTATGTATAGGGCGAATGGGGATCAATTCGAGTTCTTTACCAACGAATTGAAGCAAGTCCTCAAGAGCGCCACCGGAACAACTGTTTCGAACGAAGTATGCCGAATATGCAAGAACTATGGGCATGGGGCTCATATGTGTAGATCGGAGCTGGCATACGATAATGGCAACTGGGCTCGTGGAGGCGAAGAAGAAGCCTTTGCTACGGAGTTTGGCACTCAAGAAGTTAGCTACGGACAAGACGGTAGGAATCCTCGAGGTGGATTTTGGAGAAGAGGATACCGTAACAATCAAGGATACGCACCGGCTAACCAAACTTATGGCCCTAACCAAGACCGTAGTAGGCTGAACTATGGTAATGACCATTGCGAAAACCCCGCTCCGAAAGAGCCACCGAAGTCGAAGTCGGCTCAACTGATGGAGAACTTGCAAAGATGGTTGATCACACACAAAGTTTTCTCAAACGTTATGAAAAAGATTCTGAGAAGACTAGGGCAAGGCTCGATAGGTTGGAAGAAAGCACTAGGCTTGCCCATCAAAAGATGCAAGAGTTGATCGACCGAGGAGCAAGTAGGGAGCAAGGCAAACAGCCTAGCAACACTGTGAAGTCGAATGCCATTGTTACGACCCGGCCCACTAACGGGCCAAGACCCAGCCCAACGGGCCGACAAGGTTACTCATGGGCGCTCTCCGGGGTGATATGCTGGCCCCACAGACCAACACGAGTTCTAATCCGCGCACTTTGTCCTCTCTCGTGCGCGCACCGGGAACTTCCCAGTGGGTCACCCATCCTAGAATTGCTCCAGAGCAAGCACACTTAACTCTGAAGTTCTTATAGGTGGATTCCCGAAAAGAAAGGTGCACCTTGTTAGTATGAGTAGCGTTCTCAACCCTTTTAAGCCTCTGAAATCTGGGGCGTTACAATCACCCCCTCTTAAATTGCGCAACGTCCTCGTTGCGCGCTGTCCCGAGACCAACCATCCGTGCAGGATTCTAGAGGTGGCCCCTCCAGGCTCAAGAGGTGGCTCCCACCGTCGATACGGTGTAGCACTTTGCCCCGGATGGCACTTAGTTCCTGCAGTTCCGGATAGTCCCGCTCTGATACCACTTGTAACGACCCGGCCCACTAACGGGCCGAGACCCAGCCCAACGGGCCGGCAAGGTTACTCATGGGCACTCTCCGGGCTGATATGCTGGCCCCACAGACCAACACGAGTTCTAATCCGCGCACTTTGTCCTCACTCGTGCGCGCACCGGGAACTTCCCAGTGGGTCACCCATCCTAGAATTGCTCCAGAGCAAGCACGCTTAACTCTGAAGTTCTTATAGGTGGATTCCCGAAAAGAAAGGTGCTAGTAGCATTCTCAACCCTTTTAAGCCTCTGAAATCTGGGGCGTTACAGCCATTACGTTGGCTGGTGATGTACGAGACGAAATCACCATCAAGAAGGTTGTTAGGTGAGAGTGTTGCATGAAGGAAGAACTTCTACAGGCTTAGGAAGAAGAAAAGGACCTTGGTTCTGACGCAAGTGATGAGGAGCAAGAGGATCCCGAACCACTCCCTAAAAGTTTCGATGTTAAGGTAGGGATTGGTGAGCTTGAAGATGTCCGTGCCACACTAGATACAGGATCCTACTCAAACATAATTCCTTTGAATGTGTTTGAAAAGAGAAACCTTGGAAAACTATCTGAGCAAAGGGCTATTGTGCAACTGGCGGATGGATCCTTTATGAGACCCGAGGGCGTTGTGAAAAATGTGTTGGTCAAGATTGGTGAAGCATCCATATACACCAATTTTGTAGTTATGCCGGCATCTCACCTGGGACGGGGGATGTCATACTCTTCGGGCAAACGTTCTTGACCAAGCTACGCTCCGTGATGGATATCTACCAAAGAACTTGCACCATCGAAGTGGATGGCAAGCAACACGTATTGCAAGCCATACCTGATCCACCGGAATCGCCTGATATCACTACTCATTACTGTGGTCTTGCAGCCTATATTCTTTCTTATTCACAGGTTCGTGGCATGGAAAGGAGATCAATGGAGGGGAAGCCTAGTACCCGCAAAAAGAAGAGATAGGCGCAGACAGGAGTCGAGTCAAAGACTTTAAACAATGACGCTATCCGGGAGGCAACCCGGAATTTGATCGCTTTCTTTACTGCTTTTCTGCATGCATTCATTCTTGAACTATTTGCTTCTCGTATGCGAATTTGTCCATGTCTGTGTCGTATGTGCTTTTGTTTGAGTGAGATTTTTCGAGTGTTTTTTTGAAAAAATTGATTTCGGGGATTAAAACCGCATTTTCTGACGTCAGGAACCGTCTCCCCGCATTGGGGAGCACAGGGCGAACCGCCCCGCACGTGGGACGAACCAGCCCACGGCTCCAGAACTTCAAAAACGCGGATTTCTTCCCCAAAACCTCATTTTCTTCATTCATCTTCATTCCTTCTCCCAAAAACCCGAAAAACGTGATTTTACATTCAAATCTTCATAACTTCTCCATTTCTTGACCAAATTTAGTGTTCTTTAGCTTAAATCGAAACCTATTACATGATCTATCAACCCATCCGAACAGATTTCGTCCTTATGCGTTAGATTTTCAGATCTGAGGTATCATCCTTAGAACCCTAATTTTTGAATTTGGGGGTTTTCTTATTTGAGCTTCAATTATGCTTATTTGATGCATGGGTATGTTGTTTGTATGATTAGACATGTTATTTACTATCAATTGCATGCTCAATTTTTCTTAGATTGTTGATTTGGGTATTTTGCTGCTAGATGATATATCTTGTTACGCAATATGTCTTTATCTTTGATTTCTTGCATATGATTGTGTTTATTGATGTAATGTTGGTGGATTTGACGTTAGAATGCTTAATTGTTGAGTATGAGGATTTATGCTGGTAGAATTTTTCGCTACTATGGTATGAATTGAGCCTTGTTATCAAGGATATTGGTTGTCTAGTAAGAGCATAATGTGATGTATTGCATGTAGTAGTTACATTAGTATGTTGCATGATGAAGTAGCTAGGCTAGACATTACGGTTTGGGGAGCTCGATTGTTGATTTTATCACTTGTGTGTTTCGCTTTTACACTAGCATATATTTGAGTCAGTTTTGTGTCATACGAGGTACTAACTACTGTTTGTAGGAACCATACCAAGGGAAAGGAGCATTCCCGTATGATTGCTGTGAAGAACCATGTCAAGGAAGGTGACCTCGTTAGATGTGCGTTCGAGCCAAGGGGTTTTGCAACAACGTCGTGGATTATCCAAGAGGAGGAGCTAGAGTACACCTGGAGTAAGGACTCCTATGCCTATTCATGCACCACCGAAGGGACATAAACCATTATTACGTCATCACTCCATCACGAGGACTGCAGAGTTCGAGTGAACAGGAAGGCACCGGGACATTCTCGCCGCGACGGATTCAATCTTGAGTTCGCAGTTGCTAGAAGGTTCCGAAGCGCTAGCTTGATTCCAAAACATAATGACATGGGTGCCCAGCACCTTGTTGGGGTACCCCTTGCCTGCCTCTAAAGTGAGCATCATAAAGATATCGGTCGGATCCACCGTAGAGAATGTTGTCGAAATTGAAGAAAAAGGTAGAAGACTTCTGAGTATCCGGGCAGCTTACTGAAACCTTCTCGTGGTGTAAAACGTTGGAGGGGGAGGACCTGATACCACTGCCCTTTCCCCTTCAACAGTTCACATCCTATTGGAGGGCTCCAGAATGGAGGATTCCATAACAGCGGCGGCTACTTTTGAGAATTCTACCTGCCACTACAATCTACTAGTGAGGATGTGCGTGACAGTAGTGACAATGAAGGCCATACCGGCAATGATGATTCTAATAGAGGAGTTGTTCCTGTCCGGCCTATAAATGGAACTACCGCACCTACTAGAAGACCTGATGACCACCTATAAAGCTCCCAGAGGAGGCCCAATAAATCACAAGCAGCATACTCAGCCGACCGAGGCCAAACCATGGGGTAACATCTAGTATCACATCTTATTTCCTCATTTTCTTACTGCTAGGGACTAGCATTAGTTTCATGAGGGGGGATGGATTTAAGTGATCTGATGTTGTTAGTTTGGAGCTTGGTATTTGTAGGATGAGTATAGTACCTCGCATGCTTTATCCGTCTGCATTTCATTTGCCCATTTACCGCTTTCTTAGATTTTTAGGTTGCATTTCACTACATTCATCCTAGGATAGTTTTGCATGTTTTATATGGAGTTTATTGCCGAATTTTTTGAACTTTTTATTGGGTAGATCAACTAACTATACCATTAATCGTATGCTTCATCTCTATGAATTTGTTTGACGTTTTTCTCGCTTGGCTTGTCACATTTATGTATTGCACTTAGTTAAGCTTGGTAGTCTCGACATCACTGAGTGGTGTTTTCTGTACTGCGGTTCACGAAGGCCTTTATAATAGGATGATGCATGTTAGGGTCTTATGGTTGTTTTCCCGAGTAATTATGTACCTAAGAGGCAACAAGTCTTCACCATGCTTTAAGATTGCTAAATGCCTAGGAAGGAGGTAGTGTGAGGTTGTGTGATCCTTTGTTTATAACCTATTCTTCCGAATAGGTTTGGGGAGGGGGTTACACCATCGTTAGACTTGTTTCTGTTTTTCATTTTCGTATCGTGAGTTTATTTTTCCTTTTCCGTAAATTTTGTGCTCCAACCTATTCTTTTGAATAGGTTTGGGGAAGTCGTGTGAGTCATTTTGTTTCTCTCTTTGTTATGCTACTGCTGGCTAAAAAATAAAAATCGAAAAAAAAGAAAAGAAAAAAAATTCCAGAAAAAAAGAGAAAAAGAAAAAAAGAATCTGGAAAGAAAAAAAAGGAAAAAAGGAGAAGACCCCAAAAAAAGCAAAGAAGGGTCCAAAAAGGAAAGCCAAATAGCAGTTTAGCAAAGTGTTGAGTCTTAATTTCCATTTTTGTAATGTTCGTAATCGTGTTTTTCTATTTTTGTCTTAAGTGTCATCTGTTCTAGACCACCCTCGTCCTGCCACTCAGGAAGTGGTGAATAGCTTAAGACTTTACTTAAGAGATGGGTAGAATAGGGGAGTGTTATCTTTTATAGGGAACCCTCCTTCGTTTGATGAGAGCCAGTACTGGTTCGACCTCTTTTGAGGAAAAGTCTTAACATGGTGGAACATTAGTAAGTCCTCAGTTTCATAGGCACGGGGCAACCATTCGTATCTTAGCATGCTTCATTACGTCGTCACTGACTAGGTCCAGGTAGAGAATGTTACGAGAGACTATCTTGTCTTGACATAAGTGCTTATGTGGATGTGTATAAGTCAATCGAGGTATTCTTCAACCTATATTCATGCTTTGATTCATATGGTTTTTGTTCATATGTTTTTTGGTAGATTCAGTAGATTAGTTCATTTTATTTGGCATGAAACTCCATTTTGTGTCTTGCATGTTTTTTGTATTAGAGTCTAGCTTAGTTGCTTGAGGACAAGCAAAGGTTCGGTTTGGGGAGTTTGATGAATGTGTATTTTACACTTTCATTCGAGTCTTTTTCACCTATTTTAGCTATCCTTTATGTTAATTTAGCTATATTTTAATGCATTTTATTAGAATAGTGTCACGTTTCTCTTTAGATTTTATTTTACAGGTTTTGGTTGAAATTCGAAGATTTTCGGGCAATTATATTGAAGTTGACAAGGAATTGGTGTTCCAGAAGCCTATTTGGAGTATCTGAAGGTTTCCGGATAGGATTTGAAGTCTAGGGGCCGAATCTGGAGGTTAGAAGGCTACTAGAAGTCAGATACCGAGTCCGAAAAGGGGAAGAAATCCAAAAACGCGTCGAAAACGCGGAATTCCGCGAGAAATTCTCTGGGGCGAACCGCCCCACAGTATTTCGGGGCCTATATATAGTTGCTCAGTTTTCTCCGAAAATCATATCTTTCCAGACCTACTTTCTCACCTCTCTGTATAGTTTTAGGTAGGAACTTCCCGGGGCCTGTCCTGGGAGTTCCGTAGCTTAGGGGATACTTTTTCATAGCAGTTTGGAGCTCGTAGGATCGCAATCATCCGGAGATTGACAACCTTCGGTAACTTTGTATCTTACAGTTTTATTCTACTTATTTTATTATATTCTTTCAACATGTTTTCTTCTATGATTTCTGTTGATTGCATGCCTATTATGAGTAGCTAAACTTATCGTTGGTGGTAGTATGTGAATTCTTAGCGAAGGGAAGATAATCATGCTAATGGCTATATCGCGCATTATACTCCGTGTCATTGCTTTATTTCGTTGATCAGGCACAGCCTAAATTCTCGTATGTTGTATTAATTATTATGCATGCTTGGACACTTGTCGACCATCAGACCAATTATCTTCGTAGTGTTGAATAATTACGGAACACATTAGGACAATAGTGATCGACTTGTCAGACCAATTATCTTCGTAGTGCTTAATATTTGCAACAGGACACTAGATTGATTCAAAGATCTCTATGGAAGACCGAGGAATTTATGCATGATTATCGACCCGTTATGTTAAGAAGGACCATACTATCACCAATCTCCATTATCTGCTAGAAACCCCCTTTTGCTATCTGCCTGCTGTTTTTTATATTCTCTTTTTAAATAGATAAAGCTAGTTATAGTCCTGAGAGAACGACACTCGAGTCATTCTACTGCTACACTACGGTTTTCGTTGTAGTTGTGGATTGCCTTTGGCTAATTACAAATTTATTTGCTGAATCCGGAGCACGACATCCGCGCGTTCATCAAGCAGAAGCATCTTGACCCGTAACCTCACTGCTTGTCATAAAAACATCTATGGACTTGTTGGATGTTTCTTCAATATCCAAGTCCATCTGTTGGCTTAAAGCTTCAAGTACAAGCTGGACTTTTTCAATTGATGTCTTTGGTGAATTGGGGCCAGTATTCTCAGCATTGTGAGATGCGTCGTCGAATAATGCTTCTTGTGTTTCTTCAGCAACTTCTGGGACTTGAACCATTGCTGTCTCAACAACTGGTTCTTCAGCAACCTGATGAGTTGCTTGTTCAGCAACAATCGTTTCAGCAACGGCAGCTTCAGCAAGTGCCGCGGTTCTTATATCTGTGATGAATGTGTATTTTACACTTTCATTCGAGTCTTTTTCACCTATTTTAGCTATCCTCTATGATAATTTAGCTATATTTTAGTACATTTTATTAGAATAGTGTCACGTTTCCTTTTAGATTTTATTTTACTGGTTTTGGTTGAAATTCGGAGATTTACGGGCAATTATATTGAAGTCTACAAGGAATTGGTGTTCCAGAAGCATATTTGGAGTATTTGAAGGTTTCCGGATAGGATTTGGAGTCTAGGGGTCGAATCTGGAGGTTAGAAGGCCATTAGAAGTCTAAAACCGAGTCCGAAAAGGTGAAGAAATCCAAATCCGCGTCGAAAAATGCGGAAATTCCGCGAAATACTGGGGGGCGAACCGTCCCAGCTCTCGGGCGAACCGCCCCACAAGTTTTTCGGGCCTATATATAGTTGCGAGTTTTCTCTCCGAAAATCATATCTTTCCAAGCCTTCTTTCTCACCTCTCTCTATAGTTTTAGGTAGGAACTTCCCGGGGCCTGTCCTGGGAGTTCCGTAGCTTAGGGGATACTTTTTCATAGCAGATTGGAGCGCGTAGAATCACAATCATCCGGAGATTGACAACCTTCGGTAACTTTGTATCTTACAACTTTTATCTACTTATTTTATATATTCTTTCAATATGTTTTCTTCTATGATTGCTATTGATTGCATGCACATTATGAGTAGCTAAATTTATCGTTGGTGGTAGTATGTGAATTCTTAGCGAGGGAAGATAATCATGCTAATGGCTATATCGCGCATTATACTCCGTGTCATTGCTTTATTTCGTTGATGAGTTGAACACCAAAATTCTCGTATGTTGTATTGATCATTATGCACACTAGGACACTTGTCGGCCAAACAGACTTAATTATCTTCGTAGTGTTGAATGATTACGGAACACAATAGGACGTTAGTTGTTGACAGGTCAGACCCTTACTATCTTCGTAGTGCGCAATACTTACAACAGGACCCAAGATTCATTCAAAGATCTCTATGCAAGACCGAGGAATTTATGCATGATTATCGACCCATTATGTTAAGAAGGACCATACTATCACCAACCTCCATTATCTGCTTGAAGACCCCCTATTGCTTTTTATTTGCTGTTTTATATTTTCTTATTAAATAGATAAAGCTAGTTATAGTCCTGAGAGAACGACACTCGAGTCATTCTGCTGCTACACTACGGTTTTCGTTGTAGTTGTGGATTGCCTTTGGCTAAATAACAAATATTATTTGATTGAACCCTGACAACGTTTCATCAAATTGGCGCCGCTGCCGGGGACTATACTCCTTTTTCTATTTAATTTGTTTTTATTTTCAGCTTTAGATTCCTAATTCTACTAGTTTTAGTTTTCCTTTTTAATCTCTCTCTGATACTGCTTTCCTAGTCTGTTTCTAATCACCTTTCCTAGCCTTAGTAGTATTCGATATCTAGAATTATTCTCGATTTTTTGAATTTTCTAACGAGGCTAATTTTTAGTTTTGAGTTACTCCAGTTTTGTCACAGATATTCAGGTCTTGTGATGGCTCGCCCACTTTTGAAATCATGGGTTCAACCCAACAAAGCACTGATGAGAGGTCCAACTATTGTTCTTTCTGCTGCAACTCGAGATTTGGAAATCAAAAGTTTCATGTACCAGCAACTCCCGAGGTTCTATGGGTTGGCTAGGGAAGATGTTATGGGATACCTAAATGATATTGACGACTTTATCGACAATCTTCCAAGGCCCGGAGTAGGGATAACGGACGATGAGCTAAGGATGAAGGTTTTTGCTTTGGGGCTTGGTGATAAAGCCAAGGCATGGTTAGGCTCTCTGGAAGCCGGATCACTAGACACCTGGGACAAGGTGTATTCTGCTTTTATGGAGAAATACTTTCCTCACACATTGACTACCGCGCTTAAGGCGCAAATCACAGGATTCAAACAGGACTATAATGAGACCATCTACACCGCTTTCGAGAGGTTCAAGGACCTCAGGCATAAGTGTCCACACCATGGTTTTGGGCTTCCTGATCTTGTCCAGCACTTCTACAATGGACTCACATATGAGAGTCAACAGGTGGTGGATTTCCAATGCCGTGGTACTATCTGGGAAGAGACCGCCGAGGATGTGTGGGCGTGTTTCGAAAGGCTTGCTAAAGGATCTCAATCCAAGGATCCAAGAGCAATGGTTAGAAGGCGTGGACCTGAGGCCCCACCAAACCAGGAGATCCCAATGCATGAAGTGAATGGTGTGAGTGGCGATAGGTTCGAAGGTTTCGCCAATCAGATGAGGCAAGTTCTAAGTGGCCTAATCGGAACTTCTCTCTCCAACGAGGTATGTAGGGTGTGCAAGAATTATGGGCATGGGGCTCATATGTGTAGATCAGATCTAGCACGAGAAGATGTTCACTTGGGAAACCGTAGTAATCCTACTCCTAAGGACGAAGCATCTACATCCAAGTCAGCAACTCTCATGGATAATTTACAGAAATTGGTGGATTTCACCCAAGTGTTTTTGAATATATACGAGGAGGATTCGGCAAAGATCAATGCTCATCTGGATCAATTGGAAGCTAGATCTAGTAAAGAGCAAGGGAAGTTACATAGCAGCACTGAGAGGACCATGTCGATCAACTTGGTGGGAGATCAACCAGTGGAAATCACCATTAAGCAAGTTGCTAAGAGCGAGTGTTACAAGGATGAAGATCCTCCACTAGCCAAGGAAGAAGAGAAGGACATTGGTACTAATGAGAGTGGAAAGAAGCAAGAGAATCCCAAGCCACTCCCTCAAAGTTTCGATGTTAAGGTCGGGATTGGCGAACTTGAAGATGTCCGTGCCACACTAGACACGGGATCTTATTCGAACGTGCTCCCTTTGAATGTGTTTGAGAAGAGTAACCTTGGAAAACTATCTGACCATAGGGCTATTGTGCAACTGGCGGATGGATCCTTTGTGAGACCCGAAGGCGTTGTGAAAAATGTGTTGGTCAAGATTGGTGAAGCATTTGTATACACCAATTTTGTAGTTATGCCGGTGTCTGCACCTGGGACGGGGGATGTCATTCTCTTGGGATGAACGTTCTTGACTAAGCTACGCTCCGTGATGGACATCTACCAAAGAACTTGCACTATCGAAGTGGATGGCAAGCAACACGTGTTGCAAGCCATACCTGATCCACCTGATCCGCCGGATAATTCTTTCACTACTCACTACTGTGGTCTTGCAGCCTATATTCTTTCTTATTCACAGGTTCATGGCATGGAGAGGAGATCGATGAAGGGGAAGTCTAGTACCCACAGAAAGAAGAGATAGGCGCGGACAGGAGTCGAGTCAAAGACTTTAAACAATGGCGCTATCCGGGAGGCAACCCGGAGATTTTATCGCTTTCTTTACCGCTTTAGATTTTATCTCACGAGTTTGATTGAGTATTATAGGTCACTTATACAAGCATTAGCTCTCACCTTGGATCCACTTTCGACGTTCGGGACGAGCGACGACGTTCAGGTTTGGGGAGGAGGTTATCGCTGGTTATCTCTATACTTATCTTGCTTATGATAAACTCGTGAAATTTTTTGCATTTGCATGTCTATTGCTTTCCTAGGATAGTCTTGCATGTTTTATATGGAGTTTTATTGCCAAATTTTTTGAACTTTTTTATTGGGTAGATCAACCAACTATGTCATTAATCGTATGCTTTATCTCTATGAATTTGTTTGAGGTTTTTCTCGCTTGGCTCGTCGCATTTATGTATTGCACTTAGTTAAGCATGGTAGTCTCGACATCACTTAGTGGTGTTTTCTCTACTGCGGTTCACGAAGGCCTTTATAATAGGATGATGCATGTTAGGGTCTTATGTTGTTTTCCCGAGTAATTATGTACCTAAGAGGCAACAAGTCTTCACCATGCTTTGAGATTGCTAAATGCCTAGGAAGGAGGTAGTGTGAGCTTGTGTGATCCTTTGTTTATAACCTATTCTTCCGAATAGGTTTGGGGAGGGGGTTACACCATCATAGACTTGTTTCTGTTTTTCATTTTTCGTATCGTGAGTTTATTTTTCCTTTTCCGTAAATTTTGTACTCCAACCTATTCTTTCGAATAGGTTTGGGGAAGTCGTGTGAGTCATTTTATTTCTCTTTTTGTTATGCTACTGCTGGCTAGAAAGAAATCGAAAAAAGAAAGAAAAATTCCAGAAGATAAAAAGAAAAAAAAAAAAAAGAAACTGGAAAGAAAAAGAGAAAAAAAAGAGAAGACCACAAAAAAGCAAAGAAGGGTCCAAAAAATAAAGCCAAATAGCAGTTTAGCAAAGTTTGAGTCTTTTCCATTTTTCGTATTGTTCGTAATTGTGTTTTTCAATTTTTTATCCTTTTTGTCTTAAGTGTCATCTGTTCTAGACCACCCTCGTCCTGCCATTCAGGAAGTGGTGAATAGCTTAAGACTTTACTTGAGAGATGGGTAGAATAGGGGAGTGTTATCTTTTATAGGGAACCCTCCTTCGTTTGATGAGAGCCAGTACTGGTTCGACCTCTTTTGAGGAAAAGTCTCAACATGGTGCAACAGCAGTAAGTCCTCAGTTTCATAGGCACGGGGCAACCATTCGTATCTTAGCATGCATCATTACGTCGTCACTGACTAGGTCCAGGTAGAGAATGTTACGAGAGACTATCTTGTCTTGATATAAGTGCTTATGTGGATGTGTATAAGTCAATCGAGGTATTCTTCAACCTATATTCATGCTTTGATTTATATGGTTTTTGTTCATATGTTATTTGGTAGATTCAGTAATTTAGTTCATTTTATTTGGCATGAAACTCCATTTTTGTGTCTTGCATGTTTTTTTGTATTAGAGTCTAGCTTAGTTGCTTGAGGACAAGCAAAGGTTCGGTTTGGGGAGTTTGATGAATGTGTATTTTACACTTTCATTCGAGTCTTTTTCACCTATTTTAGCTATCCTCTATGATAATTTAGCTATATTTTAGTACATTTTATTAGAATAGTGTCACGTTTCCTTTTAGATTTTATTTTACAGGTTTTGGTTGAAATTCGGAGATTTACGGGCAATTATATTGAAGTCTACAAGGAATTGGTGTTCCAGAAGCATATTTGGACTATCTGAAGGTTTCCGAATAGGATTTGGAGTCTAGGGGTCGAATCTGGAGGTTAGAAGGCCATTAGAAGTCTAAAACCGAGTCCGAAAAGGTGAAGAAATCCAAATCCGCGTCGAAAAACGCGGAAATTCCGCGAAATCCTGGTGGGCGAACCGCCCCAGCTCTCGGGCGAACCGCCCCACAAGTTTTTCGGGCCTATATATAGTTGCGAGTTTTCTCTCCGAAAATCATATCTTTCCAAGCCTTCTTTCTCACCTCTCTCTATAGTTTTAGGTAGGAACTTCCCGGGGCCTGTCCTGGGAGTTCCGTAGCTTAGGGGATACTTTTTCATAGCAGATTGGAGCGCGTAGGATCACAATCATCCGGAGATTGACAACCTTCGGTAACTTTGTATCTTACAACTTTTATCCACTTATTTTATATATTCTTTCAATATGTTTTCTTCTATGATTGCTATTGATTGCATGCACATTATGAGTAGCTAAATTTATCGTTGGTGGTAGTATGTGAATTCTTAGCGAGGGAAGATAATCATGCTAATGGCTATATCGCGCATTATACTCCGTGTCATTGCTTTATTTCGTTGATGAGTTGAACACCAAAATTCTCGTATGTTGTATTGATCATTATGCACACTAGGACACTTGTCGGCCAAACAGACTTAATTATCTTCGTAGTGTTGAATGATTACGGAACACAATAGGACGTTAGTTGTTGACAGGTCAGACCCTTACTATCTTCGTAGTGCACAATACTTACAACAGGACCCAAGATTCATTCAAAGATCTCTATGCAAGACCGAGGAATTTATGCATGATTATCGACCCATTATGTTAAGAAGGACCATACTATCACCAACCTCCATTATCTGCTTGAAAACCCCCTATTGCTTTTTATTTGATGTTTTATATTTTCTTATTAAATAGATAAATCTAGTTATAGTCCTGAGAGAACGACACTCGAGTCATTCTGCTGCTACACTACGGTTTTCGTTGTAGTTGTGGATTGCCTTTGGCTAAATAACAAATATTATTTGATTGAACCCTGACAACGTTTCATCAATCTGCAGCCATATCAGTAACCGGTTCCAGAGTTGGTTCATCAAGATTATCTACAATGTAGATATCTGGGACTTGGGCAGGAATTTCATTTCCACTGCCTTGTGGTCTGTTCACAGTAGAAGGATCAACATTAAGTTGATTGTTGAAGGCTCCGCAAACACTTCAACATTGCTGACATAGGTTTCAGTAACCAGCTCAGCAACATCTACTGGAACTTGCTTTTCAGCAACTGCTTGGGAATCGTCCGAGAGATCATGGACAATTGGTACTGACTTGCGAGCCAGTGTTTTCTTCCTTGGGTTATTTGTCCTTTTTCTCTTGGGGGCGGGGTTTGCTGATGACGCTGCAGTCTGAGTGTCATCATCAGCTTTCCTCTTTTTCTTCTTTGATTTTTCCAGTTTCCCAACAGAGGCGTCAGTAGTTGCATTTTCAGCAACGGGTGTAGTGGTGTCAGCATGATCACCATCTAGAGCAGTTTCATCTTTGTCACCACCATCTACAGCAGTTTCATCTCGAAGTTGCTGAGTGGTGACATCTGCAGCTGTTGTATACCTTTCTTGCTGACTTGTGCTGACAACATTTGCAGCTGTTGTCTTTTTAGATTTTGCAAGTATTTTGCCAACAATCTTACGTACTCTGCTTGTAGAAGGCTCTTCCCACATTGCATACAGATTTCTTGATTGGCAATGGGTTTCTCAGCTGAGTCCTGAAATGTTCAAGGATATAGCATATCTTTATTCCATACATAACTGGGAAGGAAGGTGAGACTTTGTTGTCTTCCACCTTAACCTTGAACTTAGTAACACAATCAACAAGTCTGTTGAAAATGTACTTAGCCCAGTTAAGCTTTGTTTTGTTCTCATAGATATGCATCAGCAGCGGCCACCTTCTCAGGCCTACTTGGTCTATTCCTCCAACTTGGGAGTCCAAAACTTTAATTAGTAGCAGAGATACTAGACCAAGTGAATGGCAGAGATGCTTCCTCTTAACGTGCTTTGTCCAAGTCACGGGAGCAATCTCTCCTTTCTTCATTTTCTCATTTCTGACGTCACTGTATAAGGCTTCAATTTCTTCATCAGTGGCAGTGACGTCATCTCCAGTTCCAGTGGTTGGAATCTTAAAGATTTCCGCTAAATCAGTCCATTTCAGGACGATTTGCGTGTTCTGAACTGTAGTAAAGATCACTTTTTCAGTGACTCCTTTACTATCAGTTAGGGACTGGATTTCTGCATTGTTGTAGAACTACATTGTATCTAACATGCTCACTTGCTTAGTGCGAGCAGTTATAAAGTGAATGAGGCCTTGCTGCTTGATGAATTCAAGCACCTCTTCATTGTCAGCATCCAATTCTTGTTCATAGAAGTATCGGATATACTTCTCTTTAGCGAATACGCCCCATTGCATAATCATCTCACACTTTGCATTGTCAAATTATGACGGAGGCATGGGTTTTTCAGAGATTCTATCGTTTTTCAACACAACTTTCGTTGTTTTTGTTGCCAGAGTAGTTATCGGAGCAGTGCGTTTCTCAGCACTGTCAACCTTAGACGACTTTGAGATCTTGGAGGATTGTCGTTTCGGTGCCATTTCTTTATATAGGATAAAATGTGTACGAAAAAGATAGTTTGCTTTTTGACCGGAGGTACAGTAGATTCAGGCTAAAATTTGCAGAGAAAGGAAATGTGAATTAAAGAATTTTGTCATTTCTCTAACTCCTTCTTTATATAGTGTCTCTGATGTGTGAGAAACTCAATCAATTTGAGTTCTCAGCAAGGGTAAAACAGAGAAACAAAAGCGTTAGTGGAGCCTTTGCATTGAATGCGTAGTGGCCCACTAACTAAAACCGTCCGAGCACTCTCTCTCTTTGAAAATGTTAACCGTTAGATCAATAACTCCTTTTAATCAATGGCCACGATTGTATTTCATGTCATGATTATTACGAGTTTATCTGTGCCAGATTAACGTCACAAATTGATTTTACCGAGTTTTATGGGATTAGATTACTTGCTGAAATAGACAAGAATCTTTTCAGCGAGTTTGCAAAAATAGTCTAGATACTTGCTGAAAGTTCCCCTTACTTAGATATCTCATATTTTCTTAAGTTTAAAAGATAAATCTGAGTTCCCGTATCAGTAAATTCTTTTGTACTTGAGATATCCTTTGGTAAAATCTGAGAATTGAGTTTTGCTCTTTTTCTGAGTTCCTGTCTCAGAATATTCCCTTGATACTTGAGTACCTGTTTCAGTATCTTTGATTGTCTGAATACCCGTTTCAGCAATCTTTAAGGTTTTTCTCTTACTGAGTGCCTGTCTCAGCAAGTGATCAAGTTTCCTAACAAATACCCGTTTTGAAGGAATTACTTGCATTGCCTTGATCCATTCAGAATGCTTTAAAGCTTCTTCAATGGTCTTAGGTTCAATTTCTGAAACAAAGCAAGAGAACAATGATTCTACTTCTACGACAGTTGCTTCTTCAACAAGTCCATCAGTAGTAGAAACTTTGGATCTAGTCACATGGCGTTTATAAATATCACCAATCATATCCGTAGAGGGATGATCTCTAATCCATTTATTAACAGGTTTTCTGCTTGTTGGATCTGGATATGTTTGCTCATCAGCATATACTTGTTCAGTACTACTGGAATTTTGTGTCTCTACTGAGATAGGTTCATCAGCAACTGCTTGTTCAGCATTGCTAGATTGTGGTAGCTCATCAGCAGGCACTGGAGGTTGCATAGTTTCAGCAACTTCCGGAGCAACTGCGTCTTTTGCTGGAAATTCCTTGTCGTGAACTACATTTATCTTGTCATGACTTGGGGGAGGAGAGTCATTGTCAGAATCATCATTTAGTTCAATTGACTTGATTTTCCTAGCATTAGATTCAGTTCTTTGCTCATGTATGATTAACTTTTTCATACATTCTGATATTTCTTCTTCAGTAGGCACTCCTTGTGTCTTTTCGTAGAATACAACATGCACTGATTCTTCGATCTTTTGTGCCTTTTTGATGTAAACTCTATAAGCTTTACTATGCAAGGAGTAACCGAGAAATATTGCTTCGTCTGCCTTTGGTTGAAATGTTCTTAGGTATTCTCTACTGTTATTAAGAACGAAGCACTTACAACCAAATACTCTTAGATGACTGATATTAGGAGGCCTTCCAACGAACAACTCATAAGGAGTCTTGTTGTATTCCTTAGTAATCAAACATCTGTTTTGAGTGTAACAGGCGGTATTAATTGCTTCAACCTAGTAAGCCTCACTTATTTCAGTGTCAGCAAGCATTGTTCTTGCGGCTTCTTTTAGGGTACGATTCTTCCGTTCAGCAACACCGTTTTGTTGTGGTGTCCTTACTGAGGATAACTGATGTTGTAGCTAATGAACTCAGTACCATGGTCTGTCCTTATGACTTTTACCTTGTCATTTTTCATGACGTCAAGCTTATTCAGCAAGTTAGGTATTTCAGTCCTAGTTTCAGATTTGTGCTTGATAAATACTACCCAAGTGAATCTTGAATAGTCATCTACCACCACCAGACCATACTTCTTACCAGCATAGCTTGTTGAAGAAGATTCAAACAAGTCAATGTGTAAGAGTTGTAAAGGTTTCGTAGTTGACGGTACTGCCTTGTTCTTGAAAGAAGATTCGGTTTGCTTTCCTTGCTGACATGCATTGCAAACACCATCCTTCTTAAAAGTAACCTTAGGTAATCCAACTACAAGTGCCTTTTTAGACAGCTTATTCAGCGTCTTGAAATTAGATGACTTGTTCGTTTATGCCATAACCATGCTTTTTCAGCAAGGCAATCGTGATCTGAGACAAGGCATTTTTCAACAATTGTTGAAGACCAATCTACGGTGTACAAGCCTCCTGATCTTCTTGCAATCATAATAACCTTTTTAGTCTCGAAATCTATAAGTTACATTCATCACTTTTGATTTTGATGAAGTATCCTTTGTCAGCAAACTGACTCATGCTGAAAAGATTAAACTTAAGATTTTTGACATAAAGAACTCCAGTAATGGTAATGCATCCTAACTTCACGTCACCATAGCCTTTTGTAGAACCAGAGCCTCCACCAGCAAACCTTATTGTTGGACCTTTAGACCACCGCCTATAGTTTATAAGGTTATTCTTGTTGCCCGTCATGTGCTTTCCACAACCACTATCAAAGTGCCAGATTGCATCGTTTGTCTCCGTGGCTGAAGTCTGCACAATCAAGAGCAAACAAGTTAATTATCCAATATTGGATGTCCATTAACATGTTCAAGAATGCGTCCAGTGGAAACCCAAGTCTTAAGTTTTTCAACTTTGACTTGTTTTCTACTTTCTGAGGAACTAGGAGGTTTTGAGCTGAAAGACTTTTGATTCGTGCTGATCAAGTCCACTTTCTGATGTGGTGTCTTGCTTGGTTGACCTTTTTGCTGAACATACTTTTCAGTAAGTTCTTTTCTAGAAGGTTCCTTCTAGCCCTAGTATTTAGAGTCTTTTCAGAACTCTTAGGCTTGATTTTGCTCATCTCTTTGAAGTATCCTTGCTAACTTTGCTTATACTCGTGAAAAAGTTGACTTTGCTTGGTTTTGAAACCTAGTCCACTTTTCGGAGAATGCTGAGCTTTTGTGTCAGCAACCTTACTTGATTCAGGTTTGTCAGCAAAGGTCTTCTGATTACTTTTAGTAATCTTGTCTTTTGACTTAACAAATTGCTTTTCAGAAACTTGTTTGGCGGAATGCTTCACATCATCCTTCTTCTTTACAGTTTGCTTCTCAGCAACCTATTTTCCTTTTAAAGTCTTGTTACTTTGAGTAGCAACAGCGGGCTTTACGGTCGTAGGTACTTGATTGCACGTTTCAGCAACCTTAGATTGACCAAACTGATAGAGTTCTGGTTGACCACTATCAGTAGCACGTACGAAGGAAATCGGTGATTTGTCTTTACTCAAGATTTCTACGTCATCACCTTCATACGTTGCACCTAAACCTTCTTTCTGAGATGGATCTCTCAAATAAGAGTTTAGTTCAGTCAGCGTATTACTTGCGTCAGCATAAGATTTGAAATTGATTTTCATCTTTTTCATTTCTTGGATTTCAGCAAGTAACTTTAGAATTGAGGACTGATACTCTTCCAATTCTAATGCCATTTGAGAATTCTTCTCTGTAGCTTCAGCTATCAACTTCTTAAGACGCCTTATTTCAGCATCCTTTTCTTCTATCTATTCCTTCAGCAAGATATACTTTTCAGTAGTCTGCTTGGTTAGAGTTTCAGCAATCTGTAGTTTCTCTGGCTGTCTACTCAGAGTTTTCTCAAATCTTTCGATTTCTCCTTGAATTTTGTCAAGGTCAATCTCGTCTTCACTTTCTGAGTCTGAGTCAGAGGTAGGATTGTTTACCTGACCGGCCATGAGGCAGAACTCGTAGTTTGACACATCTGGATAAGCTTCCATAGCTATTCCACAAACTTCTTTGCCAATCTCTACGTCAAGAGTGGCTTCTTCATCGTCAGTGTCTGAACTTTCATCCTCACTGTCTTCGGAGCTAGTATCAATACACAATGCATCGATTTTTGCTTGAAGCTTCTTCTTTTCTTCAGCAATAAAAGCTCTTTTGAACTTCTTCTTCTTTTCAGCAGATTTGCCTTTCAACAAAGGGCAATTTGCTTTGAAGTGTCCAGGGTTTTTGCAGTAAAAGCAAAGATCATTTCCAACTGCTGGTTCTTCTGATGAAGTTGCTTGCTGAGCTTGCTTGTTCAGCGAGCTAGCCTCATTCTTGTACTTATGGTAGTTGTTACCAAGATGCTTTTTCAGCTTCTCTTTTGCATTTCGCCTTACAAGTTCCTTACTAATGAATTTCTTCATGTTTTTGACAACTAAAGAGTTTTCATCAGCAGGCTCTTTATCATTCTTCTTTTCAGAAGATGACGGCTTTGCAGCAAGAGCAATGTTTTGCGATTTTTCAGCAAACACATTTTCTCTTTGCTTTGTCTCCTAGTTGACAGTAGCAAGATGAGAGATGATGAACGTGTATTTTACACTTTCATTCGAGTCTTTTTCACCTAATTTAGCTATCCTCAATGTTAATTTAGCTATATTTTAGTACATTTTATTAGAATAGTGTCACGTTTCCCTTTAGATTTTATTTTACAGGTTTTAGTTGAAATTCGGAGATTTACGGGCAATTATATTGAAATCTACAAGGAATTGGTGTTCCAGAAGCATATTTGGAGTATCTGAAGGTTTCCGGATAGGATTTGGAGTCTAGGGGCCGAATCTGGAGGTCAGAAGGCCATTAGAAGTCTGAAATCGAGTCCGAAAAGGTGAAGAAATCAAAATCCGCGTCGAAAAACGCGGAAATTCCGCGAAAAACTAGGGGGCGAACCGCCTCATGGCTCGGGCGAACCGCCCCAGAGTATTTTCGGGCCTATATATAGTTGCGAGTTTTCTCTCCGAAAATCATATCTTTCCAAGCCTTCTTTCTCACCTCTCTCTATAGTTTTAGGTAGGAACTTCCCGGGGCCTGTCCTGGGAGTTCTGTAGCTTAGGGGATACTTTTTCATAGCAGATTGGAGCGCGTAGGATCACAATCATCCGGAGATTGACAACCTTCGGTAACTTTGTATCTTACAACTTTTATCTACTTATTTTATATATTCTTTCAATATGTTTTCTTCTATGATTGCTATTGATTGCATGCACATTATGAGTAACTAAATTTATCGTTGGTGGTAGTATGTGAATTCCTAGCGAGGGAAGATAATCATGCTAATGGCTATATCGCGCATTATACTCCGTGTCATTGCTTTATTTCGTTGATGAGTTGAACACCAAAATTCTCGTATGTTGTATTGATCATTATGCACACTAGGACACTTGTCGGCCAATCAGACTTAATTATCTTCGTAGTGTTGAATGATTACGGAACACAATAGGACGTTAGTTGTTGACAGGTCAGACCCAAATTATCTTCGTAGTGCACAATACTTACAACAGGACCCAAGATTCATTCAAAGATCTCCATGCAAGACTGAGGAATTTATGCATGATTATCAACCCATTATGTTAAGAAGGACCATACTATCACCAACCTCCATTATCTGCTTGAAAACCCCCTATTGCTTTTTATTTGCTGTTTTATATTTTCTTGATTAAATAGATAAAGCTAGTTATAGTCCTGAGAGAACGACACTCGAGTCATTCTACTACTACACTACGGTTTTCGTTGTAGTTGTGGATTGCCTTTGGCTATTACAAATTTATTTGACTGAACCCTGACAACGTTCATCAAATTGGCGCCGTTGTCGGGGACTATACTCCTTTTTTCTGTTTAATTTGTTTTTATTACAGCTTTAGATTCCTAATTCTACTAGTTTTAGTTTTCCTTTTCAATCTTTCGCTGATACTGCTTTCCTAGTCTGTTTCTAATTTCCCTTTCCTAGCCTTAGTAGTATTCGATATCTAGATTTATTCTTGATTTTTCGAAATTTCTAACGAGTCTAATTTTTAGTTTTGAGTTACTCTTACTACAGACATACAGGTATGATGTCCATGCGCGCTCGCATGACACACCAATTCTCGCAGGTGAGGAGAGGATCTTCCATATACCTGGAAGAAGAGTTAAGGAGGTATGAGGTGACGGAGTCCATGGTGAGGTACTTACCGAGGTACGAAAATGGAGTAGGGATGGACCCATGGAGTTTCATTCGATCCTATGAGGAGGAAATAGAAAGAATTCCAGCAGAAGGGTTTACTAAGGACCAATTATGCAGGAAACTATTTTCTTTTGCTCTTGGGTATGAGCCGAGGCGTTGGATTGCAAGGTTTGAACCAGGATCGCTGAAAACTTGGGGCCAAGTAGTAGAGGAGTTCTTGGCGCGGTTCATGCCTTATCATGAGACAATTGCCTTACGTGATAGGATCCAATATTTCGAGCAAGGAGAGTATGAGCAGTTTTCGAAGATGGGGAGTTGATTTGGTGCTTCGTTGGTGGACTTCGTGAAGAGGAACGACTTAGAGTGGATCAGTTGAGCGGCGGTCTGGGAGAATGTACGGTCGACGAGGCAGAAGAAGTCCTCCGTAAGTACGCCAGAGGTTCAACACAATCAGATGAGGTCATACCAATTCACATCACCGCAAAGGAAGTAGATCGAGGTGAAGCAGGAAGCTCATCCGAGGAGTATTTTGAAACCGAAAAAATCAGTAAGGAAGATGCACATGCCGAGCAAGTTGAAGATAACCTTCGTATAGCAAAAGTTGTTGAAGAAGTTGAAGTAACTGAGCATCTTACGGAAGAATTCAGCTTGTTGAATTGTGCTGAAGTAGAAGAGGTTCGAGAACTTGAAGAGGAGAAAAGATTGGAAGGCGACGCCCCCCTGGAGGTGGGGGGCGAGTCGCCCAGCATGGGGGGAGAACAGCCTCCCATGACCAGTGAGCTGGACGACCCCAGCTCCCCTGTTTCTTTACTCCCAGACATTCGCATCAACCCAGAACCACTTCCTTCCGTTACTACTGAGGTTTTTAAGTACAAAGAGGTGAATCTACTTCTCCGAGGTGGAAAGCTTGACAAGCAAGATACACAGGAGCCACCACTAAACAAGCACCTCGATGAAGTCAAAATGAATGTCCTCCTATTGATGAAGTCCTTATTGGATATGCCTGCAAAGCAAACCAGTCCATTCACCATGGTCAGATCTTTGAAGCTTCCTAGGTCTCTTTGCTACATCGGACCAAGAGAATGGCGGCCACCGTGGGGAGGTACTCTTGAGTCCATTCTTGAATACTCAGCCGACCGAGGCCAAACCGTTCGGTAACATCTAGTATCACTTTTTATTTACTCATTTTCTTTTGCTAGGGACTAGGTTAAGTTTCATGAGGGGGATGGGATGTGAACCATGATGTTAAGTATTGTGTGGCTTTGTGATGTTGAGTAGGATAGTCTTGTTTATTTTAATTGCATTTGCACGTTTACCGCTTTCCTAGGATAGTTTTTGCATGTTTTATATGGAGTTTATTGCCGAATTTTTTGAACTTTTTTATTGGGTAGATCAACTAGCTATGCCATTAATCGTATGCTTCATCTCTATGAATTTGTTTGAGGTTTTTCTCGCTTGGCTTGTCACATTTATGTATTGCACTTAGTTGAGCTAGGTAGTCTCGACATCACTTAGTGGTGTTTTCTCTACTGCGGTTCACGAAGGCCTTTATAATAGGATGATGCATGTTAGGGTCTTATGGTTGTTTTCCCGAGTAATTATGTACCTAAGAGGCAACAAGTCTTCACCATGCTTTGAGATTGCTAAATGCCTAGGAAGGAGGTAGTGTGAGGTTGTGTGATCCTTTGTTTATAACCTATTCTTCTGAATAGGTTTGGGGAGGGGGTTACACCATCATAGACTTGTTTCTGTTTTTCATTTTTCGTATCGTGAGTTTATTTTTCCTTTTTCGTGAATTTTGTACTCCAACCTATTCTTTCGAATAGGTTTGGGGAAGTCGTGTGAGTCATTTTTTGTTTGTCTTTTTGTTATGCTACTGCTGGCTAAGAAAAAAAATAGAAAAAAAAAGAAAGAAAAATTCCAGAAGAAAAAAAAAGAAAAAGTAACAAGAATCTGGAAAGAAAAAAAAGAAAAAAAAAGAGAAGACCCCAAAAAAGCAAAGAAGGGTCCAAAAAATAAAGCCAAATAGCAGTTTAGCAAAGTTTGAGTCTTTTCCATTCCTCGTGTTGTTCGTAATTGTGTTTTTCTATTTTTTGTCTTTTTTATCTTAAGTGTCATCTGTTCTAGACCACCCTCGTCCTGCCATTCAGGAAGTGGTGAATAGTTTAAGACTTTACTTGAGAGATGGGTAGAATAGGGGAGTGTTATCTTTCATAGGGAACCCTCCTTCGTTTGATGAGAGCCAGTACTGGTTCGACCTCTTTTGAGGAAAAGTGTTAACATGGTGGAACAGCAGTAAGTCCTCAGTTTCATAGGCACGGGGCAACCATTCGTATCTTAGCATGCATCATTACGTCGTCACTGACTAGGTCCAGGTAGAGAATGTTACGAGAGACTATCTTGTCTTGACATAAGTGCTTATGTGGATATGTACAAGTCAATCGAGGTATTCTTCAACCTATATTCATGCTTTGATTTATATGGTTTTTGTTCATATGTTATTTGGTAGATTCAGTAATTTAGTTCATTTTATTTGGCATGAAAACTCCATTTTTGAGTCTTGCATGTTTTTTGTATTAGAGTCTAGCTTAGTTGCTTGAGGACAAGCAAAGGTTCGGTTTGGGGAGTTTGATGAACGTGTATTTTACACTTTCATTCGAGTCTTTTTCACCTAATTTAGCTATCCTCTATGTTAATTTAGCTATATTTTAGTACATTTTATTAGAATAGTGTCACGTTTCCCTTTAGATTTTATTTTACAGGTTTTGGTTGAAATTCGGAGATTTACGGGCAATTATATTGAAGTCTACAAGGAATTGGTGTTCCAGAAGCATATTTGGAGTATCTGAAGGTTTCCGGATAGGATTTGGAGTCTAGGGGCCGAATCTGGAGGTTAGAAGGCCATTAGAAGTCTGAAACCGAGTCCGAAAAGGTGAAGAAATCCAAATCCGCGTCGAAAAACGCGGAAATTCCGCGAAAAACTGGGGGGCGAACCGCCTCATGGCTCGGGCGAACCGCCCCAGAGTATTTTCGGGCCTATATATAGTTGCGAGTTTTCTCTCCGAAAATCATATCTTTCCAAGCCTTCTTTCTCACCTCTCTCTATAGTTTTAGGTAGGAACTTCCCGGGGCCTGTCCTGGGAGTTCTGTAGCTTAGGGGATACTTTTTCATAGCAGATTGGAGCGCGTAGGATCACAATCATCCGGAGATTGATAACCTTCGGTAACTTTGTATCTTACAACTTTTATCTACTTATTTTATATATTCTTTCAATATGTTTTCTTCTATGATTGCTATTGATTGCATGCACATTATGAGTAGCTAAATTTATCGTTGGTGGTAGTATGTGAATTCTTAGCGAGGGAAGATAATCATGCTAATGGCTATATCGCGCATTATACTCCGTGTCATTGCTTTATTTCGTTGATGAGTTGAACACCAAAATTCTCGTATGTTGTATTGATCATTATGCACACTAGGACACTTGTCGGCCAATCAGACTTAATTATCTTCGTAGTGTTGAATGATTACGGAACACAATAGGACGTTAGTTGTTGACAGGTCAGACCCAAATTATCTTCGTAGTGCACAATACTTACAACAGGACCCAAGATTCATTCAAAGATCTCCATGCAAGACTGAGGAATTTATGCATGATTATCAACCCATTATGTTAAGAAGGACCATACTATCACCAACCTCCATTATCTGCTTGAAAACCCCCTATTGCTTTTTATTTGTTGTTTTATATTTTTTTGATTAAATAGATAAAGCTAGTTATAGTCCTGAGAGAACGACACTCGAGTCATTCTACTACTACACTATGGTTTTCGTTGTAGTTGTTGATTGCCTTTGGCTATTACAAATTTATTTGACTGAACCCTGACAACGTTCATCAAGAGAACAACTTTGTTGGTGTTATGTCTAGCATTCCTCGATTGTAGTAGAAGTTCTGAGTGTGGATCCATTCTTGATTCAGATTTCTGATGATGGTTTTCACCTTCTCAGAATCTGAGCAAAGATTTCCAACACCCAAGGCTGCCATTTCACTAACAAGAGTTGTGAATCTGAAGTCCAAGTCTTCCAGTGACTCGTTTGTACCTTGTTTAAAGTTCTGGAACTTTAATTTCAGCACTTGAAGTTTGTTTTCCTTAGTTTTGTCAGATCCAACACAAAGATCTTGAACCATTTTCCAAGCTTCCTTAGCAGTTTTAGCACCCCACAGTTTGCACTGTATGGTATCCGGAGTTGATCGAATGATGATGTTTCTTGCTTGGCCATCAAGACAGAATCTCTTAGCTTCGTTGGAAGTCCATTCCTCTCTTGGTTTTGGCACAACGGTATCAACCGGTTCGCCTAAGATAGTTTCCTTTCCAACTTCAGTGGTTTTGTGAGGAAAACTTCTTTCAACCTTAGAGATCTTGATAGGTCCATCATTAATGACAGTAACCATCTCATCACTAATGGCCTCAAGATGTAGCATCATGTTGTTTCGCCATTTTTCGTAGTTTTCGAGCTTCAGCAAGGGAGCGTCTCCTAAAGACATCCTGTCAGCAAAACACTACCAAACTAATCAAGTGAGAGTGATTTACGGAAAGCACCTAAGGGGATCTAGGTTCAGTGCTGAAGGTTAAAGAACCTCCAGCTCCGATACCACTTGTTGGTCCCTTTAAACAACAAGAAAAGACTAGAGGGGGGGGGGGTGAATAGTCTTTTCAAACTTTCGTCGTTTAAAAACTTTCTCAGCAAGTGCTTATTACTTTTCAGTAATGAGTTTGCTGATACTTAACTTTCTCAGCAAGCGCAAGTTACTTCACAGTAACTAGGTTTGCTGATACTTAAAATGAGAGAGCGGATGTCTTTCATACAATAAGTGCTTTGATAGTAAGTGATAGTTTCAGCAAGTGCAGTGAGTGACTGTGTACATATGCTTTGCTGAAAACTAAGTACAGTAAGTAAATCACACAAACACTTTTATAGTGGTATCTGAGAGTGGCATAATCTCTCAACTAATCCACTTTGTCCTTTCTAGGACTGAATCCACTAAGATAAGTTTGAGGTTCCTTACAACACCTATCTAGAGCGATCCAAACAGAAACCAAAGCACACTTGCCTCGCTCCAACCTAACTAGAGAACGTAACCTTGTTCTCCACCAAACTTGGTACTTTTAATCAGCAACACTATGCTCGATTAAGTTCCCTCTGAATATCACGCCTGAAAGGGTGTATTTTCAGTTAGAGAGTTTTGGGATGAGATAACTTAATTATAACTTATATAGTTACAACAAGTAATCTAAGAAACAAAACTTTGAATACTTTGCAGTAAACAAGTTTGATTGTTTCTGGTGTCAAGACTTGTTCTTGTTCGAAAGAAAGAAAGAACAGTTAACTAATTTCTTAGTCGTGTAAGTTCTACTTCTTCACAAGTAGCTTTTTCAAGCTTTAAGTCATGGAACGGATCAATGGCAGTAAGAGTGTTTGAAGGTATGTGAGTTTAAGCACAAGTGAGAGTATGATCACGTTGTTGACACACTTCAACTCTTTGCCGGATGACCTCTATTTATAGTGCAATACGGAGCCGTTTGAATTTCAAATTCTAAGGCTTTTGTTCCTTAAAATGTCACTATCTTGCTTTTGTACTTTCAGCAGCGTCCTTGTTTGTCTTCTAGTCTTCATGTCCTTCGCGTGCATGCTTTGCATTTAATGCTCTTTTGAATAAAATTCAAACAGTAACAATGGAGCGCAAATACAAGTACTTTCAGCAAGAGGTCACAAATGTTCCATCAGCAAGTGGTCAGTCTCAGTTTCAGCAAGCACCACCTACTCTGTCGTTTAGATTTTCATTTATGCAATGCTGTTGCTGAAGTTTCAACTTTCTGAGCAACATGTGCCTTTGTAGATACCAGTCTTCAGAAATCTTCTAGTCTTCAGATCTTCGAAATCCTCAAGTTTCTGAGCGGTTCTAAATGCTTCAATAGTTTGTTTGTAAAAATAAAGTACATCATCAGCAAATGCTTCAATAGGTTGTATTTCTTTTCAGAAAACAAGATACATCATAAGCGGTAAAACAAACCTATCTAGCACCTACTCTAAGTCTTCAGCAAACGTTCCTCTTTTACACTGTCCTTAAAATTCTAAATTCCTATGGACCTTAAGAGTACTAGTTACTGGACTTTCCTTAATTTAGCATGGTTAATTGCTCATCAAAATTACAAGTTTCCTAACAAATGGTCTCTTTAAACAACAAGAATGAGTGGCTTCGCGCGTTTAAGACTTGATTTATTGTTTTATTTCTTTGATCTATCTAAGCCATCTATCTTCGCAGTGTTGAATTGAAAGGAACACATAGGACAATTCATAATCTTAGATCTCTATACAAACTTCAAGTACTTCATGCATGATTATTACCCGTTGCTTTGAATGACCATACTATCACTAACTTCCATCATATTGATTTATAATTTATAGTTTAAGTTAAATTTGATAAAGCTAGTTATAGTCCTTAGAGATCGACACTCGAGGTTATTTTACTTCTGCACTACATGCCTTGGTTTTCATTGTAGTTGTGAATTGCCTTTGGCTAAAAACAAATTTATTTGATTAATTGAGTCTCACAATCTCGTTCATCAAATTGGCGCCGTTGCCGGGGACTATACTGCTTTTTTCTCTTTATCTTATTTATATTTTCAGCATTCAATTCCTAGATTTATCAAGTTTAGTTAATTTGCTCTCTTTTGATACTCTTTCCCATTATTGTTACAGATAGTGTATGCAACATACACGATCTAGCGGACTACCTCTTGCTGAACCTATCGAAGAAATTGACAAGGTTTACCATCAAAGAAGGCGGAATCTCGCTCGAGGTAACATAGAAGAAATTGATTCCTCCGAATATCTTCGAGCACTCTTTGAAGATCCCGTGATGGCTCGTCCACTGTTGAAATCATGGGTTCAACCCAACAAGGAACGAATGAAGGGTCCAGCGATTGTCCTTTCGCCTGCGACTCGTGACTTGGAAATCAAAAACCACATATTCCAACAACACCCAAGGTTCTATGGCTTGGCTAGGGAAGACGTGATAGGGTATTTGCATGATATCGATGACTTCGTCAACCAACTCCCAAGACCGGGCACGGAGGTGACGGAGGATGAGCTGAGAATGAAGGTTTTTGCTATGGGGCTTGGCGATAAAGCCAAGGAATGGTTAGGCTCTCTGGAAGCCGGTTCGCTTGACACTTGGGATAAGGTCTTTTCAGCCTTTATGGAGAAATACTTCCCTCACACATTGACTACCGCACTTAAGGCGCAAATCACTGGTTTCAAACAAGAGTATGATGAGACGATCTACACCGCGCTTGAGAGGTTCAACGACCTCTTGAACAAATATCCACACCATGGTTTTGAGCTTTCGGATCTTGTCCAACACTTCTACAATGGGCTCACTTTTGAGAATCAACAAGTGGTGGATTTCCAGTGTCGTGGTAATATTTGGGAAGAAACCGCGGAGGCTGTTTGGGCGGTTTTCGAAAGGATTGCTAAGGGATCTCAATTCAAGGATCCCAGAGCAGTGGTTAGGAGGCGCGACGCTCCACCCAATCAGGAGGTTCCAATGTATGGAGCAAGTGGGGATCGATTTGAGTGTTTCACCAATGAGCTGAAGCAAGTTCTCAAGAGCTCAGTTGCAACATCCGTTTCTAATGAGATTTGTCGGATTTGCAAGAACTAGGGGCATGGGGCTCATATGTGTAGGTCATAGCTTGCACAAGATGGTAGCAATTGGGTTCAAGGAAGCGACGAGGAGGCCTTTGCTGCAGAATTTGGAGTTCAAGAAGCTAGCTATGGTCAAGATGGTAGGAATCCTCGTGGTGGATTCTGGAAAAGGGGGTTCCGAAACAACCAAGGATATGCACCAGCTGGCCAAACTTATGGCCCTAACCAAGACCGTAGTAATCTTAGCTATGGTAATGATCACTGTGAAAATCCCACTGCTAAAGAGCAACCGAAGTCGAAGACGGCTCTTCTCATGGAGAATTTTGCAGAAAATGATTGATCACACCCAAGGTTTTCTTAAGCGTTATGAAGAAGATTCGGAGAAGACAAGGGCAAGACTTGATCAGTTGGAGGCAAGCACTAGGCTTTCTCATCAAAAGATGCAAGAATTGATTGACCGTGGAGCAAGTAGGGAGCAAGGGAAGTTGCCTAGCAACACTGAGAAGTCGATGTCTATTACCTTGGTTGCTAATTGTGAGTGTTGCAAGGATGGGGAGCCCCCACTAGCCAAGGAAGAAGAGAAGGACCTTGGTTTTGATGTTAGCGATGAGGAGCAAGATGATCCCGAGCCAATTCCTGATAGTTTCGATGTGAAGGTTGGGATTGGTGAACTTGACGATATCCGTGCTACAATTGATACAGGTTCGTACTCGAATGTGCTCCCTATGAATGTGTTTGAGAAGAGTGGCCTTGGAGAACTTTCGAAGCATAAGGCTATTGTGCAACTTGCGGATGGATCCTTTGTACGACCCGAAGGCAATGTGAAGAATGTATTAGTTAAGATTGGTGAAGCTTCTGTATACACCAACTTTGTTGTGATGCCGGCGTCTACACCGGCAATGGGGGATGTTGTTCTCTTGGGGCGAACGTTCTTGACTAAGTGTTGGTCCCTTTAAACAACAAGAAAAGACTAGAGGGGGGGTGAATAGTCTTTTCAAACTTTCGTCGTTTAAAAACTTTCTCAGCAAGTACTTATTACTTTTCAGTAATGAGGTTGCTGATACTTAACTTTCTCAGCAAGCGTAAGTTACTTTTCAGTAGCTTGGTTTGCTGATACTTAAAATCAGAGAGCGGAAGTCTTTGAAACAATAAGTGCTCTTTCAGCAAGTAAAGTGTTTTCAGCAAGTGAAGTGAGTGACTGTGTACAAACAAATATAATTTGTTGAAAGCTAAATGCAGTAAGTAAATCACACAAACGCTTTTATAGTGGTATCTGAGAGTGGCGTAATCTCTCAACTAATCCACTTTGTCCTTTCTAGGACTGAATCCACTAAGATATGATTGAGGTTCCTTACAGTCTCCTATCTAAAGCGATTCAACAGAAACCAAAGCGTACTTGCTTTGTCTCCAACCTAAACTAGAGAACTCAACCTTGTTCTCCACCAAACTTGGTACTTTTAATCAGCAAAACTATGCTCGATTAAGTTCCCCCTGAATATCACGCCTGAAAGGGTGTATTTTCAGTTAGAGAGTTTTGGGGTGAGATGACTTAATTATAACTTATTCAGTTACAACAAGTAATCTAAGAAACACAACTTGGAATACTTTGCAGTAAACAAGTTTGATTGTTTCTGGTGTCAAGACTCGTTCTTGTTCGAAAGAAAGAACACTTAACTAATTTCTTAGCCGAGTTTGTTCTACTTTTTCACAAGTAGCTTTTTCAAGCTTTAAGTCTTGGAACGGATCAATGGTAGTAAGAGTGTTTGAAGGTATGTGAGTTTAAGCACAAGTGAGAGTATGATCACGTTGTTGACACACTTCAACTCTTTGCCGGATGACCTCTATTTATAGTGCAATAAGGAGCCGTTTGAATTTCAAATTCTAAGGCTTTTGTTCCTTAAAATGTCACTATCTTGCTTTTGTACTTTCAGCAGCGTCCTTGTTTGTCTTCTAGTCTTCATGTCCTTCGCGTGCATGCTTTGCATTTAATGCTCTTTTGAATAAAATTCAAACAGTAACAATGGAGCGCAAATACAAGTACTTTCAGCAAGAGGTCACAAATGTTCCATCAGCAAGTGGTCAGTCTCAGTTTCAGCAAGCACCACCTACTCTGTCGTTTAGATTTTCATTTATGCAATGCTGTTGCTGAAGTTTCCACTTTCTGAGCAACATGTGCCTTTGTAGATACCAGTCTTCAGAAATCTTCTAGTCTTCAGATCTTCGAAATCCTCAAGTTTCTGAGCGGTTCTAAATGCTTCAATAGTTTGTTTGTAAAAACAAAGTACATCATCAGCAAATGCTTCAATAGGTTGTATTTCTTTTCAGAAAACAAGATACATCATAAGCGGTAAAACAAACCTATCTAGCACCTACTCTAAGTCTTCAGCAAACGTTCCTCTTTTACACTGTCCTTAAAATTCTAAATTCCTATGGACCTTAAGAGTACTAGTTACTGGACTTTCCTTAATTTAGCATGGTTAATTGCTCATCAAAATTACAAGTTTCCTAACAAATGGTCTCTTTAAACAACAAGAATGAGTGGCTTCGCGCGTTTAAGACTTGATTTATTGTTTTATTTCTTTGATCTATCTAAGCCATCTATCTTCGTAGTGTTGAATTGAAAGGAACACATAGGACAATTCATGATCTTAGATCTCTATACAAACTTCAAGTACTTCATGCATGATTATTACCCGTTGCTTTGAATGACCATACTATCACTAACTTCCATCATATTGATTTATAATTTATAGTTTAAGTTAAATTTGATAAAGCTAGTTATAGTCCTTAGAGATCGACACTCGAGGTTATTTTACTTCTGGACTACGTGCCTTGGTTTTCGTTGTAGTTGTGAATTGCCTTTGGCTAAAAACAAATTTATTTGATTAATTGAGTCTCACAATCTCGTTCATCAAATTGGCGCCGTTGCCGGGGACTATACTGCTTTTTTCTCTTTATCTTATTTATATTTTCAGCATTCAATTCCTAGATTTATCAAGTTTAGTTAATTTGCTCTCTTTTGATACTCTTTCCCATTATTGTTACAGATAGTGTATGCAACATACACGATCTAGCGGACTACCTCTTGCTGAACCTATCGAAGAAATTGACAAGGTTTACCATCAAAGAAGGCGGAATCTCGCTCGAGGTAACATAGAAGAAATTGATTCGTCCGAATATCTTCGAGCACTCTTTGAAGATCCCGTGATGGCTCGTCCACTGTTGAAATCATGGGTTCAACCCAACAAGGAATGAATGAAGGGTCCAGCGATAGTCCTTTCGCCTGCGACTCGTGACTTGGAAATCAAAAACCACATATTCCAACAACACCCAAGGTTCTATGGCTTGGCAAGGGAAGACGTGATAGGGTATTTGCATGATATCGATGACTTCGTCAACCAACTCCCAAGACCGGGCACGGAGGTGACGGAGGATGAGCTGAGAATGAAGGTTTTTGCTATGGGGCTTGGCGATAAAGCCAAGGAATGGTTAGGCTCTCTGGAAGCCGGTTCGCTTGAAACTTGGGATAAGGTCTTTTCAGCCTTTATGGAGAAATACTTCCCTCACACATTGACTACCGCACTTAAGGCGCAAATCACTGGTTTCAAACAAGAGTATGATGAGACGATCTACACCGCGCTTGAGAGGTTCAACGACCTCTTGAACAAATGTCCACACTATGGTTTTGAGCTTTCGGATCTTGTCCAACACTTCTACAATGGGCTCACTTTTGAGAATCAACAAGTGGTGGATTTCCAGTGTCGTGGTAATATTTGGGAAGAAACCGCGGAGGCTGTTTGGGCGGTTTTCGAAAGGATTGCTAAGGGATCTCAATTCAAGGATCCCAGAGCAGTGGTTAGGAGGCGCGACGCTCCACCCAATCAGGAGGTTCCAATGGATGGAGCAAGTGGGGATCGATTTGAGTGTTTCACGAATGAGCTGAAGCAAGTTCTCAAGAGCTCAGTTGCAACATCCGTTTCTAATGAGATTTGTCGGATTTGCAAGAACTATGGGCATGGGGCTCATATGTGTAGGTCATAGCTTGCACAAGATGGTAGTAATTGGGTTCAAGGAAGCGACGAGGAGGCCTTTGCTGCAGAATTTGGAGTTCAAGAAGCTAGCTATGGTCAAGATGGTAGGAATCCTCGTGGTGGATTCTGGAAAAGGGGGTTCCGAAACAACCAAGGATATGCACCAGCTGGCCAAACTTATGGCCCTAACCAAGACCGTAGTAATCTTAGCTATGGTAATGATCACTGTGTTAGGGTTGAAATATGTCCAGTCCGCATGTACGAACTGGAGCGGTCTAAGAGCGCGACAAAGCATCATAGGCCGTCCCTCAAGGGGCACAACCACACCCAAGTATGTCACTAAGGTGTGGATCGACCAACATAAGGTCCGACCATCACTAGGAGGACAACCCTCAAAATAAGCTCCTCTCAAGGACAAAGCTGCCAGTGGGCTCGAGGAGCATCTCCCGGGCTCGAGGAGACCTTACGTCAAGGTAACGCTCCTTGACAGAAACTGAGCAGGACACTACTCGCATCACCCACGCACAAGGAAGGCACGAGGACCACAGAGCGACCAGCCATGGTTTCTCTCTTGGGCCAAGGCCCACGGACCTCCTTAGTGGGCCTGGGCCGAGGAAGGCCTCAATCCTAGCCGTACACGTGGCGTGATCCTACATGACCGGAAGCTGAAGGGTCTCAAGTATAAAAGGCCCTCATTTACTCCTCAACAGTAAGCATTAACTACACCACCCGAGCACCACTTTCACTACTCTTACTAGGGAAGCCTCACAACTCCCTACTCGTAAAGTCGCCTCTCCGGTCTGATACCTTACAGACCGGGCAAGAGACACTAACCCCCCCCCTCTAGTATATTTCAGGTACGAGGAAGCTACAAGAAGGCTCATTCCCTACCTTAAGGGAACACTACAAGAAGAAGGACTAGAATGACTTAGACTAGCGACTCATTGCGAACTTAGAAAGAAACACGAATTACCCTTCAACATTTGGCGCCGTCTGTGGGAAACGACACGAAAGGCCATTCCTTGCCCTACTGGTCGAACCACTTTCCTCCTCGTGACACTTCACGAACATGCCTCCCAGAAGAAGCAACCGTCTTGCTAATGCACCACCCGCAAATCCTCCTCGACCTAGAGGCCGTCCCTCTAATAACGGTCGCGGAGGAGGAACGGAGGGTGCTCCGAGGGAGCCAAGAAATAACAATGTTGCAAGGAACCGGGATTACACGGAGGGGGCATTTACTAATGTCACTCACTCCCAAAATGAGACATCCGGGGAAAATAACCCGCAAGGAGTCCTAGTAGGAAACGCCTATGGAGCTTTGAGAGTCGCGAACAACGCCAAGTCCAGGGGGCAGCCTCATCCGGTAGCAATTAACCAACCTCCCGTGGCAGTGAATCCTCCTCAACCGGCCGCATTGACCTTCACCCTTCCTGATGGACGTGTCGTCCGACCATCAGATTTCGGGATGGGCGAAGCTCAATACGGTCTATTCCTTCTTACTTTACAAGGATATGTCGGAGGTAATGAGGCTATTAGGGTTAATACCGAGATACAAGCTCCAGGAGAACCACAAGCACCGGTGCAAGAGCAACCTCGGGCCACCTTGGTCGCTCCTCGCCAATCCCAAGGAAGAGCACCTGTTGCACAAGACGAAGCACATTCGAGAGCCAACACCAGGCCGATCCAATCTCGACTTGGACCATCGAGAATCCAATCGAGGTTAGGACCACAAGGTGCCCCGGATGATTTGAGAGACCTGATTGATAGAAGAATAAGGGCATCATTGCAAAACGTAGCGCAACAAGAAAATAGGGCTCAGGTGGTCGCTACACCACCCGCTCTCCCCAATCAAGTTACCCTCAACCAGGTAACTCCTCAAAACCAACAAGAAGCGGTGGAAGAGAATCAAGCATTGAGAACAGTAGCTGAGGTAACCCCCCTGGTCGATCCGATCACGGGGAGGAGGCTCACTCTGGAGGAACTCAACGCGAGGAAATCCGCACTTGACGCTCAGATAGAAACTCTTCGAGGAACTATCCAAGAGAGAGAGCAAGACCAAGATCCGAGCCCTTTGTGCGATGAGATCCGGAACCACCAAGCCAAAATTGAAAGAGGCTTTCCCACCTTCGAAAGCTATGATGGAACAAGTTGTCCAAAGGACTACTTGGTAAGATTTGGTACCAAAATGGATGCTTACGATCATGACTCAAGGACTAAAGCACTCCTCTTCCCGGCTAACCTTTCCGGAGAAGCCATGAAATGGTGGTCGCGCCTCCCTCACCGATCCATCAAATCATATAGAGACCTCTGTAAGGAGTTTTCTAAGCGTTTCGAGAAAGTGATGAACGCCAAGAGACGGGTGAGGTACTTGGCCGAAATTGTCCAGAGAAACAATGAAGACTTGAGGGACTTCATCAACCGCTTTCATGAAGCAGCCCTCCAAGTCAAGGATCACTCGATCAATGAGAGGAAGGAATACTTGTATGGTAATACTACAAATATCAGATTCCAAGATGTACTCTCAGCATCATGTATAGAGAATGAAGCACAACTTGCCAAAGTTTGCAAGGACTTCCTCGAAGCCGAGGAATTCCGAAGAACGGTCACAGTAAGAACCAATCTTCCCAAGGAAAAAGGGAAAGAAAAAGAAAAAGAGAAAGAGTACCCTCCTCGCCCACAAAATCCCGGGAAGCAGAGGAAAGAGCAAACATTTGGGTTGATCAAGGAGGGCAACTCAAGAAATGATTTCAGAGACAAGAGGTCTCCTCCCAGAAGGTCACCTCCAAGACGATATAGCAACTACACAGACTTGAATAGGCCAAGATCCGACATCTTGAACTATATAGTCTCGAGGAAGCTAGACGTCTCGTGGCACCCCCGATTAAGGAAAACCAAAGGAACAAGAACTCGGAAAAATTTTGCAAGTTTCACAAGGGGAAAGGGCACACCTCAGACGAGTGTGTCGAGCTCAAGAACGAAATTGAGAGGATGATACGTAACGGTCAACTGGTTAACTACATCCGGAAGGAGGAACCCCTGGCACTACTTCCCCCACCTCCTCAAGACGGGAGCGAGCACCCCTACCAAGGAAACCCTCAGGACGACGACATCCATAATTACAACAATTATGAGAACCGCCCTGTAAATGGAAGCATCCGCACTCTCACAATTGCGGGAGGGCCCGCCGGCGGCGACACTCGTAATCAAAGGGAAATTACGGCGGACAACCTCAGGGTCCGAGATGTGAAGTATGCTCAAGCCGCGAGACCGGGAACCAACGTTATCTCTTTCGATGATAGCGAGATACCTCTGAAGCATGCTGGAGGAGGCAACATCTATGATCCTTGCGTCCCACTTGTAGTGTCCTTGGATGTTCAATCCTACAAGTTGGGTAGAATCCTCGTCGATACTGGATGCTCGGCAAACTTGATCTTCACCGGAACTTTGAAAAGGATGCACATGAACCCAAGGGAAGGGCTCAGAGAAGTGAGGAGCGCATTGGTAGGATTCGGAGGACAACCTGTCATGCCACTCGGAATGATCAACCTCACAGTGTCAATGGGTAGCGCGCCTAGAAGGGTAACCCAACAGGTTCCTTTTGTGGTGGTCGATATGCCATTTGATTATTTCGTAGTCCTAGGCCGACCCGCTCTCTCTCAATTCCGAGCCGTAGTGTCCACGGTCCACAACAAGCTAAAATTCCCCACTCCTTTGGGAATCGGACAAGAAGTAGGAGACATACGAGAAGCATGGGAATGCTACACTCTGTCAGCCAAGTTCACTTCAAGGATTGCCGTTGGAGAACCCAACCCCGAACAATCGTCCGAGGAGACACCCCTTGTTCACAATGCACCTTATCGTTTCTACACGGTTCGGCGAGTGAAGAAAAAATCAAAAAAGCCAAGTCCGTCACTTAGGCGAAGAAAAGCAATCATGAAAAAGACAAGGATACTCTAGTAGGAGCTGTTAAGGAGCTCGAGGAGTATCAAGTGATTCCACCAGTCCCACCCTCTTCCAAAAAGAAGAAGTTCTTTGAGGAAAACAAAATCGAAGCAAGAGAAGCCCTAGAAGAAATCCAAATTGTCGAAGGAAGTGCCGACAAGGTCACAAAAATTGGCACAGAAATGGCCACTGAAGTCAGGATGAAACTCATCCAATGTTTGAAAGATAACAACGATATCTTCGCGTGGAGCACCGAGGACCTGAAGGGGATCGACCCACGTGTCGCCGTTCACCGTCTGAACGTAGACCCATCGATCACCCACATCAGAGAAAAGCGAAGAGACTTCAGTGCGGAAGATAACGCCATCATAGAAGCGGAAGTACAAAGACTTCTTAAAGCTGGCCACATCAAAGAAGTGAGGTACTCAGACTGGGTATGCAATGTAGTCCTCGTGGAGAAGGGTCCGGGGAAATGGCGAATGTGCAACAATTTTACAAGACTCAACAAGTTTTGCCCGAAGGATCCATACCCTCTCCCCCGGATCGACCAGCTTGTTGATTCCACCGCTGGATGTGCCCTCCTGAGTTTCATGGATGCATACCAGGGCTTCTACCAGGTCAAAATGGCCAAAGATGATGTGCCTAAAAGTGCCTTCTTCGCTAACGGTAATGTGTATTGCTTCAACGTGATGCCATTTGGTCTTAAGAACGCCGGAGCGACCTACCAAAGGTTGGTTAACAAAATGTTCAAGGATGAGCTAGGCAAAACAATGGAAGTGTATGTCGATGATATGCTCGTCAAGAGCAAAACCGAGGAGCGACATGTAGGTTACCTGGCAAAGTGCTTCTCAATCTTGAGAAAGTATGGCATGAAGCTCAACCCGGCGAAGTGTACCTTCGGAGTCAAAGGGGGGAAGTTCCTCGGTTACATGGTGACAGAAAGAGGAATAGAAGCAAATCCCGAAAAGATAAAGGCCATCCTCGATCTTCCCCAACCTCAGTCCATCAATGAGGTGCAACAATTGGTTGGAAAATCAATTGCATTGAGTAGATTCATCTCAAGGTCTGCCGAGAAAAATCTACCTTTTTTCAAGGTATTGAGAAAGAGCAGCCACTTCGAGTGGACAAAGGAGTGCGAGGAAGCCTTCGAGAAGCTGAAAGAATACCTACTCGCTCCTCCTCTGTTGTCAAAACCCGTGGACGGAGAGGTACTCTATTTATACTTAGCAGCAACCGGGGAAGCTATCAGCTCGGTCTTGGTGCGAATCCAAGGGAACGACCACTTGCCCATCTACTACTTGAGCAAAGTGCTTGCCGGGGCTGAAACGCGGTACATGGATATCGAGAGGCTTTCCTTTGCCCTCGTTTACACTGCAAGGAGGTTGAAACCCTACTTCGGTGCTCACAAGGTTGTTGTTTTGACAAAGCAACCTCTCAAGCAAGTCCTCGGAAAACCAGAAAACTCGGGAAGAATGGCAAGGTGGGCGATTGAACTAAGCGAGTACGACATCGACTACCAAGCACCCGTAGCCAAGAAAGCACAAGTCATAGCCGACTTCCTCGTGGGGTATCCCTCAAAAGGAACTTCAGAGGAAAACTCTTCAGCAACAAAGAGTGCTATGATGATGGTCGAAGAGCATCCCCATCAAAACAACCCAATGCAAGCTCTGGAGGATGCTTTAAAAGAGCTTAAGGCGATGTCCCAAACCAAAAGGAAAAGGCATGAAGTGTTCCTGACAGAGAAAACCGATGAGCCAAAGGGTGCGGAGACCGTCTCTCCAAAACCCAAAGAGCTAGTCGACCACGGAGACGTCTGGATTCTTCATGTTGATGGATCCTCATCAGGAAAAAATGGCGGGATAGGAATATACTTCAAGAGTCCCGGAGGGGCTGAACTAGAGTACGCCGTTACTCTTAGTTTCCCGGTCTCCAACAATGAAGCAGAATACGAAGCCATCCTCATCGCTCTACGTATGGCAAAGTCATTGGAAGTGAAGAAGCTACATCTCTTCACCGATTCTCAACTGGCCGAGAAGCAAATCTCGGGGAAATTCAGAACCAAGAAAGACTCACTAGCTGAGTACAAAAATGCTATCACGGAAGAAATTCAAAAGTTTGAAAGCTGTGAGATTGAAAAGTTCTCAAGAGATCTCAATCAAAGGGCAGATGCCCTATCAAAGTATGCTTCAGCATCCGGAGGAGTTGATACCCGGAACGTGATACTCATGAGAATCAACGCATCATCCTTGTGGTCATCAAAGCCAAACGTCTTGGCAATTGATGATCAACCGAATTGGATGCAAGAGATAACAACATATCTCAAAAATGGAAGCCTTCCTCGTGACAAGGCTGAAGCAAGGAGAATCAAAGGAAAAGCCCCTCGATACATCATGCAAGGAGACTACTTGTACAAGAGGTCTTTCGAGGGAGTCTACTTGAGATGCGTCGCCGAGCATGAAGTTCAAAAACTTCTTGGAGAGATGCATCGAGGAAGTTGCGGCGACCATGCCGGAGGAAGAACCCTCACGCAAAAAGTCATTCGACAAGGATACTACTGGCCCACTGTTCGCGAAGACGCTGCCCAATTTGTGAGAAAGTGCGAGGAGTGTCAATTGCACGCCAATTTGATCAACGTCCCGGTGAAACCCCTCATGCCCATCGCCATCACTTGTCCGTTCGACATATGGGGCATCGACATAGTCGGTCCCTTTCCAAGAGGCACGGGTCAAAAGAAGTTCATCATCGTTGCGGTCGAATACTTTAGCAAGTGGGCGGAAGTTGAGGCAGTATCTACCATCACTGAACAAAGAGTTATGAACTTCGTATGGAGGAACATCGTGTGTCGATTTGGCTTGCCAAGGGTCCTCATCTCGGATAATGGTGCTCAATTTTGCGGCCAAAGATTCAACGAATGGTGCAAGGAAATGAAGATTGAGAGGAGGTATACCTCTGTAGGACATCCTCAATCCAATGGGCAAACAGAAGCCGTCAACAAAATCCTTGTCAACAACTTGCAGAAGAGGTTCGCTACCAACAGGGACTGGGTCGACGAGCTTGATGGAGTGGTGTGGGCATACCGCACTACTTCAAAGACAGCTACAAGAGAGACTCCCTTCTCGCTAGTTTATGGGTCCGAGGCAGTCATACCAGCAGAAGTGGCGGTGGAAACCCTCAGAATTCAAGGGTATCAACCGAGGACAATCATACAGAGAGACTCTTCGATCTCGAGACAATCAGTGAATCGAGGACCAACGCCTTGGCCAATATCCTCAGATATCAAGCACTCATCGCGAAGACCTACAACAAAGGCGTAAGAGAAAGAGACTTCCAAGTTGGAGACCTAGTACTCCGAAGAGTAGACATCTTGGGCAAAGTGGGGAAAATGCAACCCAATTGGGAAGGCCCCTACAAGATAATTGAAGCAAGGTCCAACGGAAGCTATCGTCTTCAAGACATGGAGGGAAGGGTATTGAAAAATCCATGGAATACTTCTAACCTCCAGAGATTCTACGCTTGAAGTTGCCAAGAGAAAAAGCTTTTTGAAAACTTATGTGGAAGGTCCACTGATCGAGGAGGATTCCTCACTGGTCCAAGTGAGAGGCACCCCTTGCTTTTGTTAAAAAGTTGTTGTAAGCAAGCTGGCCGAAGAGCCCCCATTGTAATTGCATTTCCGACAAATCAATACAATGTCTCTTTCAACAAGAAAATGTTCAAGTATAGAGCTACTATACTCAAAAAAATAAGACTACTCGATCGAGAAAGCTTACTTAAATAAAAGCTATCCGATTTCCATGATTAAGGGGAACCCTCCCCGCTCTCTAAACTCTATGAGAGAATCGATAAGGAAAACAACTCAAAGAAGAGAAAGCGAGTAGATGGAAGTGATCGAGGAGAGAGACTCCCAGTCTTTCTAACTCAACACTTAGAAATTTTTCTGAGTTCAAACACTTAGAATTTTTCCTCAAGTGATCCAAAGGATCGAGAAGCATCGATAGATCGAAGAGCTCGCAGCGAAGAACATTGGTTCTCGATTCTAACTTATACTTGTTTAACTACTCTATCCAAGTTATACGTCATAACAAAAATTGGATTTAGAAAAAACACAAGTATAAAGAAATCGAAGAGCATTGCATTTTATTGAAAGAGAAGAGTAGCAAACAAACAACAACAGGAAAATTTATGTTACAAACATAGATGTTGCGAGGAGCGCCACAATGGGCCGAATGAAGATTGTTTGAAAATAAAAACAAGTACCGAAAAGGGAAAAATTACAACATGACCCGAGCATACTCGGTCGTCAAGGAGGCTCCCCGATCCTAGCGTGTACGGCTGTCTGTGAATTCTGTGACCGGGGTGGTCGCGCTGGCATCTCCTCCTCGAACTGTGCTCGCTTCTGGGCCTTCAGGGTCGTCGCGCTCCTGAGCTCGAGCCTCCTCGATTGCCTTTTGATACATGGTTAGCTCTGGCTCGACAAAGTCAGCAGCCCTCCCGAGGACCGGATCGCTCAACTTCACCCAGGCGGCATTCCGGAGAGCGGCCTTCTCGAACAGGTAGATGATCCCGCTCCTTAGACACTCGGGCACCCAGGCTGGAAGATAGGCTGGCTTGCTGGGATAAGGTACCTCTGGGTCGGTCACCAACTCGCCAAACTCGCACGCCTCGTGCATCTCTTCAGTGATCTCCTCATCGGGATAAGGAGTGAGGTCTTCGCGCCGCCCAGGATGCAAGTCTTCGCGATCAACAGCATCAAAGTCGGCCGGGAGCATGTTGACCCTCTTTAGTTGGCCAACGCACGAGAAGAAGCCCTCCTCGCGAGAAGCCACTTGCACATCTCGCAGGGCCAACTTATAAGTGACCGACGACATGAAGTCGCGAGCAGCAGTGATCCGGCTCCCTTTGAGGAAGGACAGGACGCTCGCCTTAAACTTTTCCATGCAAATGGACAAAGTGGCATATGCGCCCTTGAAGCTCTTGCTCCTCGATTTCTCTCGGGAGACCTCCTTCTCCAGCTCCTCGACCTTGATCCTCAGCTTCCCGGCCTCAGCCTCCGAGACCTTGGCCTTTTTCTCCGAAGCAGCCAACTTCTTCTCGAGGTCCTCGATAACAACCCCAATGTCGGCCCGATCAGCAGCCACATGGCCATAAGCCTCCTTCAAGTTCTCGAGCTGCAAAAAGAAAACGAAGTTAGCGAGGAGAAGCAAATTTATACTTAGAGAAATTTCACAACAAAAAGTATAAAGGCAAGTACCTGGAGCGAGCACATGCTGAGCTCGTGCGCCCGATCTAAGTCGCTCAACTAGATGAGCCGCTTCACTTCATCTCCTGAAGCGGCCACCTTCCCCTTTTTCCGGGCGGGCTCATTGTTTCCACCAAGGTTAAGCTTCCTCGCTCCATTTTTGGCAGCAGGCCTCTCCGGCCTCTTCTCAGCCTCGATCGTGTTTAAGGCCTCCTCCTCGGCCTCCTTCGCCTCCTTTGCCCTCTTTGCAGCGGCCTCCTCCTCGGCCCATTTGATGGCCACCACGGGATTTTCTCGGGTATCGAGCCCCTCCTGCACCAAGGCATCCCGATGATGCGCGGCGTTGTGGGGAGGGGTCAAGTTCAAAGACCCGAGAATCTTGGTCTGTTTGTTGGCGAGCCTTTGCTTCCTCCTTTGTTCCTCCTTCGCGGCCAGGGTCTTCGACATGATCCACTGGAACCAGTAAGCTACAAGAGAATAAACACAAGTTAGTAAAAGCGAAGAGCAATAAAAATCGACGACGAAAGCAAGAGAGCGAGGACACATCACAAGCACAAAGCAAGCAAAGAAAAAATTACAAGTACAAAGCAAAGAAAAAGCGCGAAGAGCTATTTACCGAAGAGGACTTTTCGGGTATATCGGTTCCTGATATACCCCGTGTATGCATAAGGTGAAAGTCCCGCCAAGTAAGGAAGTGGCTGAAGGACCAACCCCCAATAAAAATACTTCTCGGGATGGGGTCCCCGATTTTGCTCCTCGAGCTCAGCAACCCAGGGATCGGACTCCTCTGGCAACGGATGCTTGTCCGCTATCTTTCCTCGAAACATCAGTTTCGGCACTCCCCACTCCAGCTCCTCCTCGGTCATGTTAGGCAACCTTCTCTTCCTGATATAGAAGTACCTATGGAACCACTTGTAGCCCGAGGAGCTTGGAGCGTCCATGATGAACCCAAGGCCGGGTCGAGCATTGAAATAGTAAAAATACTTGTTCCCGGAGCTCATCGAGACTCGGAACAGTTGATTGAAGTTGTGGAAGTTCAGCTCGATCCCCCTCTTCATGCAAAAGACTCCAAAACAAACTAAATTGCCGAAGGCACTTGGCACCAGCTGCCAAGGAGCGATCCCCAAAGTGTTGAATATGTCGCGGAAAGCGTCACAAAAGGGGAGGATCCATCCTCGATCCAAGCTGAGGCAGTGAACGACCATGTACCCAGGTGGAGCATTATAAAAAGTTTGATCCTCCTTGGGCACGAGGATGTCAAAGTTATTCTCGGGGAGAGAATACTTCCACCTAAGTGTGGGCACCTCGTCGAGCTTGACGGTAGAGGAAGTGGTCGGTATAATCCCGTCCTCGTTCTTCTCCCCATTAGGATCGGGGAGGTCAACAGTGCGAGCACTTTTGGTAAACTTTTTCTCAGCAGCCTTGGTGGTTTTAGGCTCTGGCTCCACGGCAACCTTTGCCATCTTTGATTTCTTGGCGCGAGAAGGCCTGCTCGCTCTACGCTCTGCCTTCTTCTTATCCGCAGCCATCTGAGCAAGGCGCATCTCATACTCCTGCTCCTCGAGTGTGTTGGGTCCTCGGGTCCCACTCGGATATGTAAAGTCAATGGTGGTCGGGTCGATGGAGTGGTAACTAGTCTCCTCCTCGCGCGCGAACCTCTTCGCATCCCTGATTGCGCGCCTCTGCCCCTCCGAGAAGGAAGGAGACCTAGTACTCGGACCAGCTTCACTCTGATGAGTGTCTCCGATTTTCAGAGGAACTTCATCCTCCTCCTCGTCCGTGATCACAGCCCTCCTAGCTGTTTGTGGAGGGAATCTAACCCTCTTTGCAGGGGGACTAGTCCGAGGAGAAGTCGCCTCGTCGTCCTCTTCGCTCTCATCCTCCGTATCATCACTATCGATGATTTGAACGGGTATCGGGGCCTTCCCGCGTTTGGCCGAGTGCTCACCCTCTTCATACAACGCCAAGGCCAACTCCGGCCTCTCCGTGTCGTCCATCTCCTCGACCCGGATCTCAGGAGCGACCACGTTCACGGCTGTCCCGTAATTACGCCCGTGGACTTGGGCAGCGTGAGTTATTAACTCCGCAGATATACCGGGGTTGCGAGGACCGCCTTCCGCCTCTGTGCGGTCATCGATAAAGTTCTCGTCCTCGGCACGACGCCTCTTCCGGGTCACCAACTGGTAGAGGTCCTCCTCACTCTCAGTTTCCTCGTCCTCTTCGGCAGCCTGCTCGCCACCTTGCTCGAGCTGAGGCTCCTCGACAACCTCCTCTATTGTTTCATCAAGGAAGGTCGCCGATACGTCTGACGTATCGGGCGACGTAGTATGGTCGCTCCCATACTCACCGGCGGCCGAGATGTTCTGGCTATCGTCGCTCCTCTCGGACATCCTAAAGGTGGGCAAAGAAAGAAGTTAGGATGGTTTGTTATAGTCCGAGAGGTCCTTTTAAGTATGTTCATTAAGGTTCGACCTCCCGAACGGAGAAAAATCTCAAAAAGGAAACGCAAGTAAATCAAGAAGCTACTCTAAGTTACTCTACAGAAAAGCAAAAACACAGAGCGAGGAGCATACAAAGGAGCGACCAACCGCTCAAAACATGAGTAAAAAATCGGGCAGCATAACAACATGCATGTACAGCAAAACAGGAGCGAGAACATGCAGTTACACAAAGCAAAGAGCGACCAACCGCCCGAAAAACTTCCTAAAGCTATTTCTACAGCCGTACGCTAATGAGGAGGCTACAAGGGGCATACAGTAAAGAAAGGGGAGCTACTTCTACAGCCTTACAAGCCAAATCGGTCCAAATCCGTTTACAAGGCCGTTTAAAGGTCCGTTTACTGTTTTTTAGGTCCAATGCCGTTCTCAGGCGTCATCTACCGGTCATTACTCAGTTTACAACATTCCGGGAGGCCAAAAATCAAAGAAATAGACCAACATGCAAAAGCCGAAAACAAGAAAGCAACAAGGCATAGAAAATGAGGCATTTCAAGGCAAAAACAAGCAAAAAAAGAAGAAATTAAAGGCAAAGAGATGGAAACTTACTTGATTTTGAGTGGATGAAAGTCTGAAACCGGAAAGAAGGCCGGAAAAAGTTGAAGTTTCGCCTGAAAACGAGATTCTGGACGTCGGAAAGGCTCCTCGCACTTCACTTGGCCCGATGACTCACGCTTGTCGATCTCTCAAACTCTCCTCGCTCTCTCGTATTTGCTCTGAATGTTCGGATTGCGAAAAGTGTGGAATGACCAAGTGTTGACCTATTTATAGAAGGGTATCCCGGGGATACGAAACGACGCATGTCCTCGCGCCATCCGGACCGACCACGTGTCCAAGATCAACGGTCCAGATTTCAGCCGCCTGGCGAATTACCGATTATACCCTCCACGCTCCCGCTCCGGAGCGGGCACGGTTCCCAAGGTCGGAGCGAATTACCTAACCACGGCAATAAATCCGCGGCGCGACCACCGCCCTGCTCGAGACACGCAGGGACAGATCGACGACCATGATCTGTCCTTCTCGGATCAACAGCACAAAAAATCTCAGAACCACGGAAAATCGACTGCCACGTGTCAGGGGACCGAGAAGCTGCCCATGCAGTTACCCTCCTCGAGATTCCTCTTACTTTTTACACAAGTATCTCTCCGCGAGGTACTTTGCTAGCAAAAAAGCGGCAGGAAGTCATTCCATTCCTTTTACACAGGTATCTCTCCGCGAGATACTTTGCAAGCAAAAAAGCGGCAGGAAGTCATTCCATTCCTTTTACACAGGTATCTCTCCGCGAGATACTTTGCAAGCAAAAAAGCGGCAGGAAGTCATTCCATTCCTTTTACACAAGTATCTCTCCGCGAGATACTTTGCAAGCAAAAAAGCGGCAGGAAGTCATTCCATTCCACTAAGGAATACTTACCCGGATCCGATCTTTTCCCAGCAAAAATACCTCTTTTAATACGGTCCGAGCAACGTCTGCTCGCACCCTATAAAAAGGGGGGGGGGAGGGAGAGATAGGAGGAGGGAAAGTTACCAAGGTGCGAATACGGAAATCTTTTTTCGCCCACTACTAGTCGAGGCTCTGCTCGACCTCTACTTCAACATAGTTCCTCAACTATCTTCTACAAAGATACTTGGAAACTAAGGGGACATATGTTAGGGTTGAAATATGTCCAGTCCGCATGTACGAACTGGAGCGGTCTAAGAGCGCGACAAAGCATCATAGGCCGTCCCTCAAGGGGCACAACCACACCCAAGTATGTCACTAAGGTGTGGATCGACCAACATAAGGTCCGACCATCACTAGGAGGACAACCCTCAAAATAAGCTCCTCTCAAGGACAAAGCTGCCAGTGGGCTCGAGGAGCATCTCCCGGGCTCGAGGAGACCTTACGTCAAGGTAACGCTCCTTGACAGAAACTGAGCAGGACACTACTCGCATCACCCACGCACAAGGAAGGCACGAGGACCACAGAGCGACCAGCCATGGTTGCTCTCTTGGGCCAAGGCCCACGAACCTCCTTAGTGGGCCTGGGCCGAGGAAGGCCTCAATCCTAGCCGTACACGTGGCGTGATCCTACATGACCGGAAGCTGAAGGGTCTCAAGTATAAAAGGCCCTCATTTACTCCTCAACAGTAAGCATTAACTACACCACCCGAGCACCACTTTCACTACTCTTACTAGGGAAGCCTCACAACTCCCTACTCGTAAAGTCGCCTCTCCGGTCTGATACCTTACAGACCGGGCAAGAGACACTAACCCCCCCCCTCTAGTATATTTCAGGTACGAGGAAGCTACAAGAAGGCTCATTCCCTACCTTAAGGGAACACTACAAGAAGAAGGACTAGAATGACTTAGACTAGCGACTCATTGCGAACTTAGAAAGAAACACGAATTACCCTTCAACACACTGTGAAAATCCCACTCCTAAAGAGCAACCGAAGTCGAAGACGGCTCTTCTCATGGAGAATTTTGCAGAAAATGATTGATCACACCCAAGGTTTTCTTAAGCGTTATGAAGAAGATTCGGAGAAGACAAGGGCAAGACTTGATCAGTTGGAGGCAAGCACTAGGCTTTCTCATCAAAAGATGCAAGAATTGATTGACCGTGGAGCAAGTAGGGAGCAAGGGAAGTTGCCTAGCAACACTGAGAAGTCGATGTCTATTACCTTGGTTGCTAATTGTGAGTGTTGCAAGGATGGGGAGCCCCCACTAGCCAAGGAAGAAGAGAAGAACCTTGGTTTTGATGTTAGCGATGAGGAGCAAGATGATCCCGAGCCAATTCCTGATAGTTTCGATGTGAAGGTTGGGATTGGTGAACTTGACGATATCCGTGCTACAATTGATACAGGTTCGTACTCGAATGTGCTCCCGATGAATGTGTTTGAGAAGAGTGGCCTTGGAGAACTTTCGAAGCATAAGGCTATTGTGCAACTTGCGGATGGATCCTTTGTACGACCCGAAGGCAATGTGAAGAATGTATTAGTTAAGATTGGTGAAGCTTCTGTATACACCAACTTTGTTGTGATGCCGGCGTCTACACCGGCAATGGGGGATGTTGTTCTCTTGGGGCGAACGTTCTTGACTAAGTGTTGGTCCCTTTAAACAACAAGAAAAGACTAGAGGGGGGGTGAATAGTCTTTTCAAACTTTCGTCGTTTAAAAACTTTCTCAGCAAGTACTTATTACTTTTCAGTAATGAGGTTGCTGATACTTAACTTTCTCAGCAAGCGTAAGTTACTTTTCAGTAGCTTGGTTTGCTGATACTTAAAATCAGAGAGCGGAAGTCTTTGAAACAATAAGTGCTCTTTCAGCAAGTAAAGTGTTTTCAGCAAGTGAAGTGAGTGACTGTGTACAAACAAATATAATTTGTTGAAAGCTAAATGCAGTAAGTAAATCACACAAACGCTTTTATAGTGGTATCTGAGAGTGGCGTAATCTCTCAACTAATCCACTTTGTCCTTTCTAGGACTGAATCCACTAAGATATGATTGAGGTTCCTTACAGTCTCCTATCTAAAGCGATTCAACAGAAACCAAAGCGTACTTGCTTTGTCTCCAACCTAAACTAGAGAACTCAACCTTGTTCTCCACCAAACTTGGTACTTTTAATCAGCAAAACTATGCTCGATTAAGTTCCCCCTGAATATCACGCCTGAAAGGGTGTATTTTCAGTTAGAGAGTTTTGGGGTGAGATGACTTAATTATAACTTATTCAGTTACAACAAGTAATCTAAGAAACACAACTTGGAATACTTTGCAGTAAACAAGTTTGATTGTTTCTGGTGTCAAGACTCGTTCTTGTTCGAAAGAAAGAACACTTAACTAAATTCTTAGCCGAGTTTGTTCTACTTTTTCACAAGTAGCTTTTTCAAGCTTTAAGTCTTGGAACGGATCAATGGCAGTAAGAGTGTTTGAAGGTATGTGAGTTTTTAAGCACAAGTGAGAGTTTGATCACATTGTTGACACACTTCAACTCTTTGCCGGATGACCTCTATTTATAGTGCAAGTAAGGAGCCGTTTGAATTTCAAATTCTAAGGCTTTTGTTCCTTAACATGTCACTATCTTGCTTTTGTACTTTCAGCAGCGACTTTGTTTGTCTTCTAGTCTTCATGTCCTTTGCGTGTAAGCTTTGCATTAAATGCACATTTGAATAGAATTCAAACAGTAACTTTGGAGCGCAAATTCTCGTACATTCAGCAAGAGGTCACATATGTTCATCAGCAAGTGTTCAGTCTCAGTTTCAGCAAGCACAACCTACTCTGTCTTTCAGATTTTCACTTATGCAATGCTGTTGCTGAACATTCCACTTTTTGAGTAAACACGTGCCTTACGAGTCTTCAGCAATCTTCAAGTCTTCAAGTCTTCAAGTCTTCAATTCTTCAGAAGTCTTCAAGATTCTGACCGGTTTCTTATTTGCTTCAATAATTTGCTTGTAAGAAACAAAATATATCTTCAGCAAATGCTTCAATAGGTTAATTTCTTTTCATAAAATAAGATTCATTAAAGCTAAGCATCAATAAGATATTTTCTTTTCAGAAAATAAAATACATCATACGCAAAAGAAATAACTTATCTAACACCTAACTAAGTCATCAGCAAACGTTCCTCTTTTACAATGTCCTTAAAATTCTAAATTCCTATGGACCTTAAGAGTACTAGTTACTGGACTGTTCTTAATTTAGCATGGTTAATTGCTCATCAAAATTACAAGTTTCCTAACAAATTTCCCCCTTTTTGATGTTAGCAATACATGGCTAAATTAATTGTTACCCTTTTAGAGGTTTCCGATGTTGAATAAATCAGATGATTAACGCAAGCATACTTGAATAAATAAACAGTAAGCATAAGTAAGTTGCATAATCAAAAACCAATAAGAGTCAAAAAGAATTCATTGCTGAAAGTAATCAACCAGAAGTTTACAAGAAAGCATAGATAACTAGGAATCAGCAAACAAAAACTTTAACAAAAACTATTTGCAGGGACTTAAGCTCTTTCAGAGGATTTTCTCAAAATCTCTCTTACACTCTTCTCAGCAAGTGCAGTGAATTCAACACAATCCTTCTCGTAGTTTTCCAGAAGCCTACGGACTTGTAGTTGAAGAATTCTTGCATTTTTGCAGGCAGTATGATGATGCTTTTCAGCATTCATTTCCATATAATTAGTTACCCACAAATGCATGCCCCAATTGCTGGCATGAAGAAGTTGTGTATCTGAAATGCTTCTCGGATGAATCTTTCTTAACCAGAGAAGATCTTCTTCTTGATCCTTAGCAGTGAGATAAAAGTACTCATAAGGAATCAATCCAAGTTTCTTCTTAGGTTTCTTTGTTACCGGGTCAGCGTAGTAAGCAATGCCAGGTGGTTTGATCAGATTCGGTTCTTGCTTGTATGTCTTACCAATGGCAATTCTTCTTACTTGGACCTCTAGATTCAACCATCTCCCAGCAACATTTCTTGGGAGGGATTCTTCCCTTTGATTTCTTTGGACCTTGAGTTCAATCCATTTGAACATTTGATTCAAAATGGCTGTAGGAAAGAACTCATTTACCAGCAAGTCTTCCAGCTTTAAAATCCAGCAACCATGAATGTTTCTGATTACATTCTGAGTGGTTTCCTCATTGCTGGTCTTAGTATATTCAATGCCGGAGCCAATAGCAATGCTGGCCAGCCTTTTCTCTTCCTGTCTTTGCCTTCTTCTTCTTGATTTAGCATTGTCTTGATCTCTTGCTGAAGAATCAGACGAAAAATGCCTTGAGTGGCCAGACGGAGTTATGGCTGTTAAGGGTCTAGCTCTTATGGCTTGAGCTATTGTTTGATTGTCATCATCTTCTTCATCATCTTCATTCAGATTGTGATGACTTTCAGTGTGACAGAAATCTTGAGTTTCAGCAGCGGTTTTTCTCTTTTTGGTACTTGCTGAATTTAACTCAGATTCTGCTTGTCTTTTAGAACTTTGCTCTCTTTCAGCAAGAGGTTCTAATGGGAGTGGCGCATCAGCAGCAGGAGTAGGAGGGGTTTGATTGCTCTTTCTAGTGTTCTTCTTTTCCCCCTTAGACATGGATTGCAACATCGGAGTGATGTGCAGAGAATAAAACTCATTGCAATTTTCGGCAAGAGTGTTCAGACTGTTATACTTCATGATGATTGCTTGTTGGTCAGAGTTCATTGTTGCCAACTCTTTTTGAATATTCATCATGTTCTCTTCATGTCTTTTCTCTGTTGCGGCCTTCTCATCCATAATTTTCTGAGCCTTGACAAGAGCATTCTTTGCAAGCTTGAGCGCCTGACTTACATCTTCTTCATAGCTCTTGTGATAAAGACTTATGTCTCTCTGAGCTATTGTCAAAGTTGTAGTGCGTCTCAGCACTGTAGCCAATATCTTTCTAATGTCAACTGGGCTCTCAGCAAGCAATGCCTCATCTTCAGCTTTGCAGGCATCATGGACTTGCTTTAGTGCTAGAATTCTGGGAATAAACTCCTCAACTCTTGGGAACGACACTAAATGAGGTGTTAAGGAATGAACCTTAATTTCAGAAGCAAACTGATCATCACGCGTCAGCAATTCGGCTCTTAGACCATCGTCTAAATCATTGATGTAATCAGGAGGAGGAATCTGAACGACTTTTGGGTCTCGCTTGGATTGGTCATCATCATTTTCTGACAAGTCGTCATCATCCTCAGATTCATCAAGTTGAGCGACTTTTAAGCCTTTGTCAGCAGCTTCTCTTCCTTTTTGTTGAGTGGTTGCTGATGGCAACACTTCAGACTCAACGACTGGAGTTTCACCAGTAGATAGTTGTTTCAATTGAGTTTGTGGCTCAATTACTGGAGTTTCGCCAGTAGTTAGATTTAATTGAGTAGTTGCTGAAGGCAACGTTTGAGACTCAATAACTGGAGTTTCGCCAGTAGTAAGTGGAAGGGATGGAACTTCCTTTGATTTTGGTCTTGAAGATTCACCAATTTCCAGATCCTGCGTATGCCTTACATGGATCACGAGAATATTTTGTAGAGCTCGTTGGTAATCTTCATCTTCTTCATCCTCATCTTCAAGGTTTTCTTCAGTAACCTTGGCATCAGAAACTGGACTCTTGCCATTTTTCACGGCAGCCCTTTTTCTGGCGTATTCTTCTTCAGTATCAGCACCTTGTACAGGTGCTTGATTTTCAGCAGCAGCAGCAGGAGGTTGAGATTCTTGCTGAGATTGTTGTTGTTCAGCTTGCTGATTGTCAGATTGAGTATTTTCAGCAACTGTTAACTTCAATCCACCAGCACCAGGACTTGAACCTTGATTGTCATCATCGTCATCTTTCTTGTCCTTAGAATCTTTTCCTTCATCATCACTGGGATCAGTGGGAATGTTCTCATCTTCTTCTTCTTCTTCATCATCTGTCCGAATGACTAGCTCAACATGCTTGTACAAAGCAACACTTGTCACTTCCTCTTCCTCAGTTAATTTTTGGGGATCAGCCACCACAGGAACAAAAAGACCTTTGAGCATCACAGCTTGTTCAGCTGGAGAGGCACTCTTAAATTTGGCCTTCATATTCTCTCTGATTTGAGCAATCAGATTTGAGCTCATTAGATGAGAATATGTCATTTCTTCAGGAAGGATGGAGTGGACAAATGTTTCGAGCTTTAACAGTGAAGTTCTCTTTTTCTCATTTGAGAGATGAAGGTGAAGATCTGAGAAGTCCATTCTCCTGTATCTTTGCCAGTTGCTGACAGACTTAGTAACTCTTCACAAAGTTGTCCTCTTGAAGTTCAAGTAAAGTTCTTCAAAACATACTTGCTGATCTTCAGTGATGAGTACCACTTTAGTGGTCTCCTTTTGAGCCTGAAAAAGAATTTTATTTAGATCAGGATTGGTTTGGAGAATTGTGTTAGAGTTTAAATCTGAAACATGATTTACCTACTGAGAGTCAGCAAGCTCATGTAGTACAATTTCCATTCCATGAGGAGCTTGAGTAGCATCCTCCATTTGATCATCCTGAAATAAATTAAGATTAGATACAAGTACTAAGCTGTCAAACTTAGTTTTTATACCAAAATTATTAACTACCCGCTGAGCAGGGAGTGTTGGTTCTGGTGCAGAGGCTTCAGCAACCATCTGACTTGCATCTTGAGAAGTCTGTAGAGAAAGAATAATTTTAGCAAAAGAACAATTTTCAGAATTTGAAGTTTTACTGATGGTTGAGTTAACTACCTGCTGAGGAAGGACAGGTTGTGGCTCAGTCCTTTCAGCACTAACAGTTTCTTCAGCTTCTGGGACTGTTTCTTCAGCAGACTTCTCATTTTTCTCTAACTGAGAAAGCTGTGCGGTTTCAGCAATCTCCCTTGTCTCTGAATTGACAAGTTGAGCAGAAGCATCTTGACCTTTAAGCTCACTACTTGTCATGAAGAGATCAATTGACTTGTTGGATGATTCTTCAATCTCCAACTCCATTTGTTTGCTTAAATCTTCCAGTACAAGCTGGACTTTGTCAATTGAAGTCTTGGGTGAACTTGGGCCAGTATTCTCAGCATCAAGAGATGCATCTTTGAATAGTACTTCTTGAGTTTCAACAACTTCAGGAACTGGAACCATTGCTATTTCAGCAACTGGTCCATCAGCAAGCTGGGTTTCAACAACTTGATGAGTTGCTTGTTCAGCAACCATCTTTTCAGCAGCATCAGCTAGTGCCGCTTTTTGCAGATCAGCAGCAATATCACTTGCTGGTTCCATAGTTGGGTCATTTGGTCTATCTACAATGTAGATATCTAGGACTTGGGCAGGAATTTCATTTCCATTGCCTTGTGGTCTATTGTCAGTAGAGTTATCAACGTTAAGTTGATTGTTGAAGGCTTCCGCAAACACTTCAACATTGCTGATATATGTTTCAGTAATTACTTCAGCAACATCTACTGGCAAATGCGTTTCAGCATTTGTCTGGGAATTGACTGAGGAGTCTTGGACATTAGGGACTGACTGAGAAGCCAGTGTCTTCTTTGTTTTGTTACTTGTCCGTTTCCTCTTAGGTACGGGATTTGCTGATGACGCTGCAGTCTGAGTGTCATCATCAGCTTTCCTGTTTTTCTTTTTAGATATCTCCAGTTTCCCAGAGTCATCTATTGTTGCCTTTTCAGGAACAGGTGTTGTACACGTACCTTGTTGATTTTCTACAGCAGTTTCATTTGTGTTACCACCACCAACAACAGTTTCATCTCTAAGTTGCTGAGTGGTAACATCTGCAGCTGTTGTATACCTTTCTTGCTGGCTTGTGCTGACAACATTTGCAGTTGTTGTCTTCATGGTTTTCTTTCCAGCAATCTTAGGTATATTCTGCTTGTAGAAAGATCTTCCCACATTGCACACAGATTTCTTGATTGGCAATGGGTTTCTTAGCTGAATCCTGAAATGTTCAAGGATATAGCATATCTTGATTCCATACATAACTGGAAAGGAAGGTGAGACCTTGTTGTCTTCTACCTTTACCTTAAACTTAGTAACACAATCAACAAGCCTGTTGAAAATGTACTTAGCCCAGTTAAGTTCCGATTTATTTTCATAGATATGCATCAGCAATGGCCATCTTCTCAGGCCTACTTGGTCAATTCCTCCAACTTGGGAGTCAAGAACTTTTATTAGTAGCAGAGCTACTAGACCAAGTGAATGGCAGAGATGCTTTCTCTTAACGTGCTTTGTCCAAGTCACGGGAGCTATCTCGCCTTTCTTCATCTTTGCATTTCTGACGTCACTGTAGAAAGCTTCAATTTCTTCGTCAGAAGCAGTGACGTCATCTTCAGTTCCAGTGGTTGGAATCTGAAAAATCTCCGCTAAATCAGTCCATTTCAGGACGATTTGCGTGTTCTGAACATATGTAAGGATCACTTTTTCAGTGATTCCATTACTGTCTGTAGGGACTGGATTTCTGCATTGTTGTAGAATTCCATAGTATCAATCATGCTCACTTGCTTAGTGCGAGCAGAGATAAAGTTCATGAGGCCTTGCTGCTTGATGACTCAAGCGCCTCTTCATTTTGGTCATCAAATTCTTGTCCATAAAGTACCTAATGTACATTTCTTTTGCAAACCCTCCCCATTGCATCAAATCTCACACTTTGCAGTGTCAAGATATGACGGAGGCATAGGTTTTACAGTGATTGGTCGTTTTCAACACAACTTTCGTGTGTCTTGGGCCAGAGTAGTCACCGGAGCAATGCGTGTTTCAGCACTGTCAACCTTTGACGATTTTGAGGACTTAGATGACTGTCTCTTGGGAGCCATTTCTTATATAGAGCAAGAAAGATTGTACGAAAAGAGATAGTTGCTTTTTGACCGGAGGTACAGTAGTTTCAGGCTAGAAATTGCAGAGAAAGGAAATGTGAGTTAAAGAATTTTGTCATTTCTCTAACTCCTTCTTATATAGTGTCTCTGGTGTGTGAGAAACTCAATCGATTTGAGCTCTCAGCAAGGGTAAAACAGAGAAACACTGGAGATAGTGGAGCCTTTGCATTGAATGCGTAGTGGCCCACTAACTAAAACCGTCAGAGCACTCTCTCTCTTTGTTTTGTTAGCCGTTAGATTAATAACTCCTTTAATCAATGGCCACGATTGAATTTCATGTCATGATTATTGCGAGTTTATCTGTGCCAGCTTAACGTCACAAATTGATTTTACCGAGTAATAAGGGATAGATTGCTTGCTGAAATAGACAAGAATCTTTTCAGCGAGTTTGAATTAAAATCTAGATACTTCTGAAAATTCCCCTTACTTAGATATCTCTTTTTCTAAGTTTAAAAGATATTTCTTGATTTTCCGTATCAGTAAATTCATTTTGTACTGAGACATCCTTTGGTAAAATTGAGAGATAGCTTTTGCTCTTTTTGTCTGAGTTCCCGTCTCCTAAAAATTCCTTTGATTACTGCGAATACCTGTTTCAGTATCTTTTTGATTGTTGTCTGAGTACC
>CM051456.1:64273029-64465206 GCA_028274465.1 Plantago ovata
GTTTATTAATAATCGCCAATCATATCCGTAGAGGTGATCTCTAATCCATTTATTAACAGGTTTCCTGTTTGTTGGATCAGGATATGTTTGCTCATCAGCATGTGACTCTTCAGTATGTACTTGTTCAGTACTACTGGGAATTTGTGTCTCTGCTGAGATTTGATCATCGTCAGCAACTGCTTGCTTCAGCATTGCTGGGTTGAGGTACTTCATCAGCAGGCACTGGAGATTGCGTAATTTCAGCAACTTCCGGAGCAACTGCATCTTTTGCTGGAAATTCTTTGTCGTGAACTATATTATCTTGTCATGACTCGGGGGAGGAGAATCATTGTCAGAATCATCATTTAGTTCATTGACTTGATTTGCCTAGCATCAGATCAGTTCTTTGCTCATGTATGATAGCTTTTTCATACATTCTGATATTTCTTCGCAGCAGGCACACCTTGTGACTTTTCGTAGATATACAACATGCACTTCTTCAATCTTTTGTGCCTTTTGTTGTAAACTCTGTAAGCTTTACTATGCAAGGAGTAGCCAAGAAATATCGCTTCATCTGCCTTTGGTTGAAATGTTCTTAGGTATTCTCTACCATTGTTATGAATGAAACACTTGCAACCAATACTCTTAGATGAGTGATGTTAGGAGGTCTTCCAACAAACAATTCATAAGGAGTTTTGTTGTATTCCTTAGTAATCAAACATCTATTCTGAGTATAGCAGGCGGTATTAATCGCTTCAACCCAGTAAGCCTCACTTATCTCAGTGTCAGCAAGCATTGTTGTTGCGGCTTCTTTCAGGGTACAATTCTTCCGTTCAGCAACACCATTTTGCTGTGGTGTCCTTACTGAGGATAACTGATGTTGAATACCTTTGGAGGTACAATATTCAGTTATGTACTGGTTTACAAACTCAGTACCATGGTCTGTCCTTATGACTCTTACCTTGTCATTTTTCATGACTTCAAGCTTATTCAGCAAGTTAGGTATTTTAGTCTTGGTTTCAGATTTGTGCTTGATGAACACTACCCAAGTGAATCTTGAGTAGTCATCTACCACGACTAGACCATACTTCTTACCAGCATAGCTTGTTGAAGAGGTTTCAAACAAGTCCATGTGTAAGAGTTGTAAAGGTTTGTAGTTGACGGTATTGCCTTGTTCTTGAAAGAAGATTTGGTTTGCTTTCCTTGCTGACATGCATTGCAAACACCATCCTTCTTAAAAGTAACCCTAGGTAATCCAACTACAAGTGCCTTTTTAGACAGCTTATTCAGCGTCTTGAAGTTTAGATGACTTGTTCGTTTATGCCATAACCATGCTTTTTCAGCAAGGCAATCATGATCTGAGACAAGGCATTTTTCAACGTTTGCTAAAGACCAATCAACGGTGTACAAGCCTCCTGATCTTCTTGCAATCATTATAACCTTTTTAGTCTCAAAATCTACAAGTTTACATTCATCACTTTTAATTTCGATGAAGTATCCTTTGTCAGCAAATTGACTCATGCTGAAAAGGTTAAACTTAAGATTTTTGACATAAAGAACTCCAGAAATGGTTATGCATCCCAACTTCACATCACCATAGCCTTTGTAGATCCGGAGCCTCCACCAGCAAACCTTATTGTTGGACCTTTAGACCACCGTCTATAGTTTATAAGGTTATTCTTGTTGCCCGTCATGTGCTTTCCACAACCACTATCAAAGTGCCAGATTGCATCGTTTGTCTCCGTGGCTGCAGTCTGCACAATCAAGAGCAAACAAGTTAATTATCCAATGATGGATGTCCTTTAACATGTTCAAGAATGCGTCCAGTGGAAACCCAAGTCTGAAGTTTTTCAACTTTGACTTGTTTTCTACTTGCTGAGGAACTAGGAGGATTTGAGCTGAAAGACTTTTGACTCGTGCTATTCAAATCCACTTTCTGATGTGGTGTCTTGCTCTGTTGACCTTTTTGCTGAACATATTTTTCAGTAAGTTCTTTTCTAGCAAGGTTCCTTCTAGTCCTAGCATTGGGAGTCTTTTCAGAACTCTTAGGCTTGGTTTTCTTCAACTCTTTGAAGTATCTTTGCTGACTTTGCTTATACTCATGAAAGAGTTGACTTTGCTTGGTTTTGAAACCGAGTCCGCTCTTTGGAGAATGCTGAGCTTTAGCTTCAGCAACCTTACTTGATTCAGGTTTATCAGCAAAGGACTTCAGCAACTTGTTTGGCGGAATGCTTCACGACATTCTTTTTCTTTCCAGTTTGCTTCTCAGCAACCTGTTTTCCTTTTAAAGTCTTGTTACATTGAGTAGCAACAGCGGTCTTTACGGTCATAGGTACTTGATTGCATGTTTCAGCAACCTTAGTTTGACCAAACTGATAGATCACTGGTGGACTACTATCAGTAGAACGTACAAAGGAGATAGGTGATTTATCTTTTCTCAAGATTTCTACGTTATCACCTACACACGTTGCTCCTAAACCTTCTTTCTGAGATGGATCTCTCAAGTAAGAGTTTAGTTCAGTCAGCGTATTACTTGCTTCCACATAGGATTTGAAATTGATTTTCATCTTTTTCATTTCTTGGATTTCAGCAAGTAACTTTAGAATTGAGGACTGATACTCTTCCAATTCTAATGCCATTTGAGAATTCTTCTCTGCAGCCTCAGCAATCAACTTCTTAAGAAGCCTTATTTCAACATCCTTTTCTTCTGTCTCTTCCTTCAGCAAAACATACTTTTCAGTAGTTTGCTTGGTCAGAGTTTCAGCAAGTTGAAGTTTCTCTTGCTGTTTGCTGAGAGTTTTCTCAAATCTTTCGATTTCTCCTTGAATCTTGTCAAGGTCAATCTCGTCTTCACTTTCTGATTCTGAGTCAGAGGTAGAGTTATTTACCTGACCGGCCATGAGGCAGAATTCGTTGTTCGACACATCTGGATAAGCTTCCATAGCTATTCCACACACTTCTTTGCCAATCTCCACGTCTAGAGTGGCTTCTTCATCGTCGGTGTCTGAACTTTCATCCTCACTGTCTTCGGAGCTTGTATCAATACACAGTGCATCGATTTTTGCTTGAAGCTTCTTCTTTTCTTCAGCAATGAAAGCTCTTTCGAACTTCTTCTTCTTTTCAGCAGATTTTCCTTTCAGCAAAGGGCAATTAGCTTTGAAGTGTTCGGGCTTTTTGCAGTAAAAACATAGATCATTTCCAACTGCTGGTTCTTCTGAAGATGTAGCTTGCTGAGCTTGCTTGTTCAACGAGCTAGTATCATTCTTGTACTTATGGTAGTTGTTACCAAGATGCTTTTTCAGCTTCTCTTTTGCCTTTCGCCTTTCAAGTTCCTTATTGATGAACTTCTTCATGTTTTTAACAACTAAAGCATTTTCATCAGCAGGCTCTTTATCATTCTTCTTTTCAGAAGATGACGGCTTTGCAGCAAGAGCAATGTTTTGCGATTTTTCAGCAACACATTTTCTCTTTGCTTTGTCTCATAATTGACAGTAGCAAGATGAGAGAACAACTCTGTTGGTGTAATGTCAGGCATTCCTTGATTATAATAGAAATTCTGAGTATGGATCCATTCTTGATTCAAACTTCTGATGATAGTTTTCACTTTCTCAGAATCTGAATAAAGATTTCCAACACCCAGCGCTGCCATTTCACTAACAAGAGTTGTGAATCTGAAGTCCAAGTCTTCCAGTGACTCGTTAGAACCTTGCTTAAAGTTTTGAAACTTTAATTGAAGTACTTCAAGTTTGTTTTCCTTGGTCTTGTCAGATCCAGCACAAAGATCTTGAACAATTTTCCAAGCTTCCTTTACAGTCTTAGCACCCCACAGTTTGCACTGTATGGTATCCGGAGTTGATCTGATGATGATGTTTCTTGCTTGGCCATCAAGACGGAATCTCTTAGCTTCGTCAGAAGTCCATTCCTCTCTTGGTTTTGGCACAACAGTATCTGACGGTTCGCCAAGGATGGTTTCCTTCCCAGCTTCAGTGGTCTTGTGAGGGAAACTCCTTTCAATCTTAGTGATCTTGATAGGTCCATCATTAATGACGGTTACCATCTCATCACTAATGGCCTCAAGATGTAGCATCATGTTGTTTCGCCATTTCTCGTAATTTTCTAGCTTCAGCAAGGGAGCATCTCCTAAAGACATCCTGTCAGCAAAGCACTACCAAACTGATCAAGTGAGAGTGATTTATGGAAAGCACTTAAGGGGATCTAGGTTCAGTGCAGAAGGCTAAAGAACCTCCTGCTCTGATACCACTTGTTGGTCCCTTTAATCAACATGAAAAGACTAGAAGGGGGGGGGGTGAATAGGTGAATAGTCTTTTCAAACTTCCATCGTTTAAAAACTTTCTCAGCAAGTACTTATTACTTTTCAGTAATGAGGTTGCTGATACTTAACTTTCTCAGCAAGCATAAGTTACTTTTCAGTAGCTTGGTTTGCTGATGCTTAAAATCAGAGAGCGGAAGTCTTTGAAACAATAAGTGCTCTTTCAGCAAGTAAAGAGTTTTCAGCAAGTGAAGTGAGTGACTGTGTACAAACAAATATAATTTGCTGAAAGCTAAATGCAGTAAGTAAATCACACAAACGCTTTTATAGTGGTATCTGAGAGTGGCGTAATCTCTCAACTAATCCACTTTGTCCTTTCTAGGACTGAATCCACTAAGATATGATTGAGGTTCCTTACAATCTCCTATCTAAAGCGATTCAACAGAAACCAAAGCGTACTTGCTTTGTCTCCAACCTAAACTAGAGAACTCAACCTTGTTCTCCACCAAACTTGGTACTTTTAATCAGCAAAACTATGCTCGATTAAGTTCCCCCTGAATAGCACGCCTGAAAGGGTATATTTTCAGTTAGAGAGTTTTGGGGTGAGATGACTTAATTATAACTTATTCAGTTACAACAAGTAATCTAAGAAACACAACTTGGAATACTTTGCAGTAAACAAGTTTGATTGTTTCTGGTGTCAAGACTCGTTCGTGTTCGAAAGAAAGAACACTTAACTAATTTCTTAGCCGAGTTTGTTCTACTTTTTCACAAGTAGCTTTTTCAAGTTTTAAGTCTTGGAACGGATCAATGGCAGTAAGAGTGTTTGAAGGTATGTGAGTTTTTAAGCACAAGTGAGAGTTTGATCACGTTGTTGACACACTTCAACTCTTTGCCGGATGACCTCTATTTATAGTGCAAGTAAGGAGCCGTTTGAATTTCAAATCCTAAGGCTTTTGTTCCTTAACATGTCACTATCTTGCTTTTGTACTTTCAGCAGCGACTTTGTTTGTCTTCTAGTCTTCATGTCCTTTGCGTGTAAGCTTTGCATTAAATGCACATTTGAATAGAATTCAAACAGTAACTTTGGAGCGCAAATTCTCGTACATTCAGCAAGAGGTCACATATGTTCATCAGCAAGTGTTCAGTCTCAGTTTCAGCAGGCACAACCTACTCTGTCTTTCAGATTTTCACTTATGCAATGCTGTTGCTGAACATTCCACTTTCTGAGTAAACACGTGCCTTACCAGTCTTCAGCAATCTTCAAGTCTGCAAGTCTTCAATTCTTTAGAAGTCTTCAAGATTCTGACCGGTTTCTTATTTGCTTCAATAATTTGCTTGTAATAAACAAAATATATCTTCAGAAAATGCTTCAATAGGTTATTTTCTTTTCAGAAAATAAGATTCATTAAAGCTAAGCATCAATAAGATATTTTCTTTTCAGAAAATAAAATACATCATACGCAAAAGAAATAACTTATCTAACACCTAACTAAGTCATCAGCAAACGTTCCTCTTTTACAATGTCCTTAAAATTCTAAATTCCTATTGACCTTAAGAGTACTAGTTACTGGACTGTTCTTAATTTAGCATGGTTAATTGCTCATCAAAATTACAAGTTTCCTAACACTAAGCTACGCTCCGTAATCGACATCTACCGAAGAACTTGCACCATTGAGGTGGATGGCAAGCAACATGTGTTGCGAGCCATATCTGATCCTAGTCCTCACTTCAATGCTTCTCATTCCATTAATTACTTTGGTCTTTGATGAATGTGTATTTTACACTTTCATTCGAGTCTTTTTCACCTAATTTATCTATCCTCTATGATAATTTAGCTATATTTTAGTACATTTTATTAGAATACTGTCACGTTTCCCTTTAGATTTTATTATACAGGTTTTGGTTCAAATTCGGAGATTTCGGGGTAATTATATTGTAGTCTACAAGGAATTGGTGTTCCAGAAGCCTATTTGGAGTATCTGAAGGTTTCCGGATAGGATTTGGAGTCTAGGGGCCGAATCTGGAGGTTAGAAGGCTACTAGAAGTCATAAACCGAGTCCGAAAAGGTGAAGAAATCCAAATCCGCGTCGAAAAACATGGAAATTCCGCAAAATGCTGGGGGGCGAACCGCCGCATCACGGGGCGAACCGCCCCGGAGTTTTTTCGGGCCTATATATAGTGCTCAGTTTTCTCTCCGAAAATCATATCTTTCCAAGCCTACTTTCTCACCTCTCTCTATAGTTTTAGGTAGGAACTTCCCGGGGCCTGTCCTGGGAGTTCCGTAGCTTAGGGGACACTTTTTCATAGCAGTTTGGAGCTCGTAGGACCGCAATCATCCGGAGATTGACAACCTTCGGTAACTTTGTATCTTACAGTTTTAACTACTTATTTTATTTATCTTTCAATATATTTTCTTCTATGATTTCTATTGATTGGATGCCTATTATGAGTAGCTAAACTTATCATTGGTGGTAGTATGTGAATTCTTAGTGAGGGAAGATAATCATGCTAATGCCTATATCACGCATTATACTCCGTGTCATTGCTTTATTTCGTTGATCAGTTGTAACCAAAATTCTCGTATGTTGTATTGATCATTATGCACAATTGGACACTAGTCGACCATCAGACCAATTGTATTCGTAGTGTTGAATAATTACGGAACACATTAGGACAGCAGTGTTGACTAGTCAGACCAGATTATCTTCGTAGTGCTTAATACTTGCAACAGGACCCTAGATTGATTCAAAGATCTCTATGCAAGACCGAGGAATTTATGCATGATTATCGACCCATTATGCTAAGAAGGACCATACTATCACGAATCTCCATTATCTGCTAGAAAACCCCTATTGCTATTTATCTGCTGTTTTATATTCCCTTGTTAAATAGATCAAGCTAGTTATAGTCATGAGAGAACGACACTCGAGTCATTCTACTACTACACTACGGTTTTCGTTGTAGTTGTGGATTGCCTTTGGCTAAATAACAAATTTATTTGATTGAATCTGACACGTTCATCAAATTGGCGCCGTTGCCGGGGACTATACTCCTTTTTTCTGTTTAATTTGTTTATATTTACAGCTTTAGATTCCTAATTCTATTAGTTTTAGTTTTTCTTTTTAATTTCTCTCTGATACTGCTTTCCTAGTCTGTTTCTAATAACCTTTCCTAGTCTGTTTCAGATTGTGTATGCTGAATACACGTTCTGCAGGAACACCGCTTGCTGATTGAATTGCTGAGATCGATAGAGTCTACCACCAAAAGGCGACTCCTTTTCAAGGAAATCGACGGAATGGCAGAAGCTAGACCACTGAAGGCATGGGTTCAACCCACCAAGGATCGTATGAGGGGACCGGCGATTGTTCTTTCACCTGCAACCCGAGATCTGGAGATCAAGAACAACGCATTCCAACAACTTCCGAGGTTCTATGGCTTATCAAGGGAAGATGTGATGGGGTACTTGAACGATATCGATGATTTCGTCAACCAACTCCCACGACCCGGAGCTGACATAACAACGGATGAGTTGAGGATGAAGGTTTTTGCTATGGGACTTGGCGACAGAGCCAAGTCATGGCTGAGTTCTCTACCAGCCGGCTCACTGGACACTTGGGAAAAGGTTTTTTCAGCTTTCATGGAGAAATACTTCCCTCACACCTTGACTACCGCACTTAAGGCGCAGATCACTGGATTCAAGCAGGACTATGATGAGACCATCTACACCGCGTTCGAGAGGTTCCAAGATCTCACGAACAAGTGCCCTCACCATGGTTTTGAACTTTCCGACTTAGTCCAACACTTTTACAATGGACTAACCTTCGAAAACCAACAAGTGGTGGATTTCCAATGCCGAAGCAATATTTGGGAGGAAACCGCAGAAGCCGTCTGGGCTGTTTTCGAAAGGCTTGCTAAGGGTTCACAGTTGAAGGACACAAGAGCAATGGTTAGGAGACGTGGACCTGAAGCTCCACCGACTCAAGAAGCCCCTATGGACAGAGGGAATGGGGATCAATTCGAGTGCTTTACCAAGGAATTGAAGCAAGTCCTCAAGAGCGCCACCGGAACAATTGTTTCGAACGAAGTATGTCGAATATGCAAGAACTATGGGCATGGGGCTCATATGTGTAGATCGGAGCTGGCATACGATGATGGCAACTGGGCTCGAGGAGGCGAAGAAGAAGCCTTTGCTACGGAGTTTGGTACTCAAGAAGTTAGCTACGGACAAGACGGTAGAAATCCTCGAGGTGGATTTTGGAAAAGAGGATACCGCAACAATCAAGGATATGCACCGGCTAACCAAACTTATGGACCTAACCAAGAACGTAGTAGGCTGAACTATGGTAATGATCACTGCGAAAACCCCGCTCCGAGAGAGCCACCGAAGTCGAAGTCGGCTCAACTGATGGAGAACTTGCAAAAGGTGGTCGATCACACACAAAGTTTTCTCAAACTTTATGAAGAAGATTCCGAGAAGACTAGGGCAAGGCTTGATAGGTTGGAAGAGAGCACTAGGCTTGCCCATCAAAAGTTACAAGAGTTGATCGACCGAGGAGCAAGTAGAGAACAAGGCAAACTGCCTAGCAACACTGTGAAGTCGAAATTAGCTGGTGATGTACCTGACGAAATCACCATCAGGAAGGTCGTTAGGTGCGAGTGTTGCATGAAGGAAGAACTTCTACAGGCTGAGGAAGAAGAGGAGGACCTTGGTTCTGACGCAAGTGATGAGGAGGAAGAGGATCTCGAACCACTCCCTAAAAGTTTCGATGTTAAGGTAGGGATTGGTGAGCTTGAAGATGTCCGTGCCACACTAGACACGGGATCCTACTCAAACATAATCCCTTTGAACGTGTTTGAAAAGAGCAACCTTGGAAAACTATCTGAGCAAAGGGCTATTGTGCGTCTGGCGGATGGATCCTTTATGAGACCCGAGGGCGTTGTGAAAAAAGTGTTGGTCAAGATTGGTGAAGCATCTATATACACCAATTTCGTAGTTATGCCGGCATCTGCACCTGGGACGGGGGATGTCATACTCTTAGGGCAAACATTCTTGACTAAACTACGCTCCGTGATGGACATCTACCAAAGAACTTGCACTATTGAAGTAGATGGCAAGCAACACGTGTTGAAAGCCTTACCTGATCGACCTGAACCGCCTGATATTACTACTCACTATTGTGGTCTTGCAGCCTATATTCTTTCTTATTCACAGGTTCGTGGCATGGAAAGGAGATCAATGAGGGGGAAGCCTAGTACCCGCAAAAAGAAGAGATAGGCGCAGACAGGAGTCGAGTCAAAGACTTTAAACAATGACGCTATCCGGGAGACAACCCGGAATTTTTATCGCTTTAGATTTTATCTCACGAGTTTGATTGAGTATTATAGGTCACTTATACAAGCATTAGCTCTCACCTTGGATCCACTTTCGACGTTCGGGACGAGCGACGACGTTCAGGTTTGGGGAGGAGGTTATCGCTGGTTATCTTTATACTTATCTTGCTTATGAAAAACTCGTGAAATTTTTGCATTTGCACGTTTACTGCTTTCCTAGGATAGTCTTGCATGTTTTATATGGAGTTTATTGCCGAATTTTTTGAACTTTTTTATTGAAGATCAACTAACTATGCCATTAATCGTATGCTTCATCTCTATGAATTTGTTTGAGGTTTTTCTCGCTTGGCTTGTCACTTTTATGTATTGCACTTAGTTAAGCTTGGTAGTCTCGACATCACTTAGTGGTGTTTTCTCTACTGCGGTTCACGAAGGCCTTTATAATAGGATCATGCATGTTAGGGTCTTATGGTTGTTTTCCCGAGTAATTATGTACCTAAGGGGCAACAAGTCTTCACCATGCTTTGAGATTTCTAAATGCCTAGAAAGGAGGTAGTGTGAGGTTGTGTGATCCTTTGTTTATAACCTATTCTTCCGAATAGGTTTGGGGAGGGGGTTACACCATCATTAGACTTGTTTCTGTTTTTCATTTTCGTATTGTGTGTTTATTTTCCTTTTCCGTAAATTTTGTACTCCAACCTATTCTTTCGAATAGGTTTGGGGAAGTCGTGTGAGTCTTTTGTTTCTCTCTTTGTTATGCTACTGCTGGCTAAAAAAAAAAATCGAAAAAAAAGAAAAATTTCCTGAAAAAAGAGAAAAAGAAAAAAAGAATCTGGAAAGAAAAAAAGAAAAAAGAAAAGACCCCAAAAAAGCAAAGAAGGGTCCAAAAAAGAAAGCCAAATAGCAGTTTAGCAAAGTGTTGAGTCTTATTTTCCATTTTTGTAATGTTCATAATCGTGATGTAATTTTCTATTTTTTATCTTTTTTGTCTTGAGTGTCATCTATTCTAGACCACCCTCGTCCTGCCATTCAGGAAGTGGTGAATAGCTTAAGACTTTACTTGAGAGATGGGTAGAATAGAGGAGTGTTATCTTTTATAGGGAACCCTCCTTCGTTTGATGAGAGCCAGTACTGGTTCGACCTCTTTTGAGGGAAAGTCTTAACATGGTGGAACAACAGTAAGTCCTCAGTTTCATAGGCACGGGGCAACCATTCGTATCTTAGCATACTTCATTACATCGTCACTGACTAGGTCCAGGTGGAGAATGTTACGAGAGACTATCTTGTCTTGACATAAGTGCTTATGTGGATGTGTATAAGTCAATCGAGGTATTCTTCAACCTATATTCATGCTTTGATTCGTATGGTTTTTGTTCATATGTTTTTTGGTAGATTCAGTAGATTAGTTCATTTTATTTGGCATGAAACTCCATTTTGAGTCTTGCATGTTTTTTGTATTAGAGTCTAGCTTAGTTGCTTGAGGACAAGCAAACGTTCGGTTTGGGGAGTTTGATGAATGTGTATTTTACACTTTCATTCGAGTCTTTTTCACCTAATTTAGCTATCCTCTATGATAATTTAGCTATATTTTAGTACATTTCATTAGAATAGTGTCACGTTTCCCTTTAGATTTTATTTTACAGGTTTTGTTGAAATTCAGAGATTTCGGGGTAATTATATTGAAGTCTACAAGGAATTGGTGTTCCAGAAGCCTATTTGGAGTATCTGAAGGTTTCCGGATAGGATTTGGAGTGTAGGGGCCGAATCTGGAGGTTAGAAGGCTACTAGAAGTCATAAACCGAGTCCGAAAAGGTGAAGAAATCCAAATCCGCGTCGAAAAACACGAAAATTCCACGAAATACTGGGGGCGAACCGCCCCGGACTTTTTTCGGGCCTATATATAGTGCTCAGTTTTCTCTCCGAAAATCATATCTTTCCAAGCCTACTTTCTCACCTCTCTCTATAGTTTTAGGTAGGAACTTCCCGGGGCCTGTCCTGGGAGTTCCGTAGCTTAGGGGACATTTTTTCATAGCAGTTTGGAGCTCGTAGGACCGCAATCATCCGGAGATTGACAACCTTCGGTAACTTTGTATCTTACAGTTTTAACTACTTATTTTATTTATCTTTCAATATGTTTTCTTCTATGATTTCTATTGATTGCATGCCTATTATGAGTAGCTAAACTTATCATTGGTGGTAGTATGTGAATTCTTAGTGAGGGAAGATAATCATGCTAATGGCTATATCGCGCATTATACTCCGTGTCTTTGCTTTATTTCGTTGATCAGTTGTAACCAAAATTCTCGTATGTTGTATTGATCATTATGCAAAATTGGACACTAGTCGACCATCAGACCAATTATATTCGTAGTGTTGCATAATTACGGAACACATTAGGACAGCAGTGTTGACTAGTCAGACCAGATTATCTTCGTAGTGCTTAATACTTGCAACAGGACCCTAGATTGATTCAAAGATCTCTATGCAAGACCGAGGAGTTTATGCATGATTATCGACCCATTATGCTAAGAAGGACCATACTATCACCAATCTCCATTATCTGCTAGAAAACCCCTATTGCTATTTATCTGCTGTTTTATATTCCCTTGTTAAATAGATCAAGCTAGTTATAGTCCTGAGAGAACGACACTCGAGTCATTCTACTACTACACTACGGTTTTCGTTGTAGTTGTGGATTGCCTTTGGCTAAATAACAAATTTATTTGATTGAATCTCACACGTTCATCAGTCTTGCTGTATATATCCATTCTCACTCACAAGTACTAGGCATGAGGAAGAGATCGATGAAGGGGAAGTCTAGTACCCTCAAGAACAAGAACTAAAGAGCAAGAAGAAGTCGAGTCAGAGACTTTATAAAAAATGGCGCTGTCCGGGAGGCAACCCGGAGATTTTATCGCTTTATTGCATTGCATTGCATTCATAAATTGAACAATTTATGTGAATTGGTTAGTTTATGTGATGTTTTGTGCTTATGTTTATGTTTGAGTGAAATTTTTCGAGTGTTTTTAGTGAGGAAAATGGTTTTGGGGATAAAAACTGAACTTTTTCGGAGATAATTCGTCTCCCCACCTCCACCTCTGGAGGTGGGGGGCGAATCGGCCCACATTGCCAGAGAGTTTCAGGCTCTCTGGCAGTGGGGGGCGATTCGCCCCACATACGGGGCGATTCGCCCCACATCGCCAGAGAGCTTCTGGCAGTGGGGGGCAAATCGTCACACACACGGGGCGAATCGCCCCACATCGTCCGAGAATAAGAGACGGGATTTATCCCCAATCTCCTCATTCTCTCATCTTCTTCCACTCTCTTACTCCAAAACACCCAAAAACTCAAAAAATCTTCAATCTTACATAAAACCTTCAATTCTACATCAAATTTTATGTTCTTTAGCTTCAATCGAAGTCCATTACGTGCTCTTTCATTCCATCCCAACAAATATCATCCTAGTTCATTCATTCTTCGGATCTGAGGCAACTTCACATGAACCCTAATTTTTCAAATTTGGGTGTTTTTTGATTTATGCATCAATTGAGCTTATATGATGTATGGGTTGATTGTTTGTGTGATTAGAAATGTTATTCACTATCAATTGCATGTTCAATTTTGCTTGGTTTGTTGGTTTGAGAATTTTGCCTACTAGATGTCTATGTCTTAATGTGCATTGTTTCTTTTCCTTTCATTCCATGTGTATAGTTGTGCTTATTGATATGATAATGATGGACATGATGGTAGAACGCATGATTGATGAGTTTGAGGATTTTTTGATGCTAGATTTTTTGCTACTATGGTATGATTTGAGCCTTATGATTTAAGGTTATTTGTTGCCTAGCATGAGCTTAATGTGATATGTTACATGTCTAAAGATATGTTGGTGTGTTGCATTTTAGTTCTAGAAGTGGCTAGATTAGACATGGAGGGTTTGAGGAGTACGATTGTTGATGTTATCACTCGTTTGTTTCACTCTTGCATTTGCATATGCATGAATCTGTTTTATGTTGTACAAGATACTAATTGCTGCTTGTAGGTACCATGCCACCACGTGACAAGAAGAAAGTTGGCTCGTCTAAGAGCAAGAAGGGCAAGGGGGCAGCTCCAAGCTCCAAACCTTCCCATGAGTTATTTGAGTTGTGACTTTCTGCGATCGACGTCCGTTTGAGGCTCCAAGCAGAGCTTGCTCAAGGTGGACGATCGACCATTCCTGATAGAAGGATTGAAATTCCAGACGGCCATGCTAACCGACCGGGTTACAAGGTGCTCTCTCATTTGGCAAAGAAGAGGAATTGGGGTTGGTTTACTTCCAACCGTTTCAAGGGGTATGATAAGAGCCTCCTCCATAAGTTTTATGTTGGCTATACGGATCTTGAAAAGAAGGAGGGTGTACTTGTTAGAGGCATAATCGTGCCATGGACTCCTGCCTCAATTTCTGATTTTATTCATATGGGGGAATGGGAGTTCACCGGAAGTGACCATTCTTATGTGTATTCGAGGGCTACTAGGGGGATTGGAACTGATATCACAGATGTGATTTGCAACAGGCAATATGTGTTTCCAGAAACCGGGGAACAACCAGGACGGATCCATCAGAGTGACCTTAGTCTTGAGGCTAAGGTGGTGATGAAGTTTTGTATTTTCAATCTGATTCCTAGGAAGAATGACACATGGATTCAACCAAACTATGCTGAGCTCCTATGCTGCATGTTGGGCAAGCATCGTATAGACATCGGAAAGATCATGTATGAAGAATACGAGCGTCATTGGGAGAAGAAGAAGAAGCCCTTCATTTTTCCAAGTTTCATCACGGCTTATTGCAAATATCATGGGGTTGAGGACATTGTTGAGGGTGATTCTGAGGTCGCGGCTCTTTCCCCTTCAACTATTGATGTGCAATTGAATAGGTATCGTATGAAGAACCCCACGGCTGCTGCTGCTGATGTTGAGGCTTCCCTTCGAAAGAGTGATTCTGATGATGATAATGATGATGAGGAAGATGAGGATGCTATGGATACTGATGATGAAGCTGGCTGAGTTCCTATTCCTGCACCGCCTCGAGCACCACATGGGTCTAGAGGTATTGACTTCTTTGATTTTCGGGCCTACCTCGATGACCGTTTTGGTAGATTTGATGCTAGTGTTGCAGCCTTGACCACTTCTGTCCAAGGGTTGCAACATAATCTTGATGGATACATTGCCCAACGCAACCGCGATTGGGAGATAGCTGAGGAGCATCGCCGGAATGAGAGAGAGATAATGTGGGAGCAGCAACAACTCATCCGTCACCTACAGGAGGCCCTACAGCAATCTCATGATCTTCTGTCTGACATGTGGAGGGACTATTATGGGGATTACGATCCTAATAATTAGTCTTTTCACAAGTCCATTCTTGTATACTCAGCCGACCGAGGCCAAACCATTCGGTAACATCTAGTATCACTTTTTATTTACTCATTCTCTTTTGCTAGGGACTAGCTTGAGTTTCATGAGGGGGGATGGGATGTGAACCATGATGTTAAGTATTGTTTGGCTTTATGATGTTGAGTATGGTATCTTGTACTTTGTTTGCATTTGCACGTTTACCGCTTTCTTAGTATTTAGTTGCATACACTACATTCATCCTAGTATAGTTTTGCATGTTTTTGTGTGGAGTTTATTGCCAAATTTTTTGAAGTTTTTTATTGGGTAGATTAACTATTTATGACCTTTGACCATGCGTTTCATCACTATGAATTTGTTTGAGGTTTTTCTCGCTTGGCTTGTCACATTTATATATGCACTTAGTTAAGCTTGGTAGTCTCGACATCACTTAGTGGTGTTTTCTCTACTGCGGTTCACGAAGGCCTTTATAATAAGATGATGCATGTTAGAGTCTTGTGGTTGTTTTCCCGTGTAATTATGTATCTAAGAGGGAACAAGTCTTCACCTTGCTTTGAGATTGCTAAATTCCTAGGAAGGAGGTAGTGTGAGATTGTGTGATCGTTTGTTTGAAACCTATTCTAACGAATAGGTTTGGGGAGGGGGTTATGCTGTCAATATGACTTGTTTTTCGATTTTGACTGTTGTGAGTTTGTTATCCTTTATCGTAAAGTTTGTGCTCCAACCTATTCGAATAGGTTTGGGGAGGTCGTTTGTTAGTCATTGTAATTTCTTTTTCGTTGTGCTATTGCTGGCTATACAAAAAAAAAAGAAAAAAGGAAAAAATCGAAAAAAATGAAAAAAAAAGAAAAGATTCAAGGAAAAAGAAAAATCTGGAAAAGAAAAAAGAAAAAAAGAGACCCAAAAAAGCAAAGAAGGGTCCAAGGAAAGCCAAAAAGCAGTTTAGCAAAGTGTTTGTCTCGTTTTCCAATCTTGTAATGTTCGTAATCGAGTTGTAAAGTTTGTCTTTTGTTTGTTTGCGTGTCATCTGTTCTAGACCACCCTCGTCCTGCCATTCAGGAAGTTGTGATTAGTTTATGACTTTGCTCGAGAGATGGGTAGAATAGGGGAGTGTGAACTTTTAGGGAACCCTCCTTCGTTTGATGAGAGCTAGTATTGGTTCGACCTCTTTGAGGAAAAGTCTTAACTTGGTGAACAGCAATAAGTCCTCAGTTTCATAGGCACGGGACAACCATTCGTATTTTAACATGTTTCATTACGTCGTCACTGACTAGGTCCAGGTAGAGAATGTTACGAGAGACTATCTTGTTTAACATAGTGCATATGTGAATGTGTATGAGTCAATTGAGGCATTCTTCAACCAATATCCATGTTATGATTTGTATGGTCATTGTTCATAAGTTTTTGATAGACTCAATAGATTAGTTCATTTCATTTGGCATGAGACTCCATTTTGTGTGTTGCATTGGTTTTTGCATTAGAGTCTAGCTTAGTTGCTTGAGGACAAGCAAAGGTTCAGTTTGGGGAGTTTGATGAACGTGTATTTTACACTTTCATTCGAGTCTTTTTCACCAATTTATCTATCCACTAGGTTAATTTAGCTTATATTTTAGTGCATTTTATTAGAATAGTGTCACGTTTCCCTTTTCTTTGCATTTTTCAGGTTTTAGGTAAAAAAACGTATGTTTATGGGCAATATTGATGAAGAGGACGAAGTTTTGGTGTTTCGAGGACATTCGTGGTGTATCTAGAATGTTCCGGATGAGATTTGAGGCCTAGGGGACGAGTTTCAAGGCTTAAAAGTCACTAGAAGGCAAAATCCGAGTTCGAAAAGGAAAAGAAGACCAAAAATCTCGCTCTCGCCAGTCTGGATGTCCCAGGCGAACCGCCTGGGACATGGGGCGATTCGCCCCACACCAGGCGAATCGCCCGGCACCTAGGGCGGTTCGCCTGGGAGATTTCCGAACATTATATATAGTTTGCCTATTTTTCTACGTTTTTCAGACCTTTTCACATTATTTTGAGAGACAAATTCTCCAGAGTCTGTTCTGAGAATTATTAGCATAGAAGACTATTTTTCTTATTGATTTGGAAGCTTTAGCATAGAGATTGGACACCTTTGATTTTCGATTCTTGCTTGTGAGTTAGCAATTCATCGGAGATTGACAACCTTCGTTGGTAACTTGTATCTCACAATTTTTCTACTTTTATTTATTTCATTCAACATGTTTTCATTCAATCTTGCTTTGATTCTTGTTGATTGCAATATGCGTAGCTAAATCTATCGTCGGTGATAGTATGTGATTTCTTAGCTAGGGTTCTTGATTATGCATGAGTGGCTTCGCGCGTTTAAGACTTGGTTTATTGTTTTATTTCTTTGATCTATCTAAGCCATCTATCTTCGTAATGTTGAATTGAAAGGAACACATAGGACAATTCATGATCTTAGATCTCTATACAAACTTCAAGTACTTCATGCATGATTATTACCCGTTGCTTTAAATGACCATACTATCACTAACTTCCATCATATCGATAAGAAAAAGTTGTGCTTTGCTTGATTTCTGATTTATAGTTTAAGTTAAATTTGATAAAGCTAGTTATAGTCCTTTGAGATCGACACTCGAGGTTATTTTACTTCTACACTACGTGCCTTGGTTTTCGTTGTAGTTGTGAATTGCCTTTGGCTAAAAACAAATTTATTTGATTAATTGAGTCTGACAATCTCGTTCATCAGCTCATTCTAAGCATCGGGTTCTAACTATGCATGAAAGTGCAACTCGTACTGCTTTAAAATTAATTCGAATTAACAAACAACAAAAGACAGATTTGTAAACGTGTATTTTGAAAGCTTCATGTCTATACTAATACTTGGCTAAGGTTGTCAGGCTTAGTTCAAGCAGTACTTGATAATTATAATTATTGAATCGATAATCTTGAATTGTCCTTGTGTTTCTAACACTTTTATACGTAGATATTTGGCTTAGTCGGATCAAAGAATCGAATAAAACAATTATACAAGTAAAAGACTCAGAAACTCAATCATGCACAATATGAACCCTAGCTATGAATTTACATACTATCACAAACTAGAAACTTAGCTACTCATATCAAAATTGAAATCAACACAAGCAATCATAGATGAAAACATAATTGAATTGAAAGATAGAGTATAAAAAGGTGAGATACAATGTTACCACCGAGGGTTGTCAATCTCCGGTGAATTGCTAAACTCACAAGTTTCTAGCAAGGTGAGATCAAAAGATGTCCAAATCTCTACCTTGGTGCTCCAAATTGCTAAGATAAAGTAGTTCTAAGAGAAAAAATACCCAGAACAAGCTCTAGGGTTTATGTCTGCAAAATTATGATCTAAGATATGAAAATTCGCAACTTTACAAAATATATATAGCAGTTGTCGGAACCTCCCAGGCGGACCGCCTGGCACCAGGCGGACCGCCTGGGGTGCCAGGCGGTGCGCCTGGCACGGGCAGAGAATTGCCCGTGCTGTTTCTTCCTCCAAGTCTTCGATTTTGGCCTTGGGCACGGTTTTGAGCTCCGAAACTCGGTCTTTTGGCCTGGAAACTCGTCTCGGTACTCCTTGACACACCACGGGTGATCTCGTTGCACCAAAACTTCAATGTTTCGCCATGATTCATATCCAAAAGTGCGATTTTCACCTAAATCCTAAAAATAACAAATAAAATGGAAACGTGACACTATTCTAACAAAATTCACTAAAATGCATGCAAGAGGATAGCTAAATTGGTAAAAAAGAACCGAATGATAGTGTAAAAAACACTGTCATCACAAACCTGTGTGGCCAATTCATCCACTGAATCTGAATACATTGTGGCTGGTTGTTGCACTGCTCAAATCCTTTGGATTCAGCAACAACTAAGGGATTATGGTATTTTTGCAAAGAAAACACCAATCTTTTGTGATAATACAAGTGCTATTGCTATCACGCAAAATCCTAAGTTCCACTCAAGGACAAAGCACATTGATATTAGACACCATTTCGTTAGAGATCATGTGGAAAAAGGAGACATTGAGGTTGTAAAAGTAGGTACTGATGATCAACTTGCTGACATCTTTACCAAGCCCCTTCCAGATAATAGGTTCGCAATGCTGAGGTATAACCTTGGATTGATTGAACTACCTCAATAAAAAGGGTACATTTGATTGGATTGCTGAAACAGGCATTCAGCAAGCCAACTGTTGTTAAAATATTTATTCATCCCTTGAAAAGTCCCTTTCTACTTGATTCCACTAAAAATAGATGGTTGTACACAAAGTGGTTGCTGAAACAGGCATTCAGCAAGTAATTCCTTCAAACCGGTTATTTGTTAGGAAACTTGGTCACTTGCTGAAACGGGTACTCAGTAAGAAAAATCTAAGGATTGCTGAAACGGGTATTCAGACAATCAAGGATACTGAAACAGATATTCAAGTATCAAAAGATAAATCTGAGATGGGAACTCAGCAAGGAGCAATATTGTTTCTCACCAAAAGAGAATTTACCTAAAATATCTCAACATAAAAAGGATTTACTGAGACGGGAACTCATGAATATATTTGACCCAAATAAATGAGATATTTGACTAAGGGGGAACTTTTAGTAACTACAAGGCTTGTTACTTATAAAGTAATTGCTAAAGTCAGAAGGATTAAAATTGCTGAAAAGATTCTCTAATACTTCAGCAAGCTATTAGCTTTGAAGTAAAAGAGATAAAATCCCGTGAATCAAGGTAAAATCTAATATGACGTTAATCGTGGCACAGATAAACTCGATGTAAATCATGACATGAAATACAATCGTGGCCATTGATTTTAAAGCAGTTGATGATCCAACGGTTAATGTTATAAAGAGAAAGCATGCTCTGACAGTTTCGTGTTAGTGGACCACTACACATTCAATGCAAAGGCTCCACTAACTCGTTGTATCTCTGTTTTACCCTTGTTGAGAACTATAAACCATTGAGTTTCTCACATAACAGATACTATATAAATGAAGAGTTAGAGAAAGACAAAATTCTTTAACTCACATTTCCTTTCTCTGCAAAAATTTCCCTAGCCTGTGCAATGAATTAATCAAATAAATTTGTATTTAGCCAAAGGCAATTCACAACTACAACGAAAACCGTAGTGTAGCAGTAGAATATCCTCGAGTGTCGATCTCTAAGGACTATAACTAGCTTTATCTAATTTAACTTGAGAATATAAAATAGCAGACGACTTAGCAAAGGTTTTTCTTAACAGATAATGGAGAATGGTGATAGTATGGTCATTCAAAGCATAATGGGTTAATAATCATGCATAAATTCCTAGGTCTTGCATGGAGATCTTTGATCAATGAATTGTCCAATTGTGTTCCGTAATTATTCAACACTACGAAGATATAGATTTAGATAGATCAAAGGAATAAAGCAATAACTCAGAGTATAATGCGCGATATAGCCATTAGCATAATTATCAACCCTTCGCTAAGAAATCACATACTATCACCAACGAGAAGTTTAGCTACTCATAGTTGTCATGCAATCAACAGAAATCATACCACGAATGAATGAAAACATGATGAAAGATATATAAAAATAAGTAGAAAAACTGTAAGATACAATGTTACCGAAGGTTGTCAATCTCAGAAAAATCGCGACCTTACAAGCTCCAAACTGCTAAGAAAAAGTATCTCCTATGCTAAGAACCCCCAGAACAGGCTCTGGAGAATTCCTACCTAAAACTACTGAGAAAGGTGAGAGAAAAGGTCTGGAAAAGTATGAAAAACGGAGAAAACTGAGCAACTATATATAGGCTTTTGAATTGTGTGGGGCGAAGGGCCCCACACACCGGGCGATTCGCCTGGTGTGGGGCGATTCGCCCCACATCCCGGGCGACTCGCCCGGGAGTGTTTTTCGGTCCAGAACGCGTTTTTGACGCGTTTTTGGATTTCATCCCCTTTTCGGACTCGGTTTCTGCCTTCTAGTGACCTTCTAGCCTCCAGATTCGGTCCCTAGACTTCAAATCCTCTCCGGAATCTTTCAGATACTCCAATTAGGCTTCTGGAACACCAATTCCTTGTCTACTTCAATATATTTGCCCGGAAAACCTCGTTTTTCAACCAAAACCTGTAAAATAAAAACTAAAGGGAAACGTGACACTATTCTAATAAAATGCATTAAAATATAGCTAAATTAACGTAGAGGATAGCTAAAATAGGTGAAAAAGACTCAATGAAAGTGTAAAATACACATTCATCAAACTCCCCAAACCAAACCTTTGCTTGTCCTCAAGCAACTAAGCTAGACTCTAATTCAAAAAACAATGCAACACAAAAAATGGAGTCTCATGCCAAATGAAATGAACTAATCTACTGAATCTATCAAAAAACATATGAACAAGAACCATATAAATCAAAACATGAATATAGGTTGAAGAATGCCTCGATTGACTCATACACATCCACATAAGCACTTATGTTAAGACAAGATAGTCTCTCGTAACATTCTCTACCTGGACCTAGTCAGCGACGACGTAATGAAACATGTTAAGATACGAATGGTTGTCCCGTGCCTATGAAACTGAGATCTTACTGCTGTTCACCAAGTTAAGACTTTTCCTCAAAGAGGTCGAACCAGTACCGGATCTCATCAAACGAAGGAGGGTTCCCTATAAAAGATAACACTCCCCTATTCTACCCATCTCTCAAGCAAAGCCTTAAGCTATTCACCACTTCCTGAATGGCAGGACGAGGGTGGTCTAGAACAGATGACACTCAAAAATAAAAGAAAAGCTGGAAAATTACAACACGATTACGAACATTACAAGAATTGGAAAATGAGACACAACACTTTGCTAAACTGCTATTTGGCTTTCTTTTTTGGACCCTTCTTTGCTTTTTTGGGGTCTTTTCTCTTTTTTTTCTTTTTGTTTTCTTTTTTCTTTTCCTGGTTTTTTCTTTTTCCTGGAATTTTTTCCTTTTCTTTTTTTTCGAATTTTTTTTTAGCCAGCAGTAGCATAACGAAAAACAAAATGACTCACAAATGACTTCCCCAAACCTATTCGAAAGAATAGATTGGAGTACAAAATTTACGAGAAAGGAAAAATAAACTCACAACACAGAATTGAAAAACGAAAAACAAGTCTAATGATAGTGTAACCCCCTTCCCAAACCTATTCGAAAGAATAGGTTGCAAACAAAGGATCACACTACCTCCTTCCTAGGGATTTAGCAATCTCAAAGCATGGTGAAGACTCGTTGCCTCTTAGGTACATAATTTACTCGGGAAAACAACCATAAGACCCTAACATGCATCATCCTATTATAAAGGCCTTCGTGAACCGGAGTAGAGAAAACACCACTCAGTGATGTCGAGACTACCAAGCTTAACTAAGTGCAATACATAAATGTGACAAGCCAAGCGAGAAAAACCTCAAAAAAATTCATAGAGATGAAGCATACGATTAATGGCATAGTTAGTTGATTTACCCAATAAAAAGGTTCAAAAAATTAGGCAATAAACTCCACATAAAACATGCAAGACTATCCTAGGATGAATGTAGTGAATGCAAACGTGCAAATGCAAATGCAGACGGATAAACGAGCAAGGTACTATACTCAACCTACCAATTCCAAGCTCTAAACCATCAATGGCAAGTTCTAAACCATCAATGCCAAGCTCCAAACTAACAACACTAGATCACTTAAATCCCATCCCCCCTCATGAATTTAAAGCTAGTCCCTAGCAGAAAGAAAATGAGGAAATAAGATGTGATACTAGATGTTACCGCATGGTTTGGCCTCGGTCGGCTGAGTATGCTGCTTGTAAGTTATTGGGACTGCTCCAGGAGCCTTATAGGTGATCATCGGGGCTTGTGGTAGTGGCGGTAGTTCCATTAATAGATCGTATAGGGTGAACTCCTCCATCTGTATCATCATTGTCCCTATGGTCTTCATTGTCACTACTATCATCACCATCGTCACCAGTAGAGCTGCATCGTCGAATAGAATCCTCAAGATTAGCCACCGCTGTTATGGAATCCTCCATCCTGTAGCCCTCCAATAGGCTGTGAACTGTTGAAGGGGAAAGGGCAGTGGTATCAGAGCCTCCCCCTCCAACGTTTTACACCCCGAGGAGGTTAGAGTAAGCTGTTCGGATACTCAGAAGTCTTCTACCATTTTTTCCAATGTCGACCACATTCTCTACGGTTGATGCCCCCGATGTCTATATGATGCTCCCTTTAGAGGCAGTCAAGGGGCACCCCTAAGAGGGGCTGGGCATCCATGTCATTATGTTTTGTAACCAAGCTAGCGCTTCGGAACTTTCTAGCCACTGTCGACTCAAGATTGAATCCGTTGTGGTGAGATCGTCCCGATGCCTTCCTATTCACTCGAACTTTGCAATCCTTGTGATAGATTGCTGACGTAATAATTGTTTCTGTCCCTTCGGTGGTGCATGAATAGGCATAGGAGTCCTTACTCCATGTAGATTCTCGCTCCTCCTCTTGGATAAACCGCGACGTTGTTGCAAGAGCCCGTGGCTCGAACGCACCTCTAACGAGATCACTCTCCTTGACATGGTTGTAATAGATCCCCCTCCAATACTTCATAGTAGCCAAACGGAGTGCTACTCTCCCTTTGTGGCATGGTTCCTACAAACAACAGTTAGTACCTCGTATGACACAAAACTGACTTATGCATATGCTAATGTAAGAACGAAACACACAAGTGATAAAATCAACAATCGAACTCCCCAAATCCTTTTTGTCAAGCCTAGCTTCTTCAACATGCAACGTACCAATGTAACTACTACATGCAAGACATCACATTATGCTCTTGCTAGACAACCAATAACCTAAATAACAAGGCTCAATTCATACCATAGTAGCGAAAAATTCTAGCTTCATAAATCCTCATACTCAACAATTATGCATTCCACCATCATATCCATCATTATTACATCAATAAGCACAATCATATGTATGTAATCAAAGAAAAAGATATATTGCATAACAAGATAAAAACATCTAGTAGCAAAATTCCCAAATCAACATTCCAAGCATAATTGAGCATGCAATTGATAGTAAATAACGCTTCTAATCACACAAACAACATACCCATATATCATATAAGCCTAATTGAAGCTCAAATTAGAAAACCCCCAAATTTGAAAAATTAGGGTTCATAAGAAGATACCTCAGATCTGGAAAACGAATGCACTAGGGTGAAAGTTGTTCGGATGAAAAGAAAGAGCACGTAATGGGCTTCGATTAAAGCTATAGAACACTAAATTTGGTGGAGAAATGAAAGTTTTATGAAGATTTGAAGATATTTTCGCGAGTTTCGGTTTTTTGGGGAGTAAGAAGGGTGAAGAGATGAAGAAATGAGGAGAATGGGGAATTTCCGCGATTTAAAGTCTGCAGAACTCGCGGGGCGAGTCGCCCCGTGCGGGGCGAATCGCCCCGTGCGTCCAAAGAGCATGGAGCTCTCTGGACTTGTGGGGTGATTCGCACCCCATAGGGGACGATTCGCCCCAACCTCCTGAGGTGGGGAGACGAAACTTTCGACAAAAAACGCGGTTTTTAATCCCCGAAACCATTTTTCTCATAAAACCACTCGAAAAGTCCCTCAAACATAACATAAGCACATACGACACAGAGACGAACAAATTCACATATGAAAAGCAAATTCTTCAAGAATGAATGCATGCAATAAAGGGGTAAAAAAGCGATAAAAACTCCGGGTTGCCTCCCGGATAGTGCCATTGTTTAAAGTCTTTGACTTGACTCCTGTTTGCGCCTAGCTTTTCTTCTTGAGGGTACTAGACTTCCCCTTCATGGATCTTCTCCTCATGCCACGAACCTGTGAATAAGAATGAACATAGACAGCAAGACCACAGTAGTTAATTGTGTGAGAAGTATCAGGTGGATCAGATATGGCTCGCAACACATGTCGCTTGCCATCCACCTCAATGGTGCAAGTCCTTTGGTAGATGTCTATCACTGAGCGTAGCTTAGTCAAGAACGTTCGCCCCAAGAGAACGACATCCCCCATCCCAGGTGTGGACGCCGGCATAACTACAAAATTGGTGTACACAGAAGTTTCACCAATCTTGACCAATACATTCTTCACAACGCCCTCGGGTCTCACAAAGGATCCATCCGCCAATTGCACAATAGCCTTATGCTCAGATAGTTTTCCAAGGCTACTCTTCTCAAACACATTCATTGGGAGCACATTAAAGTAGGATCCCGTTTCTAGTGTGGCATGAACATCCTCAAGCTCACCAATCCCGACCTTAACATCGAAACTTTGAGGGAGTGGCTCGGGATCCTCTTGCTCCTCTTCACTCTCGTCAGAACCAAGGTCTTTCTCTTCTTCCTTGGCCAGTGGAGGTTCTTCCTTCTTGCAACACTCGCACTTAGCAATCTTCTTGATCGTGATTTCGACAGGTAGATCACCCACCAAGGTAATGGACATCGACTTCTCAGTGTTGCTAGGCAGCTTGCCTTGCTCCCTACTTGCTCCTCGGTCGATCAACTCTTGCATCTTTTGATGGGAAAGCCTAGTGCTCTCTTCAAATCGATCAAGCCTCGCCCTAGTCTTCTCAGAATCTTCTTCATAACGTTTGAGAAAACTTTGGGTGTGATCAACCATCTTTTGCAAGTTCTCCATTAGTTGAGCCGACTTCAACTTCGGTTGCTCTTTTGGAGCGGGGTGTTTGCAGTGATCATTACCATAGTTAAGCCTACTACGGTCTTGGTTAGGGCCATAAGTTTGGCTAGCCGGTGCATATCCTTGATTGTTTCGGAACCCTCTTCTCCAAAATCCACCTCGAGGATTCCTACCATCTTGTCCGTAGGTAGCTTCTTGAGTACCAAACTCCGTAGCAAAGGCTTCCTCTTCGCCTCCTGGAACCCAGTTGCCAACATCACATGCGAGCTCCGATCTGCACATATGAGCTCCATGCCCATAGTTCTTGCATATTCGGCAAACTTCGTTCGAAACAGCTGTTCCTGTGGCGCTCTTGAGGACTTGTTTCAATTCGTTGGTAAAGCACTCGAATTGATCCCCATTCCCCTATACATAGGGGCTTCTTGAGTAGGTGGAGCTTCAGGTCCACGTCTCCTAACCATTGCCCTTGGGTCCTTGAACTGCGAACCCTCGGCAAGCCTTTCGAAAACTGCCCAGACGGCTTCTGCGGTTTCCTCCCAAATATTGCCACGGCATTGGAAATCCACCACTTGTTGGTTCTTGAAGGTTAGTCCATTGTAGAAGTGTTGAACTAGGTCAGAAAGCTCAAAACCATGGTGAGGGCACTTGTTCATGAGGTCTTGGAACCTCTCAAACGCGGTATAGATGGTCTCATCATAGTCTTGTTTGAATCCTGTGATTTGCGCCTTAAGCGCGGTAGTCAAGGTGTGAGGGAAGTATTTTTCCATGAAAGCTGAAAAAAACCTTCTCCCAAGTGTCCAGCGAGCCTGTTGGTAGAGAACTCAACCATGACTTGGCTCTGTCGCCAAGCCCCATAGCAAAAACCTTCATCCTCAACTCATCCGTTGTTATTTCAGCTCCGGGTCGTGGGAGTTGGTTGACGAAATCATCGATATCATGCAAGTACCCCATCACATCTTCCCTTGCTAAGCCATAGAACCTCGGAAGTTGTTGGAATGCGTGGTTCTTGATTTCCAGATCTCGAGTTGCAGACGAAAGAACAATCGCCGGTCCCCTCATACGATCCTTGGAGGGTTGAACCCATGCTTTCAGTGGTCTAGCTTCTGCCATTCCGTCGATTTCCTTGAAAAGACTGTGTAGAGATTCAGAGAAATCGGTATCCTCTATTTCCTCTAGTTCACGCCTTTGAAGTAGTCGCCTTCTTTGGTGGTAGACTCTATCGATCTCAGCAATTGAATCAGCAAGCGGTGTTCCTCTAGATCGTGTATGTGGCATACACTATCTGTAACAAACTAGGAAAGTAGTGTCAGAGAGAAAATAGGAAAACTAAAAACTTCTAGAACTAGGAATTGAATGCTGAAAATATAAACAAATTAAACAGAAAAAAGGAGTATAGTCCCTGGCAACGGCGCCAATTTGATGAACTGGAATTTGTCAGATTCTAATTAATCAAATAAATTTGTATTTGGCCAAAGACAATTCACAACTACAACGAAAACCGTAGTGTAGCATTAGAATAACCTCGAGTGTCGATCTCTAAGGACTATAACTAGCTTTATCTAATTTAACTTGAGAATATAAAATAGCAGACGACTTAGCAAAGGTTTTTCTTAACAGATAATGGAGATTGGTGATAGTATGGTCATTCAAAGCATAACGGGTTAATAATCATGCATAAATTCCTCGGTCTTGCATGGAGATCTTTGATCAATGAATTGTCCAATTGTGTTCCGTAATTATTCAACACTACGAAGATATAGATTTATATAGATCAAAGAAATAAAGCAATAACTCAGAGTATAATGCGCGATATAGCCATTAGCATAATTATCAACCCTTCGCTAAGAAATCACATACTATCACCAACGAGAAGTTTAGCTACTCATAGTTGTCATGCAATCAACAGAAATCATACCACGAATGAATGAAAACATGATGAAAGATATATAAAAATAAGTAGAAAAACTGTAAGATACAATGTTACCGAAGGTTGTCAATCTCCGAAAAATCGCGATCTTACAAGCTCCAAACTGCTAAGAAAAAGTATCTCCTATGCTAAGAACCCCCAAAACAGGCTCTGGAGAATTCCTACCTAAAACTACTGAGAAAGGTGAGAGAAAAGGTCTGGAAAAGTATGAAAAACGGAGAAAACTGAGCAACTATATATAGGCTTTCGATTGTGTGGGGCGAAGGGCCCCACACACCGGGCGATTCGCCTGGTGTGGGGCGATTCGCCCCACGTCCCGGGCGACTCGCCCGGGAGTGTTTTTCGGTCCAGAACGCGTTTTTGACGCGTCTTTGGATTTCTTCCCCTTTTCGGACTCGGTTTCTGCCTTCTAGTGACCTTCTAGCCTACAGATTCGGTCCCTAGACTTCAAATCCTATCCGGAATCTTTCAGATACTCCAATTAGGCTTCTGGAACACCAATTCCTTGTCTACTTCAATATATTTGCCCGGAAAACCTCATTTTTCAACCAAAACCTGTAAAATAAAAACTAAAGAGAAACGTGACACTATTCTAATAAAATGCACTAAAATATAGCTAAATTAACATAGAGGATAGCTAAAATAGGTGAAAAAGACTCAATGAAAGTGTAAAATACACATTCATCAAACTCCCCAAACCGAACCTTTGCTTGTCCTCAAGCAACTAAGCTAGACTCTAATGCAAAAAACAATGCAACACAAAAAATGGAGTCTCATGCCAAATGAAATGAACTAATCTACTGAATCTATCAAAAAACATATGAACAAGAACCATATAAATCAAAACATGAATATAGGTTGAAGAATGCCTCGATTGACTCATACACATCTACATAAGCACTTATGTTAAGACAAGATAGTCTCTCGTAACATTCTCTACCTGGACCTAGTCAGCGACGACGTAATGAAACATGTTAAGATACGAATGGTTGTCCCGTGACTATGAAACTGAGATCTTACTGTTGTTCACCAAATTAAGACTTTTCCTCAAAGAGGTCGAACCAGTACTGGATCTCATCAAACGAAGGAGGGTTCCCTATAAAAGATAACACTCCCCTATTCTACCCATCTCTGAATGGCAGGACGAGGGTGGTCTAGAACAGATGACACTCAAAAATAAAAGAAAAGATGGAAAATTACAACACGATTACGAACATTACAAGAATTGGAAAATGAGACACAACACTTTGCTAAACTGCTATTTGGCTTTCTTTTTTGGACCCTTCTTTGCTTTTTTTGGGTCTTTTCTCTTTTTTTTCTTTTTTTTTTTCTTTTTTCTTTTCCAGTTTTTTTCTTTTTCCTGGAATTTTTTCCTTCTCTTTTTTTTTGAATTTTTTTTAGCCAGCAGTAGCATAACGAAAAACAAAATGACTCACAAATGACTTCCCCAAACCTATTCGAAAGAATAGATTGGAGTACAAAATTTACGAGAAAGGAAAAATAAACTCACAACACAGAATTGAAAAACGAAAAAGAAGTCTAATGATAGTGTAACCCCCTCCCCAAACCTATTTGAAAGAATAGGTTGCAAACAAAGGATCACACTACCTCCTTCCTAGGGATTTAGCAATCTCAAAGCATGGTAAAGACTCGTTGCCTCTTAGGTACATAATTTACTCGGGAAAACAACCATAAGAACCTAACATGCATCATCCTATTATAAAGGCCTTCGTGAACCGCAGTAGAGAAAACACCACTCAGTGATGTCGAGACTACCAAGCTTAACTAAGTGCAATACATAAATGTGACAAGCCAAGCGAGAAAAACCTCAAAAAAATTCATAGAGATGAAGCATACGATTAATGGCATAGTTAGTTGATTTACCCAATAAAAAGGTTCAAAAAATTTGGTAATAAACTCCACATAAAACATGCAAGACTATCCTAGGATGAATGTAGTGAATGCAAACGTGCAAATGAAAATGCAGACGGATAAACGAGCAAGGTACTATACTCAACCTACCAATTCCAAGCTCTAAACCATCAATGGCAAGTTCTAAACCATCGATGCCAAGCTCCAAACTAACAACACTAGATCACTTAAATCCCATCCCCCCTCATGAATTTAAAGCTAGTCCCTAGCAGAAAGAAAATGAGGAAATAAGATGTGATACTAGATGTTACCGCATGGTTTGGCCTCGGTCGGCTGAGTATGCTGCTTGTAAGTTATTGGGACTGCTCCAGGAGCCTTATAGGTGATCATCGGGGCTTGTGGTAGTAGTTCCATTAATAGATCGTATAGGGCGAACTCCTCCATCTGTATCATCATTGTCCCTATGGTCTTCATTGTCACTACTGTCATCACCATCGTCACCAGTAGAGCTGCATCGTCGAATAGAATCCTCAAGATTAGCCGCCGCTGTTATGGAATCCTCCATCCTGTAGCCCTCCAATAGGTTGTGAACTGTTGAAGGGGAAAGGGCAGTGGTATCAGAGCCTCCCCCTCCAACGTTTTACACCCCGAGGAGGTTACAGTAAGCTGTTCGGATACTCAGAATTCTTCTACCATTTTTTCCAATGTCGACCACATTCTCTACGGTTGATGCCCCCGATGTCTATATGATGCTCCCTTTAGAGGCAGTCAAGGGGCACCCCTAAGAGGGGCTGGGCACCCATGTCATTATGTTTTGTAACCAAGCTAGCGCTTCGGAACTTTCTAGCCACTGTCGACACAAGATTGAATCCGTTGTGGTGAGATCGTCCCGGTGCCTTCCTATTCACTCGAACTTTGCACTCCTTGTGATAGATTGCTGACGTAATAATTGTTTCTGTCCCTTCGGTGGTGCATGAATAGGCATAGGAGTCCTTACTCTATGTAGATTCTCGCTCCTCCTCTTGGATAAACCGCGACGTTGTTGCAAGAGCCCGTGGCTCGAACGCACCTCTAACGAGATCACTCTCCTTGACATGGTTGTAATAGATCCCCCTCCAATACTTCATAGTAGCCAAACGGGAGTGCTACTCTCCCTTTGTGGCATGGTTCCTACAAACAACAGTTAGTACCTCGTATGACACAAAACTGACTTATGCATATGCTAATGTAAGAACGAAACACACAAGTGATAAAATCAACAATCGAACTCCCCAAATCCTTTTTGTCTAGCCTAGCTTCTTCAACATGCAACGTACCAATGTAACTACTACATGCAAGACATCACATTATGCTCTTGCTAGACAACCAATAACCAAAATAACAAGGCTCAATTCATACCATAGTAGCGAAAAATTCTAGCTTCATAAATCCTCATACTCAACAATTATGCATTCCACCATCATATCCATCATTATTACATCAATAAGCACAATCATATGTATGTAATCAAAGAAAAAGATATATTGCATAACAAGATAAAAACATCTAGTAGCAAAATTCCCAAATCAACATTCCAAGCATAATTTAGCATGCAATTGATAGTAAATAACGCTTCTAATCACACAAACAACATACCCATATATCATATAAGCCTAATTGAAGCTCAAATTAGAAAACCCCCAAATTTGAAAAATTAGGGTTCATAAGAAGATACCTCAGATCTGGGAAACGAATGCACTAGGGTGAAAGTTGTTCGGATGAAAAGAAAGAGCACGTAATGGGCTTTGATTAAATCTATAGAACACTAAATCTGGTGGAGAAATGAAAGTTTTATGAAGATTTGAAGATATTTTCGCGAGTTTTGGTTTTTTAGGGAGTAGAAGGGTGAAGAGATGAAGAAATGAGGAGAATGGGGGATTTCCGCGATTTAAAGTCTGCAGAACTCGCAGGGCGAGTCGCCCCGTGCGGGGCGAATCGCCCCGCGCGTCCAGAGAGCATGGAGCTCTCTGGACTTGTGGGGCGATTCGCACCCCATAGGGGACGATTCGCCCCAACCTCCTGAGGTGGGGAGACGAAACTTTCGACAAAAAACGCGGTTTTTAATCCCCGAAACCATTTTTCTCATAAAACCACTCGAAAACTCACTCAAACATAACATAAGCACATACGACACAGAGACGAACAAATTCACATATGAAAAGCAAATTCTTCAAGAATGAATGCATGCAATAAAGCGGTAAAAAAGCGATAAAAACTCCGGGTTGCCTCCCGGATAGTGCCATTGTTTAAAGTCTTTGACTCGACTCCTGTTTGCGCCTAGCTTTTCTTCTTGAGGGTACTAGACTTCCCCTTCATGGATCTTCTCCTCATGCCACGAACCTGTGAATAAGAATGAACATAGACAGCAAGACCACAGTAGTTAATTGTGTGAGAAGTATCAGGTGGATCAGATATGGCTCGCAACATATGTCGCTTGCCATCCACCTCAATGGTGTAAGTCCTTCGGTAGATGTCTATCACTGAACGTAGCTTAGTCAAGAACGTTCGCCCCAAGAGAACGACATCCCCCATCCCAGGTGTGGACGCCGGCATAACTACAGAATTGGTGTACACAGAAGTTTCACCAATCTTGACCAATACATTCTTCACAACGCCCTCGGGTCTCACAAAGGATCCATCCGCCAATTGCACAATAGCCTTATGCTCAGATAGTTTTCCAAGGCTACTCTTCTCAAACACATTCATTGGGAGCACATTAAAGTAGGATCCCGTTTCTAGTGTGGCATGAACATCCTCAAGCTCACCAATCCCGACCTTAACATCGAAACTTTGAGGGAGTGGCTCGGGATCCTCTTGTTCCTCTTCACTCTCGTCAGAACCAAGGTCCTTCTCTTCTTCCTTGGCCAGTGGAGGTTCTTCCTTCTTGCAACACTCGCACTTAGCAATCTTCTTGATGGTGATTTCGACAGGTAGATCACCCACCAAGGTAATGGACATCGACTTCTCAGTGTTGCTAGGCAGCTTGCCTTGCTCCCTACTTGCTCCTCGGTCGATCAACTCTTGCATGTTTTGATGGGCAAGCCTAGTGATCTCTTCCAATCAATCAAGCCTCGCCCTAGTCTTCTCATAATCTTCTTCATAACGTTTGAGAAAACTTTGGGTGTGATCAACCATCTTTTGCAAGTTCTCCATTAGTTGAGCCGACTTCGACTTCGGTTGCTCTTTTGGAGCGGGGTTTTTGCAGTGATCATTACCATAGTTAAGCCTACTACGGTCTTGGTTAGGGCCATAAGTTTGGCTAGCCAGTGCATATCCTTGATTGTTTCGGAACCCTCTTCTCCAAAATCCACCTCGAGGATTCCTACCATCTTGTCCGTAGCTAGCTTCTTGAGTACCAAACTCCGTAGCAAAGGCTTCCTCTTCGCCTCCTTGAACCCAGTTGCCAACATCATATGCGAGCTCCGATCTGCACATATGAGCTCCATGCCCATAGTTCTTGCATATTCGGCAAACTTCGTTCGAAACAGCTGTTCCTGTGGCGCTCTTGAGGACTTGTTTCAATTCGTTGGTAAAGCACTCGAATTGATCCCCATTCCCCCTATACATAGGGGCTTCTTGAGTAGGTGGAGCTCCAGGTCCACGTCTCCTAACCATTGCCCTTGGGTCCTTGAACTGCGAACCCTCGACATGCCTTTCGAAAACTGCCCCGACGGCTTCTGCGGTTTCCTCCCAAATATTGCCACAGCATTGGAAATCCACCACTTGTTGGTTCTTGAAGGTTAGTCCATTGTAGAAGTGTTGAACTAGGTCAGAAAGCTCAAAACCATGGTGAGGGCACTTGTTCATGAGGTCTTGGAACCTCTCAAACGCGGTATAGATGGTCTCATCATAGTCTTGTTTGAATCCTGTGATTTGCGCCTTAAGCGCGGTAGTCAAGGTGTGAGGGAAGTATTTTTCCATGAAAGCTGAAAAAAACCTTCTCCCAAGTGTCCAGCGAGCCTGCTGGTAGAGAACTCAACCATGACTTGGCTCTGTCCCCAAGCCCCATAGATAAAACCTTCATCCTCAACTCATCCGTTGTTATTTCAGCTCCGGGTCGTGGGAGTTGGTTGACGAAATCATCGATATCATGCAAGTACCCCATCACATCTTCCCTTGCTAAGCCATAGAACCTCGGAAGTTGTTGGAATGCGTGGTTCTTGATTTCCAGATCTCGAGTTGCAGACGAAAGAACAATCGCCGGTCCCCTCATACGATCCTTGGAGGGTTGAACACATGCTTTCAGTGGTCTAGCTTCTGCCATTCCGTCGATTTCCTTGAAAAGACTGTGTAGAGATTCAGTGAAATCGGTATCCTCTATTTCCTCTAGTTCACGCCTTTGAAGTAGTCGCCTTCTTGGTGGTAGACTCTGTCGATCTCAGCAATTGAATCAGCAAGCGGTGTTCCTCTAGATCGTGTATGTGGCATACACTATCTGTAACAAACTAGGAAAGCAGTGTCAGAGAGAAAATAGGAAAACTAAAAACTTCTAGAACTAGGAATTGAATGCTGAAAATATAAACAAATTAAACAGAAAAAAGGAGTATAGTCCCCGGCAACGGCGCCAATTTGATGAACCGGAATTTGTCAGATTCTTATTAATCAAATAAATTTGTATTTAGCCAAAGGCAATTCACAACTACAACGAAAACCGTAGTGTAGCAATAGAATAACCTCGAGTGTCGATCTCTAAGGACTATAACTAGCTTTATCTAATTTAACTTGAGAATATAAAATAGCAGACGACTTAGCAAAGGTTTTTCTTAACAGATAATGGAGATTGGTGATAGTATGGTCATTCAAAGCATAACGGGTTAATAATCATGCATAAATTCCTCGGTCTTGCATGGAGATCTTTGATTAATGAATTGTCCAATTGTGTTTCGTAATTATTCAACACTACGAAGATATAGATTTAGATAGATCAAAGAAATAAAGCAATAACTCAGAGTATAATGCGCGATATAGCCATTAGCATAATTATCAACCCTTCGCTAAGAAATCACATACTATCACCAACGAGAAGTTTAGCTACTCATAGTTGTCATGCAATAAACAGAAATCATACCACGAATGAATGAAAACATGATGAAAGATATATAAAAATAAGTAGAAAAGCTGTAAGATATAATGTTACCGAAGGTTGTCAATCTCCGAAAAATCGCGATCTTACAAGTTCCAAACTGCTAAGAAAAAGTATCTCCTATGCTAAGAACCCCCAAAACAGGCTCTGGAGAATTCCTACCTAAAACTACTGAGAAAGGTGAGAGAAAAGGTCTGGAAAAGTATGAAAAACGGAGAAAACTGAACAATTATATATAGGCTTTCGAATTGTGTGGGGTGAAGGGCCCCACACATTGGGCGATTCGCCTGGTGTGGGGCGATTCGCCCCACGTCCCGGGCGACTCGCCCGGGAGTGTTTTTCGGTCCAGAACGCGTTTTTGACGCGTTTTTGGATTTCTTCTCCTTTTCGGACTCGGTTTCTGCCTTCTAGTGACCTTCTAGCCTCCAGATTCGGTCCCTAGACTTCAAATCCTATCCGGAATCTTTCAGATACTCCAATTAGGCTTCTGGAACTTGTCTACTTCAATATATTTGCCCGGAAAACCTCGTTTTTCAACCAAAACCTGTAAAATAAAAACTAAAGGGAAACGTGACACTATTCTAATAAAATGCACTAAAATATAGCTAAATTAACATAGAGGATAGCTAAAATAGGTGAAAAAGACTCAAATGAAAGTGTAAAATACACATTAATCAATTACATAAATCAACAAGGCCTACTATTCTTCATTACTGCTCACCCCAAAAAGAAGGTGAGTATTTTAGACACAATGGAATTCTACAATAATACTGAAATCCAAACCCTTACTGATGGAGAAGGAATCACTGAAAAAGTGATTTCTACAATATCTTTCAGATTCCAACTACTGGAACTGAAGATGACTTCTCTGCCACTGACGAAGAGATTGAAGCCTTCTACAGTGATGTCAGAAACGAGAGGATGAAGAAAGGAGAGATTCCTCTTGTAACTTGGAATAAGTTTACAAAGAGGAAGCATCTCTACCATTCACTTGGTCTAGTAGCATTGCTACTCATCAAAGTTCTAGACTCCCAAGTCGGAGGAATAGACCAAGTCGGCCTAAAAGATGGTCGTTGCTGATGCACATATATGAAAATAAAACAGACATCAACTGGGCAAAATACATTTTCAACAGACTTGTTGACTGTGTTACAAAGTTCAAGTTTAAGGTTGAAGACAACACTATCTCACCCATCTTCCCGGTCATGTATGGACTGAAAATATGTTACATCCTTGAACATTGCCAGATTCATCTTAGAAACCCATTGCCGATTAAGAAATCAGTATGCAATGTGGGAAGAGCTTTCTACAAGCTGAATGGACCCAAGGTTGCTGACAAACAGTCTAGGAAAGCAACAACTGCAAATGTTGCTGAGACTGCTACTGCTGATACTTCTGCGGTTGCTGACACTAATGCACCCAGCCAAAGATCAAAGAAAAGGAAAAAAGCTGATGATGATACTCAGACTGCAGCTTCATCAGCTGACCCTGTTCCTAAGAAGGCAAGGAAAAAAACCACCTTCCCAAGGAAGAAAACTACGGCAAGAAAATATGTGCCGGTCGTCCATGTTATTCAGGACGATGATACACCAGTGGTTGCTGAAAAGCAAACCACTGTAGTAGATGTTGCAGAAGTGCTTGCTGAAGCCTTTGCAAATCCAATAAATTTGGATCCATCTACTGATGCAAGACCATGATGAATGTGTATTTTACACTTTCATTCGAGTCTTTTTCACCTATTTTAGCTATCCTCTATGTTAATTTAGCTATATTTTAGTACATTTTATTAGAATAGTGTCACGTTTCCCTTTAGATTTTATTTTACAGGTTTTTGTTGAAATTCGGGGATTTCTGGGCAAATATATTAAAGTTGACAAGGAATTGGTGTTCCAGAAGCCTATTTGGAGTATCTGAAGGTTTCCGGATAGGATTTGGAGTCTAGGGGTCGAATCTGGAGGTTAGAAGGCCATTAGAAGCCTAAAACCGAGTCCGAAAAGGTGAAGAAATCCAAATCCGCATCGAAAAACGCGGAATTCTGCGAAAAAGCCGGGGGGCGAACCGCCCCAGTCTCGGGCGAACCGCCCAGAGAAATTTCGGGGCCTATATATAGAGCTCAGTTTTTCTCCGAAATCATATCTTTCCAAGCCTAATTTCTCACCTCTCTCTATAGTTTTAGGTAGAAACTTCCCGGGGCCTGTCCTGGGAGTTCCGTAGCTTAGGGGATACTTTTTCATAGCAGTTTGGAGCTCGTAGGACCGCAATCATCCGGAGATTGACAACCTTCTGTAACTTTGTATCTTACAAGTTTTATTCTACTTATTTTATATTCTTTCAACATGTTTTCTTCTATGATATCCGTTGATTGCATGCTTATTATGAGTAGCTAAACTTATCATTGGTGGTAGTATGTGAATTCTTAGCGAGGGAAGATAATCATGCTAATGGCTATATCACGCATTATATTCCGTGTCATTGCTTTATTTCGTTGATCAGTTGTAAACAAAATTCTCGTATGTTGTATTGATCATTATGCACAATTGGACACTAGTCGACCATCAGACCAATTATATTCGTAGTGTTGAATAATTACGGAACACATTAGGACAACCGTGATTGACTAGTCAGACCAGATTATCTTCGTAGTGCTTAATACTTGCAACAGGACACTAGATTGATTCAAAGATCTCTATGCAAGACCGAGAAATTTATGCATGATTATCGACCCATTATGCTAAGAAGGACCATACTATCACCTATCTCCATTATTTGCTAGAAAACCCCTATTGCTATCTGTCTGCTGTGTTATATTCTCTTGTTAAATAGATAAAGCTAGTTATAGTCCTGAGAGAACGACACTCGAGTCATTCTGCTACTACACTACGGTTTTCGTTGTAGTTGTGGATTGCCTTTGGCTAATTACAAATATTATTTGCTGAATTAGAATCTGACAAATTCCCGTTCATCAAATTGGCGCCGTTGCCGGGGACTGTACTCCTTTTTTCTGTTTAATTTGTTTATATTTGCAGCTTTAGATTCCTAATTCTATTAGTTTTAGTTTTCCTTTTAAATCTCTCTCTAATACTGCTTTCCTTGTTTGTTTCTAATCACCTTTCCTAGTCTGTTTCAGATTGTGTATGCCGCATACACGTTCTGCAGGAACACCGCTTGCTAATTCAATTGCTGAGATCGATAGAGTCTACCACCAGAGAAGGCGACTACTTGAAAGGCGCGCACTAAAGGAAATAGAGGAAACCGATTTCTCTAAATCTCTACTTAGTCTCTTCAAGGAAATCGACGGAATGGCAGAAGCTAGACCACTAAAGGCATGGGTACAACCCACCAAGGATCGTATGAGGGGACCGACGATAGTTCTTTCGTCTGCAACCCGAGATCTGGAGATCAAGAACCACGCATTCCAACAACTTCCGAGGTTCTATGGCTTATCAAGGGAAGATGTGATGGGGTACTTGCACGATATCGATGATTTCGTCAACCAACTCCCACGACCCGGAGCTGACATAACAACGGGTGAGTTGAGGATGAAGGTTTTTGCTATGGGACTTGGTGACAGAGCCAAGTCATGGATGAGTTCTTTACCAGCCGGCTCACTGGACACTTGGGAAAAGGTTTTTTCAGCTTTCATGGAGAAATACTTCCCTCACACCTTGACTACCGCGCTTAAGGCGCAAATCACTGGATTCAAGCAGGACTATGATGAGGCCATCTACACCGCGTTCGAGAGGTTCCAAGATCTCATGAACAAGTGTCCTCACCATAGTTTTGAACTTTCCGACCTAGTCCAACACTTCTACAATGGACTAACCTTCGGAAACCAACAAGTGGTGGATTTCCAATGCCGAGGCAATATTTGGGAGGAAACCGCAGAAGCCGTCTGGGCTGTTTTCGAAAGGCTTGCTAAGGGTTCGCAGTTCAAGGACCCAAGAGCAATGGTTAGGAGACGTGGACCTGAAGCTCCACCGACTCAAGAAGCCCCTATGTACAGGGGGAATGGGGATCAATTCGAGTGCTTTACCAACGAATTGAAACAAGTCCTCAAGAGCACCACTGGAACAACTGTTTCGAACGAAGTATGCCGAATATGCAAGAACTATGGGCATGGGGCTCATATGTGTAGATCGGAGCTGGCATATGATGATGGCAACTGGGCTCGAGGAGGCGAAGAAGAAGCCTTTGCTACGGAGTTTGGTACTCAATAAGTTAGCTACGGACAAGACGGTAGGAATCCTCAAGGTGGATTCTGGAGAAGAGGATACCGCAACAATCAAGGATATGCACCGGCTAACCAAACTTATGGACCTAACCAAGACCGTAGTAGGCTAAACTATGGTAATGATCACCGCGAAAACCCCGCTCCGAAAGAGCCACCGAGTCGAAGTCGGCTCAACTGATGGAGAACTTGCAGAAGATGGTCGATCACACACAAAGTTTTCTCAAACGTTATGAAGAAGACTCCGAGAAGACTAGGGCAAGGCTCGATAGGTTGGAAGAGAGCACTAGACTTGCCCATCAAAAGATGCAAGAGTTGATCGACCGAGGCGCAAGTAGGGAGCAAGGCAAACTGCCCAGCAACACTGAGAAGTCGTTGTCCATTAACTTAGTGGGTGATCTACCTGTTGAAATCACCATCAACAAGGTTGGTAAATACGAGAGTTGCAAGAGGGAACTGCCCCCACGAGCCGAAGAAGAAGAAAAGGACCTTGGTACTAACAAGAGTAAAGAGGAGCAAGAGGATCCCGAGCCACTCCCTCAAAGTTTCGATGTTAAGGTCGGGATTGGGGAGCTTGAAGATGTCCGAGCCACACTGGACACAGGATCCTACTCTAATGTGCTCCCTTTGAATGTTTTCGAGAAGAGTAACCTTGGAAAACTAACTGTGCATAAGGCTATTGTGCAACTGGCGGATGGATCCCTTGTGAAACCCGAAGGCGTTGTGAAGAATGTATTAGTCAAAATTGGTGAAGCCTCTGCCCACACCGATTTTGTAATTATGCCAGCATCAGTACCAGGAACGGGGGATGTCATACTCTTAGGACGAACGTTCTTGACTAAGCTACGCTCCATAATGGACATCTACCAAAGGACTTGCACTATAGAAGTGGATGGCAAGCAACATGTGTTGCAAGCCATATCTGATCCACCTGATCCACCTGATACTTCTAACGCTATTGATTAAAGTGGTCTTAACGTCTATGTTTACTCTTATTCACAGGATCAAAGCACGGGAAGGAGACTCATGAAGGGGAAGTCTAGTACCCTCAGAAAGAAAAGATAGGCCGAGACAGGAGTCGAGTCAGAGACTTTAAACAATGGCGCTATCCGGGAGGCAATCCCGGAGATTTTATCGCTTTCTTTACCACTTTAAATTTTATCTCACGAGTTTGATTGAGTATTATAGGTCACTTATACAAGCATTAGCTCCCACCTTGGATCCACTTTCGGCGTTCGGGACGAGCGACGACGTTCAGGTTTGGGGAGGAGGTTATCGCTGGTTATCTCTATACTTATCTTGCTTATGAAAAACTCGTGAGATTTTTTGCATTTGCACGTTTACTGCTTTCCTAGGATAGTTTTGCATGTTTTATATGGAGTTTATTGCCAAATTTTTTGAACTTTTTTTATTGGGTAGATCAACCAACTATGCCATTAATCGTATGCTTCATCTCTATGAATTTGTTTGAGGTTTTTCTCGCTTGGCTTGTCACATTTATGTATTGCACTTAGTTGAGCTAGGTAGTCTCGACATCACTTAGTGGTGTTTTCTCTACTGCGGTTCACGAAGGCCTTTATAATAGGATGATGCATGTTAGGTCTTATGGTTGTTTTCCCGAGTAATTATGTACCTAAGAGGCAACAAGTCTTCACCATGCTTTGAGATTGCTAAATGCCTAGGAAGGAGGTAGTGTGAGGTTGTGTGATCCTTTGTTTATAACCTATTCTTCCGAATAGGATAACCTATTCTTCCGAATAGGTTTGGGGAGGGGGTTACACCATCATTAGACTTGTTTCTGTTTTTCATTTTCGTATCGTGAGTTTATTTTTCCTTTTTCCGTAAATTTTGTACTCCAACCTATTCTTTCGAATAGGTTTGGGGAAGTCGTGTGAGTCATTTTGTTTCTCTTTTTGTTGTGCTACTGCTGGCTAGAGAAAAATCGAAAAAAAAAAGAAAGAAAATCTTCAGAAAAAAAATAGAAAAAGAAAAAAAGAATCTGGAAAGGAAAAGAGAAAAAAAAAGGAAAAAAACCCCAAAAAAGCAAAGAAGGGTCCAAAAAAAAGAAAGCCAAATAGCAGTTTAAGCAAAGTGTTGAGTCTTTTCCATTTTTGTAATGTTCGTAATCGTGTTTTTCTATTTTTTATCTTTTTGTCTTAAGTGTCATTTGTTCTAGACCACCCTCGTCCTGCCATTCAGGAAGTGGTGAATAGCTTAAGACTTTACTTGTGTGATGGGTAGAATAGGGGAGTGTTATCTTTTATAGGGAACCCTCCTTCGTTTGATGAGAGCCAGTACTGGTTCGACCTCCTTTGAGGAAAAGTCTTAACATGGTGGAACAGCAGTAAGTCCTCAGTTTCATAGGCACGGGGCAACCATTCGTATCTTAGCATGCATCATTACGTCGTCACTGACTAGGTCCAGGTAAAGAATGTTACGAGAGACTATCTTGTCTTGACATAAGTGCTTATGTGGATGTGTATAAGTCAATCGAGGTATTCTTCAAACTATATTCATGCTTTGATTCATATGGTTTTTGTTCATATGTTATTTGGTAGATTCAGTAGATCAGTTCATTTTATTTGGCATGAAACTTCATTTTGTGTCTTGCATGTTTTTTGTATTAGAGCCTAGCTTAGTTGCTTGAGGACAAGCAAAGGTTCGGTTTGGGGAGTTTGATGAATGTGTATTTTACACTTTCATTCGAGTCTTTTTCACCTATTTTAGCTATCCTCTATGTTAATTTAGCTATATTTTAGTACATTTTATTAGAATAGTGTCACGTTTCCCTTTAGATTTTATTTTACAGGTTTTGGTTGAAATTCGGGGATTTCTGGGCAAATATATTAAAGTTGACAAGGAATTGGTGTTCCAGAAGCCTATTTGGAGTATCTGAAGGTTTCCGGATAGGATTTGTAGTCTAGGGGTCGAATCTGGAGGTTAGAAGGCCATTAGAAGTCTAAAACCGAGTCCGAAAAGGTGAAGAAATCCAAACCCGCATCGAAAAACGCGGAATTCCGCGAAAAAGCCAGGGGGCGAACCGCCCCAGCCTCGGGCGAACCGTCCCAGAGAAATTTCGGGGCCTATATATAGAGCTCAGTTTTTCTCCGAAAATCATATCTTTCCAAGCCTACTTTCTCACCTCTCTCTATAGTTTTAGGTAGGAACTTCCCGGGGCCTGTCCCGGGAGTTCCGTAGCTTAGGGGATACTTTTTCATAGCAGTTTGGAGCTCGTAGGACCGCAATCATCCGGAGATTGACAACCTTCGGTAACTTTGTATCTTACAAGTTTTATTCTACTTATTTTATATTCTTTCAACATGTTTTCTTCTATGATATCTGTTGATTGCATGCTTATTATGAGTAGCTAAACTTATCATTGGTGGTAGTATGTGAATTCTTAGCGAGGGAAGATAATCATGCTAATGGCTATATCGCGCATTATACTCCGTGTCATTGCTTTATTTCGTTGATCAGTTGTAACCAAAATTCTCGTATGTTGTATTGATCATTATGCACAATTGGACACTAGTCGACCATCAGACCAATTATATTCGTAGTGTTGAATAATTACGGAACACATTAGGACAACCGTGATTGACTAGTCAGATCAGATTATCTTCGTAGTGCTTAATACTTGCAACAGGACACTAGATTGATTCAAAGATCTCTATGCAAGACCGAGGAATTTATGCATGATTATCGACCCATTATGCTAAGAAGGACCATACTATCACAAATCTCCATTATCTGCTAGAAAACCCCTATTGCTATCTGTCTGCTGTTTTATATTCTCTTGTTAAATAGATAAAGCTAGTTATAGTCCTGAGAGAACGACACTCGAGTCATTCTGCTACTACACTACGGTTTTCGTTGTAGTTGTGGATTGCCTTTGGCTAATTACAAATATTATTTGCTGAATTAGAATCTGACAAATTCCCGTTCATCAGACCACAAGGCAGTGGAAATGAAAATCCTGCCTTAGAAAGATTAGAAGATATCTACATTGTAGATAATCTAGATGATACAACTTTGGAACCAGCTAGTGACATTGCTACAGACCTCGGAAAGGCTGCACTTGCTGAGAATGTTGCCAGCAGAGCAACAAAGGAACAAGAAACAGTTGTTGAAAAAGCAACTAGTCCAGTCAAAGAGGATGCTGTAACTGCAACCATAGAAGAACCAGTTGTTGAAACTGCAACTGTTCAAGCCCAAGAGTTTGCTGAAAATGAATAAGAAACATCATTTGACGACGTATCTCCTGATGCTGAGAATATGAGACCAAGTTCACCACTCACGTCAATTGACAATGTCCAACTAGTGCTGACTGACCTAAGCTAGCAAATGGATATGGAGATTGATGACAACTCCAACAAGTCAGTGGACCTATTTATGACCAGTAGTAAACTTAGAGGTCTCGATGTTTCTGCTCAACTTGTCCACTCAGAGACAAGGGAGATTGTTGAAGCTGCACAGCTTTCTCAAGTAGAGCAAAAAAAGAAGTCTGTTGAAGAACAAGTCCCAGATATTGAAGAACCAATCAATGCTGAAAGGACTGAGTCACCACCTGCCCTTCTTCAACATGTAGTTAAATCAGAAATAAGCGAAACTTCTTTATCTGATACTTTATCTTTAGCTAACACAATTGTTTCTTTACAGACTTCTCAAGATACAAGCCAGAAGGTTGCTGAAACTTCTGTACCAGAATCTACAACTCCTGCTCAGCAGGTAGATGAAAATTTTGGTACTTTTACTAAGTTTAAAAACTCAGCACTTGTATCTAACAAGGTTTTATTTCAGGATGAACAATTAAAGGATGCTGCTACAGCTCCTAAAGCAATGGAAGTAGTACTTGCACAACTAATTGTGCAACATGAGCTTGTTGTGAACCAACAGGTAATTCATGTAACAGTTTTAGACTCTAAAACTACTTTCCAAAACCTTCCTGAAATTAACTCTGCTCTTATTCAGGCTGAAAAGGAGATAAATGAAGCGGTTCTCATCACAGAAGTCCATGAAGTTAGTTCTGAAGAACTGTACTCCAACTTCAAGAGAAACACTTTGACCAGAGTGGCTAAGTCCGTCAGCAACTGGCAAAGGTACAAAAGAATGGATTTCTCAGATCTTCACATCCATCTCTCAAATGAAAAGAAGAGAAACTCTCTCATCAAGCTCGAGACGTTTGTACACTCCATACTTCCTGAAGAGCTATCATATTCTCAGCAGATGAATGCTAATCTGGTTGTCACAATCATAGAGAATATGATAGCTAAGTTCAAGAGTGCCTCTCCTGCTGAACAAGATGTCATGCTCAAAGGTTCCTTTGTACCAGTGTGGCTGATGCCCACAAAATCAATGAGGAAGAAGAGGTTACAAGTGCTGCAAAATACAAACATCTTGAGTTAGTTATTCTAACAGATGATGATGAAGAAGAAGAGGATGAAAATGTCCCAAAAGATACAAGTGATGATGAATCAAAAGATTCTAAGGACATTAAGGACGACGATGATGACAATCAAGGTCCTAGTCCGGATGCTGGCGGAGAAAAGTTGTCAGTTGCTGATCAAGAAGATCAAGCAGTTGCTGAAAATCAAACTGTTGAACAACCTCCCAGACAGCAACATGAATCTGCTTTGACTCCTGCTGAGAAAAGTACTCAAGCAACTGAACAAGTTGCTGAGATTGAAGAAGAATACGCCATAAAGCGGGCTGAAATGCCTAAAGGTTGCTGGCCTTGATGAACCTGATGAGGAAGAAAACTTGTTTGATTTCTCAGCAATGAAGAAGAAAAGGCAAAGAAAGCTGAACCAAAAGTGGTAGAAATTCCTCCAGCATCCATCATTTCTGATGAAGGAGACTTGGAAAGAAGCCGCTTGTTGAGAAACGACGATCAGATTGCCACAGAACTAAAAGCCCATTCACTTACTCCCTCTTTAGTGTTGTTTCCAAACATTGAGGAGTTTACTCCAAGAATCAAAGCACTAATGGTTGTTCACAAAGCATGCCAAGATGAGGATGATGTACTGCTTGCTGAGAGTCCAATGAATATCGAAAAGATACTGACTACTGTGCTGAGACGCACTACTACTCTTACCATAGCTCAGAAAGACATAAGTCTACATCACTAGAGCTATGAAGATGATGTCAGTCAAGCACTCAAGCTCGCCAAAAGTTCATTAACCAAGGCTCAGGAAATAATGGAAGAAAAAGTAAACAGTGAGCGAAGACATGAGGAGAACTTGGCTTTTATTAAAGAAGAATTGTCTAAGCTGACTTCTGATCAACAAGACATGATTCATAAATACAACAGCCTTCATACTCTTGCTGAAAATTGCAATGAGTTTTTCTCTATTCACATCAAGCCAATGATGCAATCCATGGGGGAAGATTCAAGGAAAAGGAAGTCTTCAAGAGACAAATCATCTGCTACTCCCTCTGAAACTCCACTAAAGTTTCCTGAACGGCCACCTAGAGAACCTCTTGCTGAAAGAGAAAAGTTGAGCTGAAACAGATTCTGAGAGAAATTCAATAAATCCTAAAAGGAGAAAAACTTCTGCTGATACTCCAGAATTCTGTCAAACTGAAAGTCATCAAGGTTTTAATGAATATGATGACAATGATGATGACCAAACAATAGCTCAAGCTATAAGGGCTAAGCCTCTTTCTGCTTTGACTACATCTGGCCAGTCCAAGCATTTCTCTTCTAGCTCCAGATCTTCAGCAAAAGATCAAGGAAATGCTAAGTCAAGAAGAAGAAAGCAAAGACAAGAAGAAAGAAGGCTAGCTAACATTTCTATAGGCACTGGCATTGATTATACAAAGACTAGTAATGAAGAAACCACTAAAAATGAGTCCAGAAACCTCCATGGTTGCTGGATCATAAAGCTAGAAGACCTATTGGCAAATGACTTCTTTGCAACTGTTGTACTGAACCAAATGTACATTTGGATTGAGTTAAAGGTCACAAAGAAAGAAAGGGATCCTCCTCCCTACCCAAGGAACATAGCTGTGAAATGGCTGAATATTGAGATTTTAGTAAGAAGAACTTCCATCAGCAAGAAGATAAAGCAAGAGCCTGACCTAATCAAGACGATGGATGTTGCTTACTATAATGATCCTATGATCAAAAAGTCCAAAAGAAATATGGCTTGATTCCTTATGAGTATTTCTATCTTACTACAAATGATCAAGAAGAAGATCTCTTTGGTTAAGGAAGATTCATGCCAACAAGGGAATTTCAGACACTCAGCTACTACATACTATCCATTGGGGCATGCACTTGTGGGTATTACACTACAAAGAAATGAATGGTGAAAACCATCACTATACTGCCTGCAAGAATGCAAGAATAGTTCAACTTGAAGTCCGTAAGATACTTGAAGATTACGAGAAGGACTGCGTTGAATTTACTGCTCTTACTAAGAAGAGTGTAAAAGAGATTCTTAGAGAATCCTCTGTTGGAATAGAATAGTCCCTTTAAAAGCTTTGTTTTGCTTGCTGATTGTAATACTTATCTGTGAACTTTCTTGCAAACTTATTACTAAAAGATAACTATCAGCAATGAACTTTTTTATTCTTATTGGCTCTTGATTATGCAAATTATTTATGCTTACTGATTTATTATTCAAGTATGTTTGCATTAATCAACTGATTTATTCAACATCAGGAACTTGTAAAAGGGTAAGAATTAATTTAGCCATGGATTGCTAACATCAAAAAGGGGGAAGTTTGTTAGGAAACATGTAATGTTGATGAGCAATTAACCAAGCTAAATTAAGGAAAGTCCATTAACTAGTACTCTTAAGGTCCATAGGAATTTAGAATTGCAAGGACATTGTAAAAGAGGAGCGTTTGCTGAAAGACTTAGTGTAGGTACTAGTTAGGTTCTTTTGTTTGCTAATGATGTACTTTGTTTTTACAAACGAACTATTGAAGACCTAGAACCGCTCAGAAATTTGAAGATTCGAAAACTGAAGACTTCTGATAAAGGTATCTACAAAGGCACATGTTGCTTCTGAAAGTGAGATTTTCAGCAACAACGTGCATAAGTGAAAATCTATATGACAGAGTAGGTTGTGCTTGATGAACGAGATTGTCAGACTCGAACAATCAAATAAATTTGTTTTTAGCCAAAGGGCAACTCACAACTACACAAAACACGTAGTGCAGAGGTAAGATGACCTCGAGTGTCGATCTCTAGGGACTAAACTAGCTTTAACTAAATAACTATATATAATTTAGAAAAAAAATTTATCTCTATCTTAACTTAACAATATATGGAGAGAGCTGGTGATAGTATGCTCGTTCTAAGCATCAACTTATAATTATGCATGAAAGTGCAACTTGTACTGCCTTAAAAGTAGTTCGATTTACAAACACAAAAGACAGGTTTGCAGACGTGAATTTTGAAAGCTTCCTATCTATACTAATAGTTGGCTACGGTTGTCAATCTTAGTTCAAGCAGTACTTGCAAATTATATATAATTGAATCGATGATCTTGAATTGTCCTAGTGTTTCTAACACCTTTCTACGAAGATATATGGCTTAGTCGGATCAAAGAATCGAATTAAGATAATTAAACAAGTAAAAGACTCAGAAACTCAATCATGCATAATACGAACCCTAGCTACGAATTCACATACTATCACCAACTAGATGCTTAGCTACTCATATCAATAAAACAATAAACAATCATAATCGAAGCAATAATGAAAGAAAACATGTTTAATTGAAAGATAAATAGCAGAAGTGTGAGATACAAGGTTACCACCAAAGGTTGTCAATCTCCAGTGAATGGCTAAAACTCACAAAGATCTAGCAAGGTGAGATTAAACGGTGTCCAAATCTCTCCTCTAGCTCCAAAATCGCTAAGTGATGAACGGAGATTTGTCGGGTCTCGATTCAGCAAATAAATTTGTTATTTAGCCAAAGGCAGTCCACAACTACAACGAAAACCGTAGTGTAGCAGTAGAATGACTCGAGTGTCGTTCTCTCAGGACTATAACTAGTTTTATCTATTTAACTAGAGAATATAAAAACAGCAGACGTAATAGCAAAGGTTTCTCTAACAGATAATGGAGATTGGTGATAGTATGATCCTTCAAAGCATAACGGGTCAATAATCATGCGTAAATTCCTCGGTCTTGCATGGAGATCTTTGATCAATCTAATGTCCTGCTGCAATTATTAAGCACTATGAAGATAATGGTACTGACAAGTCAATCTCTATTGTCCTATTGTGTTCCGTAATTATTCAACACTACGAAGATATACATGTGTATAGGTCGACGAGGGTCCAATAGTGCATAATAATTAATACAACATACGAGAATTTATGTTGAGCCTGATCAACGAAATAAAGCAATAACAAGGAGTATAATGCGCGATATAGCCATTAGCATGATTATCTTACCTTCGCTAAGAATTCACATACTACCACCAACGATAAGTTTAGCTACTCATAATAGGCATGCAATCAACACAAATCATAGAAGAAAACATGTTGAAAGATATATTAAAATAAGTAGAATAAACTGTAAGATACAATGTTACCGAAGGTTGTCAATCTCCGAAGAATTGCGATCCTACAAGCTCCAATCTGCTATGAAAAAGTGTCCCCTAAGCTACGAACCCCCAGAACAGGCTCTGGGAAGTTCCTACCTAAAACTACAGAGAAAGGTGAGAGAGAAGGTCTGGAAAAGTATGAATTTCGGAGAAAATCTGAGCAACTATATATAGGCCTCGAATAAGTGTGGGGCGGTTCGCCCCACACACCGGGCGGTTCGCCCGATGTGGGGTGGTTCGCCCCACGTCCCGGGCGGTTCGCCCGGGAGTATTTTTCGCGGAATTCCGCGTTTTCAACGCGTTTTTGGATTTCTTCCCCTTTTCGGACTCGGTTTCTGACTTCTAGTGGCCTTCTAACCTCCAGATTCGACCCCTAGAGTCCAAATCCTATCCGGAAACCTTCAGATACTCCAAATAGGCTTCTGGAACACCAATTCCTTGACAACTTCAATATAATTGCCCGAAAATCCTCGATTTTCAACCAAACCCTGTAAAATAAAATCTAAAGGGAGACATGACACTATTCTAATAAAATGCACTAAAATATAGCTAAATTAAGATAGAGGATAGCTAAAATAGGTGAAAAAGACTCGAATGAAAGTGTAAAATACACATTCATCAAACTCCCCAAACCGAACCTTTGCTTGTCCTCAAGCAACTAAGCTAGACTCTAATGCAAAAAACAATGCAAGACACAAAATGGTGTCTCATGCCAAATAAAATGAACTAATCTACTGAATCTATCAAATAACATATGAACAAAAACCATATGAATCAAAGCATGAATATAGGTTGAAGAATACCTCGATTGACTTATACACATCCACATAAGCACTTATGTCAAGACAAGATAGTCTCTCGTAACATTCCCTACCTGGACCTAGTCAGTGACGACGTAATGAAGCATGCTAAGATACGAATGGTTGTCCCGTGCCTATGAAACTGAGGACTTACTGCTGTTCCACCATGTTAAGACTTTCCCTCAAAGAGGTCGAACCAGTACTGGCTCTCATCAAACTAAGGAGGGTTCCCTATAAAAGATAACACTCCCCTATTCTACCCATCTCTAAAGTAAAGTCTTAAGCTATTCACCACTTCTTGAATGGCAGGACGACGGTGGTCTAGAACAGATGACACTCAAGACAAAAAAGATAAAAAATAGAAAATTACAACACGATTACGAACATTACAAGAATTGGAAAATGAGACACAACACTTTGCTAACTGCTATTTGGCTTTCTTTTTGGACCCTTCTTTGCTTTTTTGGGGTCTTTTTCCTTCTTTTTTTCTTTCCAGTTTCCATTTTTCCTTTTTTTTTCTTTTTTCCTGGAATTTTTTCTTTCTTTTTCTTCTTTTTTTTAGCCAGCAGTAGCATAACAAAAATAGAAACAAAATGACTCACACGACTTCCCCAAACCTATTCGAAAGAATAGGTTGGAGTACAAAATTTACGGAAAAGGAAAAATAAACTCACGATACGGAAATGAAAAAACGAAAACAAGTCTAATGATGGTGTAACCCCCTCCCCAAACCTATTCGGAAGAATAGGTTATAAACAAAGGATCACACAACCTCACACTACCTCCTTCCTAGGCATTTAACAATCTCAAAGCATGGTGAATACTTGTTGCCTCTTAGGTACATAATTACTCGGGAAAACAACCATAAGACCCTAACATGCATCATCCTACTATAAAGGCCTTCGTGAACCGCAGTAGAGAAAACACCACTAAGTGATGTCGAGACTACCAAGCTTAACTAAGTGCAATACATAAATGTGATAAGCCAAGCGAGAAAAACCTCAAACAAATTCATAGAGATGAATCATATGATTAATGGCATAGTTAGTTGATCTACCCAATAAAAAGTTCAAAAAATTCGGGAATAAACTCCATATAAAACATGCAAGACTATCCTAGGAAAGCAGTAAACGTGCAAATGCAAAAAATTTCACGAGTTATCATAAGCAAGATAAGTATAGAGATAACTAGCGATAACCTCCTCCCCAAACCTGAACGTCGTCGCTTGTCCCGAACGTAGAAAGTAGATCCAAGGTGAGAGCTAATGCTTGTATAAGTGACCTATAATACTCAATCAAACTCGTGAGAAAACACACTAACCCTCAGTGGAGGCGGTAAGGGTAAGCTCAAGGTGATCAACCTCCCTTTGATCACTAGATATCTCGAAGTACGGCTTCACTCGCTGGCCATTCACCTTGAAGGTATTGCCCGTCGTTGGATCAAAGAGTTTTACAGCACCATGGGGAGCAACTTCGATAATTTCGTACGGTCCATCCCAACGAGTACGGAGCTTTCCAGGAAACAGTCGAAGGCGAGAATTAAATACCAAAGCTTTTTGTCCCGGAAGCAATTCCTTTCGTACTATACCACGATCATGATACTCTTAGTACGTTCCTTGTAGATCTTGGCATTTTCATAAGCACCTAGTCGTAATTCATCAAGCTCATCTAGTTGCAACAATCGTTCCTCGCCAGCTTTTCCCATATCAAGATTGAGTGCTTTTATGGCCCAATATGCCTTGTGTTCCAGTTCTACGGGAAGATGACATGCTTCACCATACATGAGTCTGTACGGAGTGGTCCCGATCACCGTCTTGTAGCTAGTCATGTATGCCCAAAGTGCATCATTCAATTTTCCTGCCCAATCCTTCCTACTAGGCTTCACTACTCGCTCCAGGATCTTCTTGATTTGACGGTTGCTGACTTCGACCTGTCCCGACGTCTGTGGGTGATAAGGTGTAGCGATACTATGGTGGACACTGTATCTCTTAAGAAGGGAGGCAAACGTTCTATTGACGAAGTGTGACCCTCCATCGCTGATGATTGTCCTAAGGCACCCAAATCTCGAGAATATTACTTCCTTCAAGAACTTCATAACCACTACGCCGTCATTTGTTTTTGTAGGAATTGCCTCCACCCATTTAGTCACATAGTCCACTGCAACAAGAATGTATTCATAGCCTCCACTGTTTGGAAATGGTCCCATAAAATCAATGCCCCATGCATCTAAAGGTTCTACCACTAGATTCCCTTGAAGGGGCATTTCATCTTTCTTGCCGATACCACCACCACGTTGACATGGGTCACAATTCTTCACAAAACTTCGAGCATCTTTGTATATTGTTGGCCAGAAAAATCCTGCTTGCAGTACCTTGCGTGCTGTTTTCAATCCACTGTAGTGCCCTCCACAATTAAGCTCATGGCAATGGCTCAGTACACTTTGTTGCTCCTATTGTGGCACGCATCTTCTTAGAATCCCATCAGCTCCTTCCTTGAATAGATGCGGATCATCCCATATGTAAGTCCTGCATTGCTTGGCAAGAGCTCTCTTGTCCGAGGCTGAAAAGTTAGTAGGGCAAATATTCATAGCCAAATAGTTTACAATATCTGCATACCATCGCTCTTCATTAGCCTTCATTAAGTGCTCATCGGGGAGGTCTTCATTGATGGGTATTGGATCAATAGGGATATTAGGTATTCTAGATAAATGATCTGCTACTAAATTCTCCCTACCAGCTCTATCCACTATGGTCAAATGAAAGTCTTGCAGCAAAAGGACCCAACGGATTAATCTAGGCTTAGAACCTTGCTTAGCTATCAAATGTCTCAAGGCAGCATGATCAGTATGGACATTCACAGGATGGCCAATTAAATAAGACCTAAACTTTTGTAAAGCAAAGACAACAGCTAAAAATTCCTTTTCAGTAGTTGTATAATTAACCTGCGCAGAGTCTAGGGTCTTAGTTACATAATAAATCACACGATACTGCTTGTCAACTTTTTGGCATAGAACAGCACCCATAGAAAAATTCGAAGCATCACACATAATTTCGAAAGGAAGATTCCAGTCAGGCGGCACAACAATGGGAGCAGAAACAAGCTTTTCCTTAAGGGTATTAAAAGCAACTAAGCATTCATTGGAGAAATGGAAAACCACATCTGTAGCAAGCAAGCTACTTAAAGGTTTAGCAATTTTCGAAAAGTCTTTAATAGACCTCCTATGAAAACCTACATGGCCAAGAAAAGATTGCAATTCTTTCACACAAGTAGGTGGGGGAAGTTTTTTAATGATTTCTATCTTAGCCTTGTCTACCTCAATACCTCTTTCAGAAACTACATGTCCTAGAACAATGCCTTCTCTAACCATATAATGACTCTTCTCCCAGCTTACAAGTTGCATTCAATGCACCTTTTCAAAACTAGATCTAATCTTTGCAAGAATTCATCAAATGAATCACCAAAAAGGGAAAAATCATACATGAAAACTTCAACAAATTTAGTTACCATGTCAGAGAAAACAGAAAGCATACACCTTTGAAAAGTGGCGGGAGCATTGCATAGTCCAAATGGCATCCTCCTATAGGAAAATGTTCCGAATGGGCAAGTGAATGTCGTCTTCTCCTGATCCTCTGGTGCAATCGGAATCTGGTAGAAACCTGATAAACCATCAAGAAAACAATAAAACTTCCGCCCCGCAAGGCGGTTTAGCATGTCGTCTATAAATGGTAAAGGGAAGTGGTCTTTTTTAGTGGCGGTATTTAATCTTCTATAGTCAATGCACATCCACCATCCAGTGGTCTTCCTAACCGATACTAATTCTCCCTTCTCATTCTCTTCCATCGTGACTCCTGATTTCTTAGGAACTACATGTACCGGGCTCACCCATCGACTATCAGGAATGGGGTAAATCATATCAGCATCTAGCAACTTGATCACTTCTTTTTTTACCACCTCTTGCATGCCTGGATTTATCCTTCGCTGAGGTTGCCTAACGGGTTTGGCATCTTGTTCTAGAGTGATGTTGTGCACGCATCTTGTAGGGCTAATTCCTTTGATATCACTGATCCCCCATCCTATAGCTGCGGAATTTTCCTTCAAAACTTCAATCAACTTACTTTCTTCATCGTCGGAGAGATGTGAGGAGACAATTACAGGCTTTTTCTGATTTTCTCCTAAGTACACACTTGAGGTGCGCAGGAAGTGGTTTCAATTCTAAGCTAGGTTCTTTAGGAAACCCACTTTCTTCTTCTTCTTCATCTAAAGGTTCAAGTACCTCTTCTCCTGCGGGAATTTCTGGGGTGCTATCCATTATTTCAACTAGCTCCCTTGCTTCTTCGGTCATGTAGCACGTCTCAGCTCGCATTGTTAGTGCCTCCTCAAGTGGTTCACGATTACCATGGCAATGATGAAATTCGGGAATTACGGATTCGTAGCAGTCGACAAATTTTAGCTCCTCTGCAACTTCCTTATCTCTGATGCTACATCCTACCAACTCAATCTTCTCGCCCATTACCTCCATGGTTATTTTCTTGCCCTTAAGTTCAAGGCATGTATTGGTAGTTGCCATGAATGGTCTCCCAAGTAGTACTACGTGCTCACGGATATGGCTTTTTCCCTCGTCCGCGGACTTCATTACTACAAAATCAGCTGGGATTATCAATTTGTCTACTTTCACAAGGATTTCTTCTATTATCCCGACTGGCCTCTTCACACTTTGGTCTGCCATTTGGACGACCATATCAGTTGGTGTCAATTCTCCGAGTTCCAGGGCCTTGTATACTGAATACGGCATTAAGTTAATGCTAGCTCCTAAGTCAAGCATTGCCTGCGTAGTTCGTCCATTCCCTAAGGCGATGTCGATGATGAAGCTTCCAGGATCCTTTTTCTTCATGGGCAATCCGGCAATTGAGTTGACCGTTTCAACCCCATTCACTTCCTTTCCTGAAGTAATCCTTTTGTTCTTGATCTCATGAAAGAATTTCGTATAAGCTGGAATATTCTGGATTAACTCTAAGAGAGGCACATTGACTTCCACTTTTGACAGGCGTTGGAATAGGGGTGAATCTTGAATATCCTTCTTGGCTGGTTTGATCCGACTCGGGTATGGCACATGTGGCTTCGGAGGCACATATGGATTGGAAGATTTGTGAAGTTCTCCTGGCATTCTAGTTCCTACCTCGACTTCTTCATCATCTATGTCTATTACAGATGGTCTGGGTTCATCATTCCTTTCCGCAACTTCTCGAGGTTATTTGGAACTTCCGCTAACCTCTTGTTCTGTGCTTGGTCCTGTATTATCGATCTCAGTAGATTCCACCCGTTTTGGATGTACGAAGTTAGGAATTTTGGTCATCTTGCCTCCTCGGAGTAGTAGATTCACCTCTTCGCACTCATTCTCCTTAGTAGCAACAGCTGGAGGTTGCTCGGGATCAGTTTCTTGTGTCTCATCGGGAGGACAAGGATTGACCGGTTCCCTGGAGTTGGGGGGTGATTCGCTCCTCACCTCGGGTGGTTTGCTCACTACTTCCTGGGGGGTATCCTCGACTGCTTTACCGCATCTCCCACACTTCAGTAGGCTAAGCTCTTTGATAAGATGCTCAGTTACTTCGACCGCTTCAAAAGCCTTCTCGATGCGAAGATTGTTCTCAGCTTGCCATGCGTGTGCTATCTCGAAAACACTCTCAATGGCTTTAATCCCTGCGTAAAATGCAAGTTCTTCCTCCTCACTGATGTCTTCGTCCTCAAAATATTCTTCGTATAACTTGTCAGTTTCGTCTTGATTTGAGTATATGTTGGCAACTACATTCGACATTATTTTCTCGGATTGTGCGGATCCATTGGCGTACTTTTGAAAGACCTTCACTGCCTCTTCAACTGTACATTCTTCTAAACCTCCACACATCCCATCCACTTGATGCCTAATTTCATCTCGTAGTCCTCCAACAAAAAACCAAATCAGCTCCCCATCGTCGAAACGGTGGTGGGGGCACTCACGTTTATACAGCTCAAAACGTTCATAGGTGTCACAGAACCGCTCGTATTCTCCTTGCTTGAAGTATTCGATCCGATTCCGTAGTGCAATCGTCTCATGGTAAGGCATGAAACGTGCCAAGAACTCCTCTACTACTTGGCTCCAGGTCTTTAGTGATCCTGGTGCTAACCTTGCTATCCATTTCCTCGGTTCATATCCTAAAGCAAAAGGAAATAATTTCCTGCATAGTTGATCCTCGGTGAACCCCTTTGCTGGAACTTTTGCTATTTCCTCTTCATAGGATCTGATGAAGCTTATTGGATTCATATCCTCTCCTTCTTCGAACCTTGGTATCCTTCTCACTATGGTGCTTGTTACCTTATACCCCGATAACTCTCCTTCCAAGTATATAGCTGACCCCCTCCTGACTTGCGAGAACGTCGGTGTCAAGCGGGCTTTTAAGGTCGTCATACCTGGAAATCTGTATCAGGAGTAACTCAAAACTAAAAATTAGCCTCGTTAGAAAATTCGAAAATCGAGAATATTTCTAGATATCGAATACTACTAAGGCTAGGAAAGGTGAATTAGAAACAGACTAGGAAAGCAGTATCAGAGAGAGATTAAAAAGGAAAACTAAAACAAATAGAATTAGGAATCGAAAGCTGAAAATATAAACAAATTAAACAGAAAAAAGGAGTATAGTCCCCGACAACGGCGCCAATTTGATGAACGGAGATTTTTCGGGTCTCGATTCAGCAAATAAATTTGTTATTTAGCCAAAGGCAATCCACAACTACAACGAAAACCGTAGTGTAGCAGTAGAATGACTCGAGTGTCATTCTCTCAGGACTATAACTAGCTTTATCTATTTAACTAGAGATTATAAAAACAGCAGACGTAATAGCAAAGGTTTTTCTAACAGATAATGGAGATTGGTGATAGTATGATCCTTCAAAGCATAACGGGTCAATAATCAAGCGTAAATTCCTCAGTCTTGCATGGAGATCTTTGATCAATCTAATGTCCTGCTGCAATTATTAAGCACTACGAAGATAATGGTACTGACAAGTCAATCTCTATTGTCCTATTGTGTTCCGTAATTATTCAACACTACGAAGATATACATGCGTATAGGTCGACGAGGGTCCAATTGTGCATAATAATTAATACAACATACGAGAATTTAGGTTGAGCCTGATCAACGAAATAAAGCAATAACACGGAGTATAATGCGCGATATAGCCATTAGCATGATTATCTTCCCTTCGCTAAGAATTCACATACTACCACCAACGATAAGTTTTGCTACTCATAATAGGCGTGCAATCAACAGAAATCATAGAAGAAAACATGTTGAAACATATATTAAAATAAGTAGAATAAACTATAAGATAAAATGTTACCGAAGGTTGTCAATCTCCGAAGAATTGCGAGAGAAAGCTATAGAGAAAGGTGAGAGAGAAGGTCTGGAAAAGTATGAATTTCGGAGAAAATCTGAGCAACTATATATAGGCCTCGAATAAGTGTGGGGCGGTTCGCCCGGTGTGGGGCGGTTCGCACCACGTCCCGGGCGGTTCGCCCGGGAGTATTTTTCACGGAATTCCGCATTTTCGACGCGTTTTTGGATTTCTTCCCCTTTTCGGACTCGGTTTCTGACTTCTAGTGGCCTTCTAACCTCCAGATTCGACCCCTAGACTCCAAATCCTATCCGGAAACCTTCAGATACTCCAAATAGGCTTCTGGAACACCAATTCCTTGTCAACTTCAATATAATTGCCCGGAAATCCTCGATTTTCAACCAAAACCTGTAAAATAAAATACACATTCATCACTAAGTTACAAAGAATCAAAGAGAAAATATCCCCAAAACAAGCTCTAGGGTTTATGTCTTGAAAAATATGAAAAGAGATATGAAAATTCGCAGATTTTGGGATATATATATATAGAGCTGTCGGAAGCTCCGCGGCGCACTACCCCGTACGCGGCGCTGCTCCCCGCACGCGGCGGTGCGCCCCGCACGGGTGATAGTGTATATGTCCTAGAGACAGTCCTTACTAAGGGCATTGTGCTCTTATAGAGGGCATATATGTACTATTACACAGGTCAACGTAATATAATATATGTTTCTTGCATTTTACTATTGAGTATCGCTTTCATATTTATATTATACCAGGCTACAGCATGTCATATCTTTATTACTATCTGTATTGATATTAAACATGTCCCCTCGGATAGATGACCTATCACACAGATAGTGGGAGCTATGTGAGTTATCATCTATCCCAAACTCTCCCTAGTCGAGGTTCATCTCGAATGTGGGGGTCTGAATGAACCAGACAAGACTAGTATGCGTGGAGGTTATACTTGTTGGAGCAAGTGTGAGCCGATCCCACGGTCACGGAACAGATTGTTGGACAATCGAGAAACGTTCCCATAACTGCGCATAGTTGTTCGAAGAAGCTTTATCGAACAATGGAAGTACCCACCGGACACTCCCATCGATGTATACTCTACACCGAACTGTCTACGGAAACCGGTAAGTTGTCGAAGTGATGCCATTCGTCCTTTGTACTTACAGGACTTTATCATCAAATTTGTTGCCCCATATCCTTGGTGGACCCGTCGATGTCAGCTCTGAATAAGCAGATGACCTAAGACACGATCCAGGATTATGGCTACATACAAATGGTGTTGATAAGTGATTCTGTGAAGGATTCATCTCTCAAGTGTAGCACAGGAGAGCACTGCTCATAGTCTGCATAGTTGTGTTGGTAAAGTCACTGGCCAGTGCAAATGATATATTATGATGGTCATCAGTATATCTTAACCAAGCAACTCCATGAGACGCCCGCGGATGTATTATTGGGATAGACACTTCATCAATCCTAGATACATTCGAGCAAGTCAGATGAAGGGACGTTACCATCGCCACGTTGAGCGCAACAGGCTTCGCAACGAAAGGGTTAGCTTTGAGAAACCTCTCAAACGTCCTCACGTATTAATATTGCAAATGGAACCGTCTAGGAATTCCATGTTGCCTAGTCTAGGACTTGCTTAATACGATGAGGCCCTATGGGTCACACTATGTGGTGATTCAGTCTATCAGAATATCCTTGAAGATCGAACCGCAATTAATTTAGAATTAGTTGTGACTGATGGATTATAATTGATTTGGAATTAATTATAATATTTGGTGGCTCAATTAATGATTTGGAATTAATAATTGAATTGGCTAATTAATTGTATTTTATGTAAATACAATTAAAGATTATATTTTGGAAATATAATGGAGGTTTGATTAGAAAGGATATGTTAATTTAGAATTAACATATGCACTTGGGAAAAAATCTACTTGGAGTTTGAATTGCCTTAGAACTATAAGTGGATCCCAAAATTAGGACCCACCTATTGTCCCTAGGCGCGCGCGCGCGCATGATGGATAAGGGGAAGGAGTTCGACTCCTTCCTCTATTAGAAGTCCAAGGGATAAGTTAGATTTTCCTGAATGAGTTTGATTTGATTGGGAATGAATCTAGACTTGATATTGGTTTCCTTGTGCGATAAGAATTAGATTCTTATTCCTTTACGAAGTCTAATTGCTTATGCTTTAGGCTTCTATAGACTACTATATATAGTAGACTATTAGAGAGCTTTGATACATAGTTAAATACACAGTTTTGCACACAGTTATTCTACCCAGTTTTCTTAGAGAAGATAAAAGCTCTCCCCTCCTCCCTTAGCCACCCACGCGCGCGCCACCTCACCGGAGGAATTGCCGCCCCGTCTTCTTGATCACACAAAGAATATCCTAGCATTCTTCCGATAGGCTGTTCATCCGTGGATACCAAGGTTGAGGTTCTAGGAGCTGGAAACTAACTCTTATTGTCTTGCAGATATACAGAGCATTGTGGATATCTTCGACTTCGACGAAGGAGAAGATACACTGGAATATTACGAAGACTTGGAAGCTGCTTTGGAAGTAAGGTTAGTCTTCTAATTGACGTGTTTATATATATACGACATATTGATAATCAATTAACCCGTATGTTAAGAAAATTTTTTAAATTCCGCTGCGTACCCTAGGGGTAACTCTGACCATATTTTCTTACAGTGGTATCAGAGCACGGTTAATTGATTACGTATATAGGTATATATATTGTATGATTTTGTAGATATGTGGATGCAATTGATTCTATGATTAATTCGATTTTCAAAAGTTTTGTTTTTTATATAAATTTAGAGTTTATATTTTTCAAAAAAAAAAATATTAAATATATATATGTGACCGGACCGCCTACGTGACGCAGGCGGCGGGCGCCCGGGCGCCGCGGCCGCAGGCGCTCTAGGCGCCCGTGCCGCGGGCGCCTGCAGGCCGCGGCGCCGGCACCCGCGTGCCGCGGGCACCGGGGGGACGGGCGTCCCACATTTTCAAAAATATATATATATATATATATATATATATATATATATATATATATATATATATATATATATATATATATATATATATATATATATATATATATATATTTTCGGGTTGGACCCAAAATCAAATTTTTGAAAGTTTTGAGGATTGAATTTTATATTTGGAATATAAATATGATTTAATTGTAATTGTTTTAAACTAGAGGGGTTAAATTTAATTAGTATAAAGTTAAAGGGCTTATTTGTAATTTATCAATTTATTGTTTATTGCATATTAGTCCTTCTACTTTTGAATTTTAGATTTAATATCTCCAAGGTTTTTAAAATTACAATTAAGTCCTTCGTATTTTCGAAAATTGCTACTTGGTCAATAGAATTTTCGATTATTCAATCTAGTCCAAATTTTCAAATATTTCATAGAGATTATAAGTATGGGATTATAATTTTGATAATGAAATTATGAAGTCATTTGTCATCCACATAGGCTACTACTTGTTACATATGCTCTATATGCTATTGTTTGACAATGCATGTTTAAATACCATATTTTTACTTTCCGTTCGACCGCTATGCATGCGAGGGTAGGCGGCGCCCTCTTATATGTCGGACCGCATATTTATGTATGGGTAGGCGGCACCCATTATGTGCTTGACCGCGTTTAGAACTAGAATGGATAGGCGGCATCCATTACGTGTAGACCGTTCATGCATGATGGGTAGGCGGCGCCCTTGTTTGTTTGTAGATGACTGATAACAACCCTCAAGCTACAAGCCCCAACCAATATAAGTACAGAAATATATATATGTATGTATTTCTGAGATGCTTTTCATAGGGTGCTTTAATTCTGAACTTTCATTGCGTTTTCTTGTATTGGCGACCTCGTCTTACAGACTCGCAGTAATCGTCAGATTAGAGTAAGCCTATGGTTATGACTTACTGCATATTGTATCTAGCGACCTCGATAGGTACAATATGTAGGGCATCGGGTTAAATTAGATTTAACAACCAAGAGTTGCGTGACGCAATTGGATAGTCTTACTAGTCCTACCGGTCATATTATGCTATGCGACCAGCCCCCGTTGGAGTATAGCATAATATGGATTTGGATCTTGGCCACTACGGTAACTTGTTGGACATTACTCGTATGTTTGTTGTGGGGGCAAGCATATGTGAAAATAGTGGGAGCTAAACAGCCAAAGGACCTTGTTGTTTAGTTATGTTGACTGTGTATTTAGAAATAATATTTCAATAGTTGATTTATTGTTTTCGTTCTATATTATTTCTCCTTAGGATATTAGATATGGCGAGTATCTCGCTCCGTGCTGTCTTGGAGAAGAAAATTTTAACCGGACCAAACTTCCTAGATTGGATCAGGAATATACGTTTGGTGCTGAGGTACGAAAAGATTGAGTACGTCTTGGACGAGGTCATTCCCGTGTGCCCCGAAAATCAGACTACCGATCAGGTTGCTGCTTGGAATCAAGCCAACAAGGCAAGGTCTGATAAGCATCTTGAGGATGCTAGATCCGTGCAGTGTATTATGCTGGCGGAAATGAGCAATGAGCTGCAGAGGCAACATGAAAGCATGTTGCCGTATGAGATGTTGAAACATCTTGAGTCGCTCTTTAAGACAACAGCTAGAAGTGTTGAATTTGATTTGATCAAAGACATACACAGATGCAAGCTCAGTGAAGGCGGGAACATGTCTGAGCATGTTCTCAAAATGATTGGTCTATTTGAAAAGCTTGTCGATGCCGGCGTTAAGCTAGAGAACAAGATCATGGTGATCTTTGTCCTTCAATCATTGCCGAGTTCGTATTCGCAGTTCATCATTCAAAAAAGCTTGGGGGATAATAGGGCATGATGTGACAGGTACAGTGAAAGATTTCTTCCGCACAGGTAGACTGTTAAAGAGTATTAATACAACTCTTCTTACTCTCATACCCAAGAGAAATACAGCTAACACCATAATTACACGATGAATGCGAAGGACGTAACACTGCCTGAACTTCATAATCTGCTGAAGACATATGATCAAACTCTTCCTAAGAAGGAAAAGTCGATCATGCTTGTTGGGCAACCGTCTAACCCAAACCCGAAAAGCAAAGGTGCTAAGGGTAAGGGAAAGTCGGGAGCCAAGGCTAACACTTGGAGTGATAAGCCTAAGCGTCCGAACCAGAAAAGGAAGTTCAAGAGAAGTGGAACGGTACGCACAGATGAATGTCTTTTCTGTAAGCAGAAAGGACATTGGAAGAAAGATTGCCCAAAGCTTAGGGCAGATCAAGCTAAGAAGTCATCAACTTCTGGCTCAGGTATGTTTGTTATTGAAATGAACATGACTACTTTTGACTTCAATGGTTGGGTATTAGATACAGCCTGTGGCTCACACATTTGTAATAATGTGCAGGGGCTAATTGATCACATGCTAGTCAAGCAAGGTGAAATCGACTTGCATGTTGGGAACGGCAATCCAGTTGAAGCCAAACGCGTTGGACGCAGCAAGATAGATTTACCTTCGGGACAATGTTTAGAACTTGATAATGTTTATTTTGTTCCATCCATTGTCAGAAATATTATTTCCATTCCATTGTTAGACAATATGGGTTTTTCCTTTCGATTTGGGTTTTTCCTTTCGATTTGCGAATAATACTTGTTATTTTTCATTAAATGATCAGTATTATGGAAAGGCTCGCTTGATGAATGGTTTATATATTTTGCAAAGTAGTCTACCTTTATTTCAAATACATAACAAACAACCATCTTCAAGTAAGAAGAATAATCCATCTTATCAATGGCATTGTCGGCTAGGCCATATCAATGAAACACGGATTCAAAGACTAAGGAAGTTGGATTACTTAGAACCATTTGATTTCGAATCATATGGTACATGTGAATCTTGTGTTAAGGGTAAGATGACGAACAAACCTTTTGTTGGACAAGGTGTTCGTGCCACTCGCTGCTTAGAGCTCATACATACCGATGTATGTGGACCGTTTAAAGTCCATGCGCGTGGGGGTTATCCTTACTTCATTACCTTTACTGACGATTTCTCAAGGTATGGGTATATTTATCTTATGAAGAATAAATCCGAGAGCTTTGGGAAATTCAAGGAGTTTAGGAACGAGGTCGAGAATGAATTGAACCTAAGGATAGTCACTCTTCGATCAGATCGAGGAGGTGAATACCTTAGCGAAGAATTTATCGATTACTTGAAGGAAAATGGAATTCAATCGCAATGGACTCCTCCTGGAACACCACAGCTAAATTGTGTGTCTGAGAGGAGGAATCGAACCCTGTTAGACATGGTAAGATCAATGATTGGATTCTCGACTCTTCCAAAGTATCTGTGGGGATATGCACTACAAACTGCAATCTACATTCTGAACCGTGTACCATCTAAATCAGTGGAGAAAACTCCTTACGAGTTATGGAAGGGAAAGAAGCCTTCACTAGGCTATCTTAGACTTTGGGGTTGTCCTGCGATAGTCAAGCTGATGCTCACTGATAAGTTAGATGCCAAAGGTGTCAAAGTATATTTCATAGGCTATCCTCGTCAGACGAGAGCCTATGAATTCTATCATGCTGAAGATCACAAGGTGATCGTGTCTAGAAACGTGAAGTTTTTAGAAGCTGAATACCTCGAAGAAGAGAGGTTAGATGATATGATAGAACTTGAAGAAATTCAAGACTTTGACACGCGCGAACATGAGGTCTCTAAATCTTCTGATTTGGACTCAAGTTCAGTGGGAGCTTTCGAAGCAGACAAGGGAGATGATATGACACTTGCTAGGCATGTCATAGTCAGTGGGAGTCCTGTGATTACATCAACAGTTGAAACCACACCAATAGACCCCGTTGTCAACCAACCTGTGCAACAAGTTGCACAAGAACAGCCTCCCGCAAGGGAACAAGGTCGCGCCCAGCGACCGGCTGTATCAGTACCCACTGATAATGTTCGTGTTACATGAAGCCAGAAAAGAAAAGTACCAGAACAAGTCGAGCTCCGTAGATCGAAGAGGATCCTTAGAGGACCTCAGAAGCAAAGCCTTATGATAGAAGACATCAGTGAACTTGATGTCGGTTTATCAGATCGGGAAGATCCCGAGACCTACAAAGAGGCAATAATTGATATTGACTCAGACAAATGGCAAGAGGCCATGGAATTAGAAATGGATTCAATGTACCAGAACCAAGTTTGGAACTTGGTAGACTTGCCCCAAGGGGTTAGACCAATTGGGTGCAAATGGGTCTTTAAACGAAAGATAGATGCCGATGGCAAGGTACAAACGCACAAAGCTAGGCTTGTAGCGAAAGGCTACACGCAAAGGTATGGCATCGATTACGATGAAACCTTTTCACCGGTAGCAAAATTGAAGTCCATTCGAATTCTACTTGCGATAGCTGCCTACTATGATTGTGAAATCTGGAAGATGGATGTAAAGACAGCCTTCCTCAATGGCAACCTTGAGGAAGAGGTCTATATGGTACATGATGAACGTATTTTTGACGCGTTCATCTTGTCTTTTTTACCTTCTTTTGCTATCTTTTAGCCTTGTTTTTTGGTTAGTTTTGTAGAATAGTGTCACGTTTATTGTTTTCTGCATTTTCAGGCACTTAGGAACGAAATGGCGTTTTTGGAGCTAAAAATGAGCCTTTTTGATAGAAAATGGCCCCGTTGAAGTTTCTTGATCTCCACGGCTTGTTCGTGAGTGCCTGAGAATCAATAAGCATTGAGAAGGATGAGTCCAAGGCACCCGAGGGCCGTACGTGGGCAAAAAGATTGAGTTGGAAGACAAAAATCTGCCCAGGAGCCAAGCTAAGCGCCTGGAATAGTGAAGCGCTCCGCTTCATTTTCAATTAGTTTTGGCACAGCAGCCAAGCGAAGCGCTTGGAGGGCCCAAGCGCTCCGCTTGGCTGCTGTGCCAAAACTAATGGAAAATGAAGCGGAGCGCTTCACTATTCCAGGCGCCCTTTCCAAGCAGTCCGCTTGGCAGCGGTTACGTTTTCGGATTTTCCTTCTTAAATCTGATTTTCAGTTACTTTTTCCATACTTTTGAACATTGGCTTCGTTTTGGCAGAGCTCCGAAGCCCCAAAACTCAGAGAAAACTCAGATTACATTGTATTTTTTATTGGATTAAAGGTTTTGGCATAGGATTGCATCCATTGTTTCATCTACGGAGAGGTTTTCATCAATACCCACCGATTAGTGACAGCTTGGTGGTAACATTGTATCATTATCTCTTGTCTAGTAGTTTCATTTGATGTATTCTATTTACAATTCATATGATTTGATGTCTATGTTGATGAATATGAGTAGCTAAATCCTTTGTGTTGGTGGTAGAATGTAGAATATGCATGCTATGGGTTATGTTTATGCTTACATTGAGGTTGTGAGTCAATCTTGCTGCAAATTCCTTCATATGATTCTTAGTTGCCTATAAAATATATTCGAATTGAGTATAGTGACAAACTCTTGGTCAATGAAAGCTATAGGATTGTATGTTAGAGATTTGCAGCATGCTAGATAAATGGTGTTAGTGACAAGCACCTCTAAATTATTGATAGTGACCTTTCATGATGTGTGTCTTGAAAGTTACCTAGATGAGTTGCTTAGCAGACTTGATCGAAGGTTGTACGCAATGAACTTGTGAGCATATTCGTAACCCATGCATGTGTATTTGATTTCTACCACCAACCGTTTTCCAAACTTGATTACAACAATCTGATTTCTCGTTGCTTTATTCTAAGAAAACAATTCTATAAACACTTGAACACGTTGTCTGAAATAACTAGCAAAAACCACTAACAAAGCCACGTTAGGTCCCGAGAGAACGACACTCGGGGACAACTTTCCATTGCACTCTAGTTTGTGTAGTGATAAGTGTTCTTTGGCTATTAAACAAATTTAATTGGTGAAAAACGACATCATCAATTTGGCGCCGTTGCCGGGGACTTAACTCCTTTGGTTGGTGTTTTTGTTTGGTTTTTTTCAGCCAACATCTCTTTCCCACCCCTTATTTCTTTCTTGATTGAATTGTGTGAAAGTTTTGCGTAACTAACAGAAACTTACAGTTAGTTGAAGGCTTTGTTGTTGGACAGGTATGGAAGAAGTTTGCTTGAACGAAGCTTTCAAGGTCCGGTATGAGGCGATAAGGAAAGAGCCGGCGATTTATCTTGAACCGTAGGCTAGGTTATATGAGGTCACTGATTAAATTCTCTATAGCATAGCTACCTTCCGAGATTCGCCTTGCGAGAATGCATTACGAGTCGTGGTAGAATACCGGCGCAATGTCGGGTTGTTACCACCACGTGATTTGAATGATGATCAGTTCTTGCGTCGGTTGTTTCCATGTGCTCTTACTGGAAAACCCAAGGAATGGTTGAGATCTTTGCCTGGGGGATCACTAAGGAGTTGGAAAGACGTGGTAGACGCCTTTCTTGATCGGTTCCTTTCGTCTAGGGAAAATGAAGAGCTCAAGAGGCGGATAATTGAATTCACTCAGCAGAAGGGAGAAAGGTTCTATGATGCTCTAGAGATATTTGAGCTCTACAAGAGCGAATGCCCACATCATCGGTTGAGCGAATATGAACTGGTTACTTGTTTTTATCGGGGATTGGATGAAGACTTGCAGTTGGTGATAGATGGTGCATGTGACGGTATGGAGAGTTGTACCGTATCACGAATCAAAGAGGTTTTGGGAGATTGCTCGTTGCGACACATAATCATACTCTTGTGCCACCGGTTGACTACTCGGAGATGTATCGAGCACCCAAGCCTATTGCCATTAGTTCTTATGATGACAACTTCGATTATAAAGTGAAGACATGCTCGGGCGAAAATATTCAATATTACGTCTATGAGGCTGAAGACTCGCAAGCTCAAGGTGAAGAGGAGTGCTTCTCCGAAGAGGAGGAGGAGGTGTTATCCACTCTAATGAAGGTTTGGGGAAATGTGCTCGAAGTAGCGGGTAAATACCAAGAGGATTTTGATACTAGAATGTAGTGTGTGTATGAAGTTCTAGGAGAATCTGAGGTCATGCTCGAGTTACTAGAAGAGAAAATGAGTGAAGAATGGGCATCCGAATGCCATGAGCAAGAGGAAAATTCACTGAAATCTCAAGCTAAGCGCTTGGGACAGCCAAGTGGGGGGCTTGAATTTTCAGTAGCTGAAAAAGAAGAAAAAAATTGGGAGTCAGGTGCCAAGCGAAGCGCTTGGCCAGAGCCAAGCGAAGCGCTCCGCTTGCGCTCTCCCAAGCGGCTCGCTTGGGACCTGGGAGCAGAATCTGAAATTTTCTCCAACCGAGGGAATTTTGAATCTTGAAGCGAGATAATTGAGGAGCTCAGGACTGATTTGGGAAGTGAAGAAGAGCATGGAGAGAGCTCAAGAGTTGAGGAAGAACTTGAAGAGGCAAACATACTTTTGCGGAGTGGCAAGGAATCAAGACCACCATATCCTTTGATGTATCCGTCTAAAGCTAAATCTTTGCCTAATAATACATGTGATACAGGTGATGATGAGCAACTGGAAAAGGAGGAGAAAGAAGAAGGGACACCAACTCCCAAGCTCGTTCCCGGAAAGGGAAAGGAAGGTGAGCAAGGGGGTGCACACCAAAAGGAAGGCGAACTTCATAAGTCAGCCAACCCTTACGTGCCTCCTAAGACACATCTTCCATTTCCAGGGAGAGTTAAGGAGGCCAAGAGAGATATTCGAGACTCACCAAAATATGGGATCTTGTCAAAAGTAGAGGTGAACGTTCCCCTTTTGGAATTGATTCAAAATATTCCCGCCTACACGAAATTTTTCAAGGAGTTGCGGAGTAATAAGAAAATCTTTCAAAAGGGGGAGGTAGCTGAACTCGAGATGGTTAATTCTGTGAACGAGTTACCCTTGAAACAAAAAGATCCCGGGAGTTTCATCATTAGTATCACCATGGGAAACGGCCGATCTGCAAAAGCAATGCTTGATTTGGGGGCTAGCATTAATCTAATGCCATACTCCATCTACAAGGCGTTGGGGTTAGGAGAAATCCAACCCACGAGCATGGTCGTTCAAATGGTTGATCGGAGTGTGAAACGCCCACTTGGGGTGGTTGAGGATATCCTAGTAAAGGTGGATCGACTCATCGTGCCAACCGACTTCGTGGTAATGGAAACGGCGGATGAGGGAACTAGTGCGAAAAAGGAGCACATAGTGCTTTTGGGCAGACCCTTTATGGCCACCACCAACACTTGCTTGGAGCTTCGAGGGAAGAAGATCACTATGGAAGTGCTCGGAGATACGGTACAGATTGAACAATACAAACAGGTATATGCTCCTGACTCTGAAGAAGCTATAATTGAAGAGCTTAAATTTGTTGATTGCTATGAACCCGTTTCTTGCGATTCTTACTTTGCTCATCATATTAGTGACCCTTTAGAAGTCGCCCTCACTATGAACCTTGAAAAAGATTATGTAACTGAAGAAGTCCTAGCCATGACAGCCCTCTTAGATAATGCACCCGAAATTCCTCTAGGAGAAGAAGTAGAAGAGTCTCTAGGAATAGATGAGGAAAAAGGAGTGACCCCTCCACCTAGTGAACCAACCCTTGAGCTTAAACCATTACCAAGCCATTTGAAATATGTCTTCCTAGGAGAGAATGAGTCTAAACCTGTAATCATATCTTCTAAGATTGGTAAGGAGGAAGAGGCTAAGTTAGTGGAGGTGTTGAAAAGAAATACCGGAGCCATAGGATGGAGCATAGGTGACATCAAGGGTATAAGCCCGGTGCAATGTACCCACAAAATAGCCTTAGAGGAAGATGCGAAACCTGTTAGGCAACCACAACGTAGGCTAAACCCAGCTATGCAAGAAGTTGTGAAGAAAGAGGTGCTTAAACTCCTAGATGCTAAGATGATTTACCCAGCTCCCTATGGCAAATGGGTTAGTCCCGTCCATGTAGTCCCTAAGAAGTCGGGTATCACGGTCGAAGCAAATGATAAAGGGGAATTAGTGCCCGTTAGGAAAACAACGGGGTGGCGTATGTGCATCGATTATAGAAAATTGAATTCTGCTACAAAGAAAGATCATTTTCCTTTACCATTTATTGATGATATGCTTAACCGCCTAGCTGGGCAAGAGTTCTATTGTTTCTTGGATGGTTTGTCAGGTTTCTACCAGATTTTTATAGCTCCCGAGGACCAAGAGAAGACCACCTTCACATGTCCTTTCGGCACTTTCGCATACCGTAGGATGCCCTTCGGATTGTGCAATGCTCCGGCCACTTTCCAACGTTGCATGCTCTCCGTCTTCTCCGACATGGTGAATAAATTTGTTGAGGTATTTATGGATGATTTTTCCGTTTACGGTGATTCATTTGATGATTGTCTTGATAAACTTGATCGTGTCTTAAAGAGGTGTATTGAATGTAATCTTACCTTGAGTTGGGAAAAGAGTCACTATATGGTTAAAGAGGGAATTGTGTTAGGACATGCTATTTCTAAAAGAGGGATAGAGGTAGACAAAGGGAAACTTGAAATCATTGAAAAGTTACCTCCACCTACTTGTGTGCGTGAATTGCAATCCTTCCTTGGGCATGTAGGCTTCCATAGGAGATTTATCAAAGATTTCTCTAAGATAGCTAAGTGCTTGAGTAACTTGCTTGCTAAAGATGTTCCCTTCAAATTCACACAAGAATGTCTTGACGCTTTCCACACACTTAAGGAGAAACTCTTAACAGCCCCTATTGTAGTCTCTCCGGATTGGAAACTTCCTGTTGAAATTATGAGTGATGCTTCTGACTATGCTATGGGTGCTGTTCTTGGTCAAAAGGTTGATAACCGTTTCAGAGTGTTTTACTATGCTAGTAAGACCTTAGATGCTGCTCAGATTAATTATACTACCACTGAGAAAGAATTCTTAGTGGTTATTTTTGCTCTAAGTAAATTCAGGTCCTATATTACTGGGTACAAAGTTTTTGTTCACACTGACCATGCAGCTCTCAAGCATTTGATTGCTAAGCGTGAAATCAAGCCTCGCTTGATGCGTTGGGTACTTCTTCTCCAAGAGTTCAAAGCGGAGATAATTGATAAAAGTGGCAAGGAAAATCTAGTGGCGGACCACTTGTCCCGGTTGCCAAACATTCCACAAGATGACACACCCGTCCCAGATGATTTGTGCGATGATCAGTTGATGCGCATAGAGTTGGAACCATGGTACACCGATATCGTTAACTTCTTAGCCACAAATGTGATGCCAACTCATCTCTCTGGACCTGAACGGCGTTCACTTGTGAGGAATTGTCGCCATTACATATGGGATGACCCGTACTTGTTCCGCAAGGGAGGAGAAGAAGTCTTGCGGAGGTGTGTACCCGAGAAAGAGCAATTGTCGATACTGAGATTCTTCCATGAGTTAGAATGTGGAGGGCATTATAGTGGCCAAAAAATCGCTCGCAAGGTGCTTCAATCCGGATTCTTTGGCCCAGCTTGTTTGAAGATGCGCGCTCATTTGTGGCGCAATGTGACTCATGCCAACGGAGTGGCAACATTGGCAAGCAACAAGAGATGCCCCAGCAAGGTAACTTAGTTGTTGAGCCTTTTGATGTTTGGGGTATAGACTTTATGGGACCGTTCCCTAAGAGTAATGGGTACGAATATATCTTGGTTGCGGTCGACTATGTCACCAAATGGGTAGAGGCTGTTCCCACCCGGACTAATGATGCCAAGGTTGTACTCTCTTTTCTTCGTGATGTGATCTTCAATAGGTTTGGGACCCCGAGGTCCATTATCAGCGATGGGGGAGCTCACTTTGTGAACAAGGTCTTCGCTAATCTCATGAAGAAGTAAGGGGTGACACATTTCGTTGCTACTCCATATCATCCTCAAACATCTGGCCAAGTGGAAGTGAGCAATCGGCAAATCAAGAAAATCTTGGAGCGGGTGGTCAAACCCTCGAGGAAGGATTGGTCCACCAAGTTGCCAGATGCACTATGGGCATATAGGACTTCGTTCAAAACGGTGATTGGTACCACTCCCTACCGGCTTGTGTATGGGAAAGCTTGCCATCTACCCGTGGAGTTGGAGCATAGAGCACATTGGGCTATCAAGCAATTGAACCTTGATATGGAGAAAGCCGGTGAAGAAAGACTTTTGCAACTCACCGAGCTAGATGAGCTAATATTGAAAGCCTTCGAAAGTGGTAAGATATACAAGGAACGAGCAAAGAGGTATCATGATACAGGCATCATCCGCAAGGATTTAGTCCCAGGTCAAAAGGCACTCCTCTTCAACTCTCGGTTGCGACTTTTTCCTGGAAAACTCCGTTCTAGATGGGACGGACCATTTGAAATTGTCCGAGTAGCACCCCATGGTGCTGTGGAACTCTTGGACAACAAAACCGGAGCTACCTTCAAGGTCAATGGCCAGAGAGTTAAGCCGTACCTAGAGCCTCTCGAGTCGACTCATGAAGTGGAAGTTGACTTGGTCGAGGTACCTATTGTATCTTAGTTCATTTCATTAGTCTCTTGTACTATTAGTTTGCTTTTGTAGTTGTGGCCTGTGTGCCTTTTGTCGTGATTCGTTTAGTCTAGTGTTTGTCTTGGTGCCTTAGGTGATTAAGATAGGAAAAAACATCGAAAACCTGGAAACAGAGCCAAGCGAAGCGCTTGGAAGGGCCAAGCGGTCCGCTTGAATCTTCAGTAAATTAAAAAGTTTACTGGAATTTCAAGCAGAGCGCCTGGAGCCACCCAAGCGCTCCGCTTGACAAGCGGACCGCTTGGCGGGAGCCAAGCGGTCCGCCTGGACCCTGTACCCAGATTTTCCTCGTTTTTTCCATTCTTCTCACCTTTGCGCACCCGTTTTCACTTGTTTCTTGAGTCTTTTCAGGTACTGCTCTTCTACAGGAGTTGGACACGAACCTTTATATCAGGGAAGTGTACTTTCAATCCAATTTTTCCTTTCTTGTCAACTTTTCTTTACTCGAGGGCGAGCAAAAGTTTAGGTTTGGGGAGGGCTCATTGGATTTTCAGTACTATGTGCTCTTTTGGTTTCGTACGTGCTTGTTGTCAGCTCAAGTTCTTGTGATTTGTCGTGTTTTTCAGTTTTTGCATGCATATCATCCCTAGATTAGTTGTTGCACGTTGTTGTGTGTGGAGTTTATTTCCAAGTCTTTTGAACTTTTTTATTGAGTAGACTAAGTGTTTATGACCATTGATCATATGTTGCATCACTTTGCAAGTAGTTTGAGGCTTGTCTCGCTTGGTTTGTCACATTCGCATGTGCACTAGTTAAGCTTAGTAGTCTCGACATCACCTTGAGTGGTGTTTCTTCTGTTGCGGTTCACGATGGCCTTATGAAATGATGCACGTTAGAGTCTATGGTTGTAACCCGTGTAATTATGTACGTAAGAGGCGACAAGTTCTTCACCTCGATTAGAGATTGCCAAATGCCTAGGAAGGAGGTAGTGTGAGGTGTGCGATTCCTTGTATTAAACCTATTCTATCGAATAGGTTTGGGGAGGGGGTTGCCTTATTGATCTTGTCTTTCGTCTTTGAGTCGTTGTAAAGTTTTCTTTTTCTTTTTCTTTTGTTTTGTGTCCCAACCTATTCTCTCGAATAGGTTTGGGGAGGTGTCTTTGTAAAAAGTTTTTCCCTTTTTCTTTTTCGTCTTTGTGCTCAAACCTATTCTCTCGAATAGGTTTGGGGTGGTTTTTGACACGTAGTACTGCTGCTTGCCTAGCTATGTAAAAAAAAAAAAAAAAGAGAAAAAAAAGAGAGAAAAAGAAAATAAAAAAAGAAGAAAAAAAAAGAGAAAAGAAAAAGAGAAAATAAAAAAAAAGAAGAAAGAAAATAAAGAATAAGACCCAAAAGCAAAAGAAGGGTCGCCGTAAGCCAAAAGCAGTCTAGTAAAGTGTCAAGTGTCATGTAAATATTTGTTATTGTGAAGTTATCGAGTTGTAAATTCTATCTTTCGTTTCGTGTCGCCTTTGTCCAAGGCCTGTTCTTGACCACCCTCGTCTTGCTATTCAAGAAGTGGTTGAAAGAGGTTCGTTCTTTGAGAGTCTGCGTAGAATAGGGGAGTGTCTTCTCTTTCTAGGGAACCCTCCTTCGTTTGATGAGAGCCAGTATTGGTTCGCCCTCTCTTGAGGAAAAGTCTCGCTTGGTGAACAGTAGTAAGCCCTCGGTTTCATAGGCACGGGCCAATTGTAGTATGATAATATGCATCATTGTGTCGTCACTGACCATGTCCAGGTAGAAGATGTTACGAGAGACTCCTTTGCTTAACCAAGTTAGCATGAGAATGTGTATATTCGCAATCGAGGCTTTCTTCAACCTACTTGCATGTCATGCTCGTTTGGTTTTGTTCATAAGCATTTGGTAGATTCAATAGATTAGTTCACTTTACTTGGCATGAGATTCCTTTTGTGTTGCATTTAGGATAGTTTGTTGCTTGAGGACAAGCAAAGGTTTGGTTTGGGAGTTTGATGAACGTATTTTTGACGCGTTCATCTTGTCTTTTGTACCTTCTTTTGCTATCTTTTAGCCTTTTTTTTTTGGTTAGTTTTGTAGAATAGTGTCACGTTTATTGTTTTCTGCATTTTCAGGCACTTAGGAACGAAATGGCATTTTTGGAGCTAAAAACGAGCCTTTTTGATAGAAAATGGCCCCGTTGAAGTTTCTTGATCTCCACGGCTTGTTCGTGAGTGCTTGAGCATCAATAAGCATTGAGAAGGATGAGTCCAAGGCACCCGAGGGCCGTACGTGGGCAAAAAGATTGAGTTGGAAGACAAAAATCTGCCCAGGAGCCAAGTTAAGCGCCTGGAATAGTGAAGCGCTCCGCTTCATTTTCCAGTAGTTTTGGCACAGCAGCCAAGCGAAGTGCTTGGAGGGCCCAAGCGCTTCGCTTGCCAAGCGCTCTGCTTGGCCTTTCCAAGCGGTCCGCTTGGCAGCGGTTACGTTTTCGGATTTTCCTTCTTAAATCTGATTTTCAGTTACTTTTTCCATACTTTTGAACATTGGCTTCGTTTTGGCAGAGCTCCTAAGCCCCAAAACTCAGAGAAAACTCAGATTACATTGTATTTTTTATTGGATTAAAGGTTTTGGCATAGGATTGCATCCATTGTTTCATCTACGGAGAGGTTTTCATCAATACCCACCGATTAGTGTAAGCTTGGTGGTAACATTGTATCATTATCTCTTGTCTAGTAGTTTCATTTGATGTATTCTATTTACAATTCATATGATTTGATGTCTATGTTGATGAATATGAGTAGCTAAATCCTTTGTGTTGGTGGTAGAATGTAGAATATGCATGATATGGGTTATGTTTATGCTTACATGAGGTTGTGAGTCAATCTTGCTGCAAATTCCTTCATATGATTCTTAGTTGCCTATAAAATATATTCGAATTGAGTATAGTGACAAACTCTTGGTCAATGAAAGCTATAGGATTGTATGTTAGAGATTTGCAGCATGCTAGATAAATGGTGTTAGTGACAAGCACCTCTAAATTATTGATAGTGACCTTTCATGATGTGTGTCTTGAAAGTTACCTAGACGAGTTGCTTAGCAGACTTGATCGAAGGTTTTACGCACTGAACTTGTGAGCATATTCGTAACCCATGCATGTGTATTTGATTTCTACCACCAACCGTTTTCCAAACTTGATTACAACAATCTGATTTCTCGTTGCTTTGTTCTAAGAAAACAATTCTATAAACACTTCAACACGTTGTCTGAAATAACTAGCAAAAACCACAAACAAAGCCACGTTAGGTCCCGAGAGAACGACACTCGGGGACAACTTGCCATTGCACTCTAGTTTGTGTAGTGATAAGTGTTCTTTGGCTATTAAACAAATTTAATTGGTGAAAAACGACATCATCAGTACAGCCGGAAGGCTTTATTAGTAAACCCAGGCCAACTGTTGTATGCAAATTACAAAGATCCATCTATGGGCTAAAGCAAGCGTCAAGGAGCTGGAATATCCGCTTTGATGAAGCTGTCAAATCATTTGACTTCATCAGAAGCAAGGAAGATCCCTGTGTCTATGCGAGACACAGCGACAAAGGAGTTGTTTTCATGATCATTTATGTAGATGACATTTTGATCATGGGAAACAATGTCTCTATGCTAGAAGAGACTAAAGTTTGGTTATCAAGTACCTTCTCGATGAAGGACTTGGGTGAAGCGAACTACATCCTAGGGATCAAGATCTTTAGAGATAGATCCAACAGGATGTTAGGAATGACACAGTCCACCTACATCGACAAAATACTGAAGCGTTATAAGATGGACGACTCAAAGAGAGGCTTTCTCCCAGCTAGGCATGGGATTGTCTTATCAGTTAAGGATGGTCCTAAAACTGATGAAGAAAGAAATGCAATGAGTCGTGTGCCCTATGCTTCGGCAGTAGGGTCTATAATGTATGCAATGAATTGCACAAGGCCCGATGTGGCATATGCGCTTAGTGTCACTTGTCGGCACCAACAGAATCCAGGAGTACCTCACTGGACTGCTGTGAAGAACATTCTTAAGTACCTTAGACGGACTAAAGAGATGTTCTTGGTGTTTGGTGGAGAACCAAAATTAAAGATGTCTGGGTATGTCGACGCTGGATTTGAATCAGATCCTGATGACTTTAAGTCACATACAGGATACGTATTCAAAATGAACGGAGGAGTTGTCTATTGGAAGAGTTCTAAGCAAGCCACGGTTGCTGACTCATCCACAGAAGCCAAGTACATTGCTGCATCAGAAGCATCGAAAGAAGCTGTCTGGATTTCAGAGTTCTTGAAGGAATTGAGGGTTGTTCCTGCTCCCAGTCCAATAACGATTTATTGTGACAATGATGAACGCGGATTTGTCGGTTCCGGTTCAGTCAATAAAACTGTAGTGTAGCAGTAGAATGACTCGAGTGTCGTTCTCTCAGGACTATAACTAGCTTTATCAAATCTAATTTAGAATATAAAAACAGCAGACAGATAGCAAAAGGGGTTTCTAGTAGATAATGGAGATTGGTGATAGTATGATCCTTCTTAGCATAACGGGTCGATAATCATGCATAAATTCCTCGGTCTTACATAGAGATCTTTGAATCAATCTAGTGTCCTGTTGCAATTTATTAAGCACTACGAAGATAATTGGTCTGACAAGTCAATCACTATTGTCCTAATGTGTTCCGTAATTATTCAACACTACGAAGATAAACTCGCGCACAGGTCGACGAGGGTCCAATTGTGCATAATAATTAATACAACATACGAGAATATAGGTTGTGCCTGATCAACGAAATAAAGCAATGACACGGAGTATAATGCGCGATATAGCCATTAGCATGATTACCTTCCCTTCGCTAAGAAATCACATACTACCACCAACGATAAGTTTAGCTACTCATAATAGGCATGCAATCAACATAAATTATAGAAGAAAACATGTTGAAAGAATATAATAAAATAAGTAGAATAAAACTGTAAGATACAAAGTTACCGAAGATTGTCAATCTCCAGAGAATCGCGATCCTACGAGCTCCAAACTGCTATGAAAAAGAGTCCCCTAAGCTACGGACCCCCAGAACAGGCTCTGGGAAGTCCCTACCTAAAACTACAGAGAGAGGTGAGAAAGTAGGTCTGGAAAGATATGATTTTCGGAGAAAACTGAGCAACTATATATAGGCTTCGAATTATTGTGGGGCGGTTCGCCCCACACACGCGGCGGTTCGCCCGGTGTGGGGCGGTTCGCCCCACCTCTGCGGCGGTTCGCCCCGGAGAGAAATTCGCGGAATTCCGCGTTTTCGACGCGTTTTTGGATTTCTTCCCCTTTTCGGACTCGGTTTCTGTCTTCTAGTAGCCTTCTATCCTCCAGATTCGGCCCCTAGAATCCAAATCCTATCAAGGAACCTTCAGATACTCCAAATAGGCTTCTGGAACACCAATTCCTTGTCAACTTCAATATAATTGCCCGGAAATCTTCGAATTTCAACCAAAACCTGTAAAATAAAATCTAAAGGGAAACGTGACACTATTCTAATAAAATGCATTAAAATATAGCTAAATTAACATAGAGGATAGCTAAAATAGGTGAAAAAGACTCGAATGAAAGTGTAAAATACACATTCATCAAACTCCCAAAACCGAACCTTTGCTTGTCCTCAAGCAACTAAGCTAGACTCTAATGCAAAAAACATGCAAGACACAAAATGGAGTCTCATGCCAAATAAAATGAACTAATCTACTGAATTTATCAAATACCATATGAACGAAAACCATATAAATCAAAGCATGAATATAGGTTGAAGAATACCTCGATTGACTTATACACATCCACATAAGCACTTATGTCAAGACAAGATAGTCTCTCGTAACATTCTCTACCTGGACCTAGTCAGTGACGACGTAATGAAGCATGCTATGATACGAATGGTTGTCCCGTGCCTATGAAACTGAGGACTTACTGCTGTTCCACCATGTTAAGACTTTCCCTCAAAGAGGTCGAACCAGTACTGGCTCTCATCAAACGAAGGAGGGTTCCCTATAAAAGATAACACTCCCCTATTCTACCCATCTCTAAAGTAAAGTCTTAAGCTATTCACCACTTCCTGAATGGCAGAACGAGGGTGGTCTAGAACAGAAAAAATTACAACACGATTACGAATATTACAAGAATTAAAAAAATGAGACTCAACACTTTACTAAACTGCTATTTGGCTTTCTTTTTTGGACCCTTCCTTGCTTTTTTTGGGGTCTTTTCTTTTTTTCTTTTTTCTTTTTTTTCTGGAATTTTTCTTTCTTTCTTTTTTTTCGATTTTTTTGCCAGCAGTAGCATAACAAGAAGAGAAATAAAATGACTCACACGACTTCCCCAAACCTATTCGAAAGAATAGGTTGGAGTACAAAGTTTTCGAGAAAAAATAAAATCACGATACGGAAATGAAAAATAGAAATAAGTCTATGACGGTTTAACCCCCTTCCCAAACCTATTCGGAAGAATAGGCTATAAACAAAGGATCACACAACCTCACACTACCTCCTTCCTAGGCATTTAGCAATCTCAAAGCATGGTGAAGACTTGTTGCCTCTTAGGTACATAATTACTCGGGAAAACAACCATAAGACCCTAACATGCATCATCCTATTATAAAGGCCTTCGTGAACCGCAGTGGAGAAAACACCACTAAGTGATGTCGAGACTACCAAGCTTAACTAAGTGCAATACATAAATGTGACAAGCCAAGCGAGAAAAACCTCAAACAAATTCATAGAGATGAAGCATACGATTAATGGCATAGTTAGTTGATCTACCCAATAAAAAAGTTCAAAAAATTTGGCAATAAACTCCATATAAAATATGCAAGACTATCCTAGGAAAGCAGTAAACGTGCAAATGCAAAAAAATTCACGAGTTTTTCATAAGCAAGATAAGTATAGAGATAACCAGCGATAACCTCCTCCCCAAACCTGAACGTCGTCGCTCGTCCCGAACGCCGAAAGTGGATCCAAGGTGAGAGCTAATGCTTGTATAAGTTACCTATAATACTCAATCAAACTCGTGAGAAAAAATCTAAAGCGGTAAAGAAAGCGATTAAAGAAAGCGATAAAATCTCCGGGTTGCCTCCCGGATAGCGCCATTGTTTAAAGTCTTTGACTCGACTCCTGTCTGCGCCTATCTCTTCTTTCTGCGGGTACTAGTCTTCCCCTTCATCGATCTCCTCTCCATGCCACGAACCTGTGAATAAGAAAGAATATAGGTTGCAAGACCACAGTAGTGAGTAGTGAAAGAATTATCAGGCGGATCAGGTGGATCAGATATGGCTTGCAACACATGTTGCTTGCCTTCCACTTCAATAGTGCAAGTTCTTTGGCAGATGTCCATCACGGAGCGTAGCTTAGTCAAGAACGTTCGTCCCAAGAGAATGACATCCCCCGTCCCAGGTGCAGACGCCGGCATAACTACAAAATTGGTGTATACAAATGCTTCACCAATCTTGACCAACACATTTTTCACAACGTCTTCGGGTCTCACAAAGGATCCATCCGCCAGTTGCACAATAGCCCTATGGTCAGATAGTTTTCCAAGATTACTCTTCTCAAACACATTCAAAGGGAGTACGTTCGAGTAAGATCCCGTGTCTAGTGTGGCACGGACATCTTCAAGTTCGCCAATTCCGACCTTAACATCGAAACTTTGAGGGAGTGGCTCGGGATTCTCTTGCTTCTTTCCACTCTCATCAGTACCAAGGTCCTTCTCTTCTTCCTTGGCTAGTGGAGGCTCTTCATCCTTGTAACACTCGCACTTAGCAACTTGCTTAATGGTGATTTCCACTGGTTGATCTCCCACCAAGTTGATCGACATGGACCCCTCAGTGCTCCTATGTAACTTCCCTTGCTCTCTACTAGCTCTAGCTTCCAATTGATCCAGACGAGCATTGATCCTTGCCGAATCCTCCTCGTATCTCTTCAAAAACACTTGGGTGAAATCCACCAATTTCTGTAAATTATCCAAAAGAGTTGCTGACTTGGATGTAGATGCTTCGTCCTTAGGAGTAGGATTACTAAGGTTTCCCAAGTGAACATCTTCTCGTGCTAGATCTGATCTACACATATGAGCCCCATGCCCATAATTCTTGCACACCCTACATACCCCGTTGGATAGAGAAGTTCCGATTAGGCCACTTAGGGCTTGCCTCATCTGATTGGCGAAACCATCGAACCTATCGCCACTCACACCATTCACTTCATGCATTGGGATCTCCTGGTTTGGTGGGGCCTCAAGTCCACGCCTTCTAACCATTGCTCTTGGATCCTTGGATTGAGATCCTTTAGCAAGCCTTTCGAAACACGCCCATACATCCTCGGCGGTCTCTTCCCAGATAGTACCACGGCATTGGAAATCCACCACCTGTTGACTCTCATATGTGAGTCCATTGTAGAAGTGCTGGACAAGATCAGGAAGCCCAAAACCATGGTGTGGACACTTGTGCATGAGGTCCTTGAACCTCTCGAAAGCGGTGTAGATGGTCTCATTATAGTCCTGTTTGAATCCTGTGATTTGCGCTTTAAGCGCGGTAGTCAATGTGTGAGGAAAGTATTTCTCCATAAAAGCATAATACACCTTGTCCCAGGTGTCTAGTAATCCGGCTTCCAGAGAGCCTAACCATGCCTTGGCTTCATCACCAAGCCCCATAGCAAAAACCTTCATCCTTAGCTCATCGTCCGTTATCCCTGCTCCGGGCCTTGGAAGATTGTTGATAAAATCGTCAATATCATTCAGGTATTCCATAACATCTTCCCTAGCCAACCCATAGAACCTCGGGAGTTGCTGGTACATGCAACTTTTGATTTCCAAATCTCGAGTTGCAGCAGAAAGAACAATAGCTGGACCTCTCATCAGTGCTTTGTTGGGTTGAACCCATGATTTCAAAAGTGGGCGAGCCATCACAAGACCTGAATATCTGTGACAAGCTAGGAAAGGAGTATCAGAGAGAGATTAAAAAGGAAAACTAAAACTACTAGAATTAGAAATTGAATGCTGAAAATATAAACAAATAAAACAGAAAAAAGGAGTATAGTCCCCGGCAACGGCGCCAATTTGATGAACGCGGATTTGTCGGTTCCGGTTGAGTCAAATAAAATTTTTATTTAGCCAAAGGCAATCCACAACTACAACGAAAACCGTAGTGTAGCAGTAGAATGACTCGAGTGTCGTTCTCTCAGGACTATAACTAGCTTTATCAAATCTAATTTAGAATATAAAAACAGCAGACAGATAGCAAAAGGGGTTTCTAGCAGATAATGGAGATTGGTGATAGTATGATTAGCATAACGGGTCGATAATCATGCATAAATTCCTCGGTCTTGCATAGAGATCTTTGAATCAATCTAGTGTCCTGTTGCAATTTATTAAGCACTACGAAGATAATTGATCTGACAAGTCAATCACTATTGTCCGAATGTGTTCCGTAATTATTCAACACTACGAAGATAAACTCGCGCACAGGTCGACGAGGGTCCAATTGTGCATAATATTAATACAACATACGAGAATTTAGGTTGTGCCTGATCAACGAAATAAAGCAATGACACAGAGTATAATGCGCGATATAGCCATTAGCATGATTACCTTCCCTTCGCTAAGAAATCACATACTACCACCAACGATAAGTTTAGCTACTCATAATAGGCATGCAATCAATAGAAACCATAGAAGAAAACATGTTGAAAGAATATAATAAAATAAGTAGAATAAAACTGTAAGATACAAAGTTACCGAAGGTTGTCAATCTCCGGAGAATCGCGATCCTACGAGCTCCAAACTGCTATGAAAAAGAGTCCCCTAAGCTACGGACCCCCAGAACAGGCTCTGGGAAGTCCCTATCGAAAACTACAGAGAGAGGTGAGAAAGTAGGTCTGGAAAGATATGATTTTCGGGGAAAACTGAGCAACTATATATAGGCTTCGAATTATTGTGGGGCGGTTCGCCCCACACACGCGGCGGTTCGCCCGGTGTGGGGCGGTTCGCCCCACCTCTGCGGCGGTTCGCCCCGGAGAGAAATTCGCAGAATTCCGCGTTTTCGACGTGTTTTTGGATTTCTTCCCCTTTTCGGACTCGGTTTCTGTCTTCTAGTAGCCTTCTAACCTCCAGATTCGGCCCCTAGACTCCAAATCCTATCCGGAAACCTTCAGATACTCCAAATAGGCTTCTGGAACACCAATTCCTTGTCAACTTCAATATAATTGCCCGGAAATCTTCGAATTTCAACCAAAACCTGTAAAATAAAATCTAAAGGGAAATGTGACACTATTCTAATAAAATGCATTAAAATATAGCTAAATTAACATAGAGGATAGCTAAAATAGGTGAAAACGACTCGAATGAAAGTGTAAAATACACATTCATCAGACAATACGGGCGTCGTCGCTGAAGCTAAGGAGCCTAGATCTACAAACAAGAACAAACATGTACTTAGAAAATATCACGTTATACGTGAGATTATAGATAGAGGAGAAGTTAGTATAGAACGTGTCTCTACCACGGACAACGTGGCAGATCCTTTCACCAAGGTCTTATCAGTGGAAGTCCACTTAAGACATTATGCTAATCTGGGCATTAGGCATAAAGGTGACTGGCTCTAGTCCAAGTGGGAGATTGATAGTGTATATGTCCTAGAGACAGTCGTTACTAAGGGCATGGTGCCCTTATAGAGGGCATATATGTACTATTACACATGTCAACGTAATATAATATATGTTTGTTGCATTTTACTATTGAGTATCGCTTTCATATTTATATTACACCAGGCTACAGCATGTCATATATTTATTACTGTCTGTATTGATATTAAACATGTCCCCTCGGATAGATGACCGATCACACAGATAGTGGGAGCTATGTGAGTTATCATCTATCCCAAACTCTCCCTAGTCGAGGTTCATCTCGGATGTGGGGGTCTGAATGAAACAGACAAGACTAGTATGCGTGGAGGTTATACTTGTTGGAGCAAGTGTGAGCCGATCCCACGGCCACGGAACGGATTGTTGGACAATCGAGAAACGTTCCCATAACTGCGCATAGTTGTTCGAAGAAGCTTTATCGAACAATGGAAGTACCCACCGGACACTCCCATCGATGTATACTCTACACCGAAGTGTCTATGGGAACCGGTAAGTTGTCGAAGTGATGCCATTCGTCCTTTGTACTTACAGGACTTTATCATCACATTTGTTGCCCCATATCCTTGGTGGACCCGTCGATGTCAGCTCTGAATAAGCAGCTGACCTAAGACACAATCCAGGATTATGGCTACATACAAAAGGGGGTGATAAGTGATTCTGTGAAGGATTCATCTCTCAAGTGTAGCACAGGAGAGCACTGCTCATAGTCTGCATAGTTGTGTTGGTAAAGTCACTGGCCAGTGCAAATGATAAATTATGATGGTCATAAGTATATCTTAACCAAGCAACTCCCTGAGACGCCCGTGGATGTATTATTGGGATAGACACTTCATCGATCCTAGATACATTCGAGCAAGTCAGATGAAGGGACGTTACCATCGCCGCGTTGAGCGCAACAGGCTTCGCAACGAAAGGGTTAGCTTTGAGAAACCTCTCAAACGTCCTCACGTATTAATATTGCAAATGGAACCTATGGGTCACACTATGTGGTGATTCAGTCTATCAGAATATCCTTGAAGATGGAATCGCAATTAATTTAGAATTAATTGTGAATGATGGATTATAATTGATTTGGAATTAATTATAATATTTGGTGGCTCAATTAATGATTTGGAATTATTAATTGAATCGGCTAACTAATTGTATTTTATGTAAATACAATTAAAGATTATATTTTGGAAATATAATGGAGGTTTGATTAGAAAGGATATGTTAATTTAGAATTAACATATGCACTTGGGCAAAATCTACTTGGAGTTTGAATTGCTTTAGAACTATAAGTGGGTCCCAAAATTGGGACCCACCTACTGTTCCTAGGCGCGCGCACGCGCATGATGGATAAGGGGAAGCAGTTCGACTCCTTCCTCTATTAGAAGTCCAAGGGATAAGTTAGATTTTCCTGATTGAGTTTTGATTTGATTGGGAATGAATCTAGACTTGATATTGGTTTCCTTGTGCGATAAGAATTAGATTCTTATTCCTTTACGAAGTCTAATTGCTTATGCTTTAGGCTTCTATAGACTACTATATATAGTAGACTATTAGAGAGCTTTGATACATAGTTGAACACACAGTTTTGCACATAGTTATTCTACCCAGTTTTCTTAGAGAAAATAAAATCTCTCCCCTCCTCCCTTAGCCACCCATGCGCGCGCCACCTCATCGGAGGAATTGCCGCCCCGTCTTCTTGGTCACACAAAGAATATTCTAGCATTCTTCCGATAGGCTGTTCATCCGTGGATACCAAGGTTGAGGTTCTAGGAGCTGGAAACTAACTCTTATTGTCTTGCAGATATACAAAGCATTGTGGATATCTTCGACTTCGACGAAGGAGAAGATACACTGGAATATTACGAAGACTTGGAAGCTGCTTTGGAAGTAAGGTTAGTCTTCTAATTGACGTGTTTATATATATACGACATATGCATAATCAATTAACCTGTATGTTAAGAAAATATTTGAAATTCCGCTGCGTACCCTAGGGGTAACTCTGACCATATTTTCTTACAACGGGCAGAACGCGGCCTGTGCGGAATTCCTCCTTTAGATCCTCGAATTCGGCCCCTTGCACGGTTTTGAGCTCCAAAACTTGATCTCTTGGCCTTGAAACTCGTCTCGGTACTCCTTGACACACCACGGTTGATCTCGTGGCACCAAAACATCATTGTTTCGCCATGAATTACATCCAAAAACGCGATTTCCACCTAAAACCTGAAAAGAACAAAAGAAATGGAAACGTGACACTATTCTAACAAAATGCACTAAAATGCATGCAAGAGGATAGCTAAATTGGTGAAAAAAGACTCGAATGATAGTGTAAAAAACACTGTCATCAGTGCTTGCTGAAACTGAGACTGACCACTTGCTGACAACATATGTGACCTCCTTGCTGAAGAAGTACTTGCATTTTGGCTCCAACATTCATATTTGAATTTGATTCAAAGGAACATTAAATGCAAAGTAAGCACGCGAAGAACATGAAGACAAGAAGACAAATGAAGAACGCTGTTGAAAGTACAAAAGCAAGATAGTGACATCTTAAGGTACAAAGCCTTAGAATTTGAATTTCAAACGGCTCCCTTGAGACACTATAAATATAGGTCATCAAGCAAGAGTAGAAGGTGTGTCAACAACGTGATCAATCTCTCACTTGTGCTTTAAACACTCAAATCCTTCTCTACTATTTACTGCCTATTGATCCGTTCCAAGACTTAAACTTGAAACAAAAGCTACTTGTGAAGAAGTAGAACATTGAAAGCTAAGAAATTAGTTAAGTGTTCTTTCTTCTAAACAAGAACAAGTCTTGACACCAGAAACAAAAAACTTGCTTACTGCAAAGTATTACAAGTTGTGTTTCTTTAGATAACTTGTTATAGCTGAAAAGTTATATTCAAGTCATCTCATCCCAAACCTCTCTAACTGATAAACACCCTTTACAGGCGTGAGATTCAGGGGGAATTAATCAAGCACAGTGTTGCTGATTATAGTCTCAAGTTTGGTGCAGAACAAGGTTACAGTTCTCTAGTTTAGGTTGGAAACAAGGCAAGTCTGCTTTGGTTTCTGAGAATCATTAGTGATAGGATTTGTAAGGAACCTCATATCTTATCATAGTGGATTCAGTCCTAGAAAGGACAAAGTAGATTAGTTGAGAGATTACGCCACTCTCAGATACCACTATAAAAGTGTTTGTGTGATTTACTTTACTCCACTTAGTTTTCAGCAAGTTACTATTATCGTACACTGTCACTCTGCTCACTTGCTGAAACTAGTTCTCTGATAAAAACACTTATTGTAAAAGACTTCCGCACTCTGTTTTTAAGTATCAGCAAACTCATTACTGAAAAGTAATAAGCACTTGCTGAGAAAGTTAAGTACCAGCAAACTCATTACTGAAAAGTAATAAGTACTTGCTGAGAAAGTTTTAAACGACGAAAAGTTTGAAAAGACTATTCACCCCCCTATAGTCTTTTCTTGTTGTTTAAAGGGACCAACAGAAAGGGAGTAAAAAATAAATTTTTTATTAGTGTCAATTTGATGAAGGGTCCATTACATACAACCACCTTTTGTTCACCGATATTACATCGACCCCCTCGTTATTCCCGAGTTTGCATTGAACACCTTTTTGTTCAACTTTAATTACATATAACCCCACGACTTTGACTTTTCACGCTCTAAATTGTGGAAAGTACCATTTTGCCCTCATCAAAATTTCTGCTTTTTCTGTTGGCCAAACAGCTTAACACTATGGGTCTATATGTAATAAAATTTGAATTTGTAGTGCTCAAATGAAAAAAAACATTAACAGAAATATTAAAAAAAAAACAAAACTAGTTGTAGGAATAGTGTTGGAACCAATTTTCAGGTTTAATAATATTTTAAAATTTAAATTCGTATGTATACCAACTATAATTTACATCGAAAAAATTAAAATCTATGTCACAACTATTTATTTAACTGGAAATCATCTATATAACTCCTACACATACTCTCTCTAATACAGAAGTTCCACTTAATTATGAAACACCCGCTCAACAATGAGTGAGAGAACTACTACACATACTCTATATTACCCAAATTTTCCATTTATTTTCTCATTTCTTTTTAAACTACTCTATTCTTTTGCCTTTTCCTTTAAAACATAATACTTCATATTATTTAAATGTTGTTAATTAATTAAAATAATATAAAACTTCATACTTTATATTATTTGAATGTCATTTTCTATTTATTTCAAATATTTTAAATGTTACAATTGGTTTATCAATAGTGAAATATATGAAAAATAAATAATAAAAAAATAAATGAAAAAAAGAAATTAAAAGATAAGAAATAAAAATAAAAGGCAGTTAAAAAGAAAAATAACAAAAGGATAAAACAAAATAAAAAAGTAAAAGAAAAAAAAATGATAACTTACGCGTTTGCTTCGTTAAGACTATTTTACTTTTGTAAACCGACATGGAGTCTCACGTTTGCTGACCAAACATTTTGTAAAATTTTTTACAAAAGTGCTGGAGATGGTCTAAAACATAGTTGGCGTTTGAGAAGTTTAGTAATGTAAATATATAAAAATATAAACATATTTTTAACGGATTCGTATTTATATATATATATATATATATATATATATATATATATATATATATATACATATATATATATATATGCGTGTTTGGTTGAGTGAAACGGAATATTGGATTTTTGGCCGGTCAAAAAAAATCCGGGTTGTGGGGTTAGATGTAATTCTGGGAATAAGGAGTTTTCATATGCAAAGAGGTGCAATAGCAAGGGTACTGTATGATATTATGTCTTTGATGAAATAGAAAACATTTGGGTCTATTGTGCAATAAAATGAAAATAAAGTTGTTTGGGTGAGAGAATAATCAGAAATTCCGGCAGGGGTAATATTGTCTTTTCTACAATTTTGTCCTTTAGATGTAATTAAAATGCATCTAGTTGGAGACAGAATGTAACTGATGAACTGATGGTCCTTTACATGTAATTAGGACATCTAAGAGGGGTACTGTATGCAATTCGTCCTAATAATAATAATAATAATAATAATAATAATAATAATAATAATAACCTTTTGTGGAGTTGATGTTCGCTCTGTTACCTCTAGCTCTCCTGCTCCCGAGTTTATGAAGTCTCTGGCAAAGAGCTATTTGGTTTCATTGATGCATCTGGCGTCACGTTATGGTTTGAGTCATCGGCAGAAGGCTCTTCTTAGTTGTGTCCGTGCACCTCATGCGCAGGATTTCTTATTCACCATTCCTATTGATGGATTGGGGCAGCGGATGAACCCTCGATAGTTCCGTGCTGTGTTGTGTTATAGCCTGGCAGACCCTTTGTTCCCTGATGGTTCTTCTTGCTCGAGTTGTCATGTGCGACGGATGGACCAGTGGGGTGACCACGTTGTTCATTGTTCTAGCGAGGTGGGGTGAAGTTCCGGCACAACCTTGTGCGTGATACCTTGGCTGACATCTGTTCTAAGGCTGATGTTGTTGTGCGAAAAGAGGTCCCTATGGGGTTCCTCTCTGATGATGGACGGGACCTACCTCCGGCAGACCTGTTATTATACAATTGGTCCCAAGGCCGAGACGCTTGCTTGGATGTCACTGGAATCTCTCCTTTCGCTGGTGGGGGCTTGGATTCATGGGTTCCTGGAGCTGCTTTGCAGACTCCCATTCAGAATAAGAAGCGTAAGTATTCTACTAAGTGTGCAGAACACGGATACTCATTCATCTCGTTCGCCTTCTCCACTCTTGGGGAGCTCGACGAGGAGGCTCTGGCTACTTTTTCGCGTCTCTAGCGCATGTGTGTTAGCCATTCCAATGATGTTAGGAGTGGTGTTTTTATTTTTTCTAGACTTAGCTTTTGTATTCAGAAAGGGGTGGGAGCATAGCTTGTCTCTCGACTCCCTTCCAATTTTGCGTAATTAATAAAAGCTTATTATTAATAATAATAAAAAAATTATAATAATAATAATAATAATAATAATAATAATAATAATAATAATAATAATAATAATAATAATAATAATAATAATAATAATAATAATAATAATAATAATAATAATACAAAATTACATCTACCACCCCTACTAAACACCCACTTTTCATCCTAATCCATCTTTCCCAAACAATTACATTCTAACCCAATCGGTTGACTAACTTATAAACCCCATCTCAATTCCTTGACAACAAGCATGCCCTTAAACCTTTCCTTTTTATTTTCTCTTTTCTTTTTCTGTTTTCATTTTTCCGTTCTCCTTTTTTTTTTAGTTTTTTATAAATAAAAATAAATTATAATTAGAAAGAAAAAAAAAGGATGAAGATGAACAATCCCGATCAGAGCTGAATCATCTTCAATCGGAGCTGATTGTCAAAGCAGAATCCCAAATCGAGACCAATGGGGGCTCTGATATGGTAGAGGGATAAGACGTAGTCTTCATGTTTGGGACGTAAAAGTAAAATTGATGAGGCAGAGGTGGATGAATTTGGAAGAATGAGAGAAGCTTGTGATGGAGATTGAAGATATACACAGATTAGATTCTTTTTTAAATTATTGGTCTTACGTATTAAATAAGAGCAGATGGCGAAATTAGAGTTGAAGCCCATGTGTGTCGTGGCATCGATGTCGGCAGTGATTATGTAGTAGGCAGCCATGGAGAATTGTAGATGAGGAAAGAGAGAGAATGAAAGAAAACGGAAAGAAAGAGAAAAGCTCCAATCGGAGTTACAGCAAGCTCCGATCGGACGGAGCTACTGTTCATCTCCTTCCCTTTTTCTCTTTTTTTTATAATTATTTATTTATTTAGTATTTTTTGTTAATAAAAAATTAAATAAAAGGAAAAAAGAAAAACATAAAAAATAATTGGGACTCATTTTGAAAAATAAATTTTTGTAGGGGTTTGTTTTAAAATAGTTTTGTAGACTACTTTGAAGTATAGTTAAATTATGTGGGTTAATTTCTAAATATTTTGCATAAATTTTGTAAAAATAAAAACATTTGGGATAAATGTATAATAAACGAAACATCCTGTTGTTTGGCAAATTTCAGAATCTGAAATTCAGGTGAGGGCAAAAAGGTAACTTTCAGGTTTTAGAGCGTCGAAAGTCAAATTCGTGGGTTAATATGTAATTAGATTCATATAGTAGGGGTGGTATATGTAATAAAAAATATAGTTGGACTAATCTGTAATAGATGAAAATAGCAGGGTATCAGATGTAATTGCTCCTAATAATAATAATCAGCACTACAACTCCTAATCGGAGGTTCTGCAACTCCGACGATAGAGCTAACAGCTCCGACGAAGGAGTTGCGAAGCTCCTTTGTCAGAGTTGTCTTACAGCTCCCAGATCGAAGCCGTAAATCTCCAAATCGGAGCTGTTAATAGCTCCAAATGGAGTTGTAAAGCTCTAGAATCGGAGCTTTACAACTCCAAATCGGAGCTGCAAAGCTCAGATTGGATTCGAATGGAATGGAACTCCGGTATCGGAATTCCGGTACCGGAGATGAAAAAAAAGAAAAAGATAGGAAAAAAGAAAAGGAAAATTATAAAAGGAAAATGAATAAAAATAAATAGAAAAAAAAAAGAAAGAAAAAGAGCAAAGGCCTTGTTTGGTTTGAACCTAATGAATAGTGATTGATTATTTGTCAACCCAAAATCTCGAAAATGGACCTAGACATAATTGTTTAAATAAGAGAGTAGTGGATGCAAAGAGGGGCAATAGCATGGATATGGGTAGTGTATGAATATTATGTCAAAAAACAATATTTGCACATCTCATGGAGATATTTCACTGTGCATACCCTCCTGGAATGTCTTCCCGAAGCACGCGCTCGTGGAAGGTCTTTCTTAGTCAGATATCCAAGCTTTACCCCGTAGTGTGACGAACTTATGTCATGGTATGATGTATGAATTTTAGTTTTAACTTCTAATTTCTGTATTTCTTGATTCTGGAAAATTTTTCATATCTTATTCACCACGGATTTGGTTTTTGATCTTTTTACTGCTCAGGAACTTCCTGAGGCTTCCACTTCTGTGGTCGGAATTTTGTCAGTAAATCCTAACTTTGACAATGCTGGTAATGACATCACTGTCAGTACTGCTCAAGAAGGTATTGTTGCACGTGGTCCAGTACGTTTTTGTCCATTTTTTACCTTCGTCCTATGTTGGACTTCGTTCGACAATTTATTAACTTGTGTCCTTTTGTTCATATCATTAGCCTGTTGCTGATCTTGAGATGGCTGAGATCCAAGAAAATGATCCTAAGATTAGTACGACCAAGTGTGGAACTTCCACGGGTTGGAAAATATCTATGGAGAATAAAAAAGCTTCGAGTAAAAGTGCTTCTGCTGCTCCTTCGGATATAGCTGATGTTAGTGGTTTGGTTGGCACCCTTCGTACTTCTAGGTTTGGATTGGCACCTTTGGGGAAGGATGCAGCCCGCATAAACTCACATATTTCGCTAAATCAGATTTTTATTGCGCATTTATCTCCTTTGATGTATTTCATTTTCTAACTTTTTGAACGTCAACATTGTGGAATATGAATTTTCCATTGATTAATGCAAGGATTAATGTACCGATGTACAAAGGGATAACAAAAATGTGAACTTAAGAAACAGATTGCATGGGAAAACGACAAGTTGTGATTCCTACACACCACATCACATACTCCATTTATACCTATCTCAATAAAAATGTCGCCTAGAATGTTTCTGTTCTTTTGGTTAAACTTCATACTAATGAATTTAGGGCCAAATGATACAACAAATTTAATTTATCACCACTAATTTCATCTTTTATCTTAATTTTTCTGCCTAGAACTATATGTAACACTAACCAAGCCGCAGATGGCTGAACCCATCATAAAAGCAAAAAGAAAAGGAAAAAAAAAAACAACGCAACAAATGGAAAATGGTAGTTTTCCGAAAACCACGAAATTATTACATCGTGCACCATCCGTGTAGATGTTAAGAAAAGGATGCATCGTATCTAAGAATATACAGAAAATTACATAAACCAACCACTTGAGGGTACCTAATTACTAAAAAAAGCTAGTTTAAATAACTAGTTACAAATAAGGCCATTCTAATTTATTTGGCCCTAATTTTCGCTCATTCTTTCCAATTGTACCCCTGCCCCTTTCTTCCTCTGCAAGCCGGCAAATAAACACGTATTCAATCTCATTTATTTCTCTCTCAGCTCGAAATCAAATTTCGTTCCATTTTCGTACGGATTTTTTTCCTTTTTTTCGTTTGAAATCGTGAATCGACTGCGTTCTTCGTGTTGTTTGCTATGGATTTGTTGATTTCGTTGAAATCGAACGGGTTGTGTTATGCGTGGGTGGTGAGGGGTGAAATTTCGTTTTCTGAATTGCTTGATGTTGCGGTGTCTAAGCTTAATCTGAAGGATTTGGATTCGACTCAGTTCCAGTATTGGATCGGTGAGAATCGTTATATTGTTTTCAGTGATGACGATTTGAAAGCTATGATTATGCTCTGTTCTGCCAATGGCATGAAATTTGTCAATATGGATGTTTTGGTTGGGTTGTCTGATGATTGCGTTGAAAAACCTGTGAAACGAGCTAGACTGAGCATTGATTGTGAGGACAGTAGATCTGTGTTGTCTGAAACTAGGGTTTCAGTGGGTGAAACTAGCTTTGGTGTTGATACTAGGCCTGATCTGCTTGAAACTAGGGATACTATTCTTTCTCTGGTTGAAACTAGGACTGGGATGTTTGAAACTAGTGATAAATTGGTTGAAACTAGTTGTGGTGTGGCTGAAACTAGGGCTGAAACTAGTGGTAGTAGGCCTAGTGGGTCTGAAACTAGGCTTGAAACTAGGGGTTCATGTTCTACGGTTGGTAAGGTTGTTTGTGCAGGTCCTAGCAGGTTTGCTTCTCAAGTGATTGTGGCTGAAACTAGTGAGGATCCACTAGTTTCAGGTCATGCTGCGCTGGTTTCATCTGATGTTCCTTTTAATAATAATGTCAATGAGGTTGCTATTTATGGAGGTGTGCCACAGGCTAGGGAGAATGTGTTGTTGTCTCAAGGGTGGCATAGGGAAATTAGGGAGGTTGGGCAGTCGTTTCCTGGAGGTGTGAAGGCGTTTAGGATTGCTCTTGCTAAGTTTTCGATTGCACTTGGTTTCAGGCTTAAGATTGTGAAGAATAATCCGCAGAAACTTAGAGCTATTTGTAGCAAACATGCTGTTGATGGGTGTCAATGGATGGTTTGCGGATTGCTTTATATTGCTAATGGCTGGTTTTACATTAAGGATTTGGTGAATGAACATACATGTGTGCTTTCGCCTCTTCTCGATAAAGGTGATCTGTTAGCTACTACACTTATGGCGGATTTGATCAGGGATTCAATGACTATCACCTCTGCTACTGGTGGCAATGAGATAAAGAAATTCTTCTGGGATTTATACAAGATAGAGGTTTCGTATAGCAAGGCTTATAGGGCATTGGAGAAAGTTCGAACTGATGTTTTTGGGGACTACCATCTGTCATTCAATGAGCTTGAGTGGTACTTGGAGGCTCTGAAGCGCACGAATCCTGGTACTTATGTTGCTCTCGATGTGAGTGAGTCCGATAACCGTTTCAAGAGGTTGTTCATATGCTTTGCTGGCTGTATGGAGGGATTCGAGCACTGCCGTCCTATTCTCTTTCTTGATGGTGCTCATCTGAGGTCTAGATTTAAAGGGTGTTTGTTAGCTGCTACCGGGAAAGACGCTAATGATGGTATGCCTTTCTTTTTATTCTCTTTGCGCTCTGAAACTAGCTTTTTGTGTGAGCTGAAACTAGCACTTTACTAGCATTTTGGTCTTGAAACTAGCATTTTGGTCTTTGAAACTAGCATTCTTGTATTGAAACTAGCATTTTGGTATCTGAAACTAGCTTTGAAACTAGCATTCTGGTCTTGAAACTAGCATTTTGGTATCTGAAACTAGCTTTGATGTCCCTGAAACTAGTATTGTGTGACCTGAAACTAGCATTAATATCCCTGAAACCAGTTTATTTTTGTGTTTTTTATCAGGTATATTCCCGTTTGCCTTTGCAATTGTCGATGCAGAAAACAATGAAAACTGGTTGTGGTTTTTGGAGAACCTGAATCAGGTTTTGAGAGAGAATAGGGTGATTGCGATGATATTTGACCGTGCACCCGGGCTAATCCAGGGTATCCCAGCCGTTTTTGGTGAGAGAGCTCACCACTTTTACTGTCTTGAGCACCTGAAGAGAAATTTGAGAGATTCTTTTGGGAAGTGTCGCATAGAGCGTAGTTTGAGGGAGACATTTGTGTTCCGCCTGAGTGAGTGTGCTTATGCTGTGAGTGATGATCTGTTGCAAGAGAAGCTGGATATGTGGCGTGAAGAAGGGTCACATGCTCTTGTTAGTTTCATTGATAGCGTCCCACTTGATCATTGGACAAATGCATTATCTCCTCCGATTCGCTATGGCGAGATGTTTTCGAATGTAGCTGAGTCTTTCAATTCGTGGATCGATGCAGGCCGTGGTCTCCCTGTGAAGCATCTGATTGAATTTATACGTGAGAAGGTCATGGTTCTTTTTGAGAAGAGGAGGAATCAGTCTCTAAACTGGAATGGTGTTCTATGTCCCGAAAGGGATAAGAAGTTCAGGGATATGGTGAGTGAGAGTCAGCACTGGTGGACTGTGACATCGAATGTTAATGTTGTGAGTGTGTATTCTAATCCCAGCGTCACAGTCGATCTGGATGAACGTACTTGCTCTTGCAGGTTTGTATTTCTTATTCATTTTCTGGAATGAAACTAGCTCTGAAACTAGGTTTTTTTTTGTTGAATGAGGTCCTGAAACTAGCATTTTAGCAGCTGAAACTAGTTTAATGATGCCCCCCTGAAACTAGTGTTTTATTGTGTTGAATTTAGTGTCTGAAACTAATGTTTTTCTTGATGCAGGTGGTGGACAGTTAATGGTTTCCCTTGTGCACATGTTGTTGCTGCGATGAAGAGGTCGAGGATCAGGATGGATGATTTCATTGACACGTATTTCCATGTTACTTCATATAGGACATCGTATTCCTTCCCCATCTTCCCTGTGCCGTCCATTTTGAAGCACCAGATATGCATGGAGGTTCCACCCAAAGGTATCAATCCACCGATTACCAAGAGGCCTCGTGGGCGCCCGAAGAGTAAACGTATCAGGTCTAGGGGTGAAGTGGTGCAGACGAAGCGATGTGGACGTTTTGGTCGTAGTGGGCACAATAGGAAGACATGCACTGCTCCTATTTCTTGAAGGAGTTCTGTTTCCTGTCTTGTTGTTCTTCGTTATGAAACTAGATATTTTTCGACTCTTTTTTGGTTATGTGTTTTGATGATTTTTTATTATTCTGTTTTTATCGGATCGTATCTTTATGAGACAATTACTTTCATTCATTATTTTTTGTGTTTTGATCTGTGTTATGTTATACAATCCTGAAACTAGGGTCTTATGATCCTCTGAAACTAGCATTTTTAGTTGTGAAACTAGCTCATTTTGGGGGTGAAGGGGTTCATGTCACTTGCAGCTATCTGAAACTAGCTGAAACTAGCTTTTTTAGGTGTGAAACTAGCATTATGAGGAGCTGAAACTAGCTCATTTTGGGGTGAAGGGTTCATGTCACTTGCAGCTATCTGAAACTAGCTGAAACTAGCTGTGAAACTAGCATTATTGAGCATCTGAAACTTGCAATACAATTAGAGAAACTAGTTCATATTACTTTCACACACATACTAGAAATTAACGTGATACCCTACGAACTAATAATTGTTTATACGTGATTCAACATACTACACAGCTACGATACTGATTAAGCTAACTAAACACCCCATAGCAGCACTTTTTTACCGCGCCTCTTCATCCAATGTCTCCTGGCTGAGATCGTACCTTTGTCCTTCACAGAGGAACGTCCTGATGATTTGTGCTCTGTACCGACAACATTCTTCGAACGAGAAGATATGATCTTCAGAACCCGTTGATTTATGCTCCAGACCTCATTGCCATTCACTCTGGCGTCGATGATCTTGAGGATCATTATACCGCATTCGACTCCTACTTGTTGTGGGCAATCATCATGGTCCTCGGATGTGAATGAAACACCTCTGAATCTCTCGTAGTAGCTGTCAGCATCTTCATCACCAACCGGATTGTCCATTCTTGTCTTTATGATTCTCTCGACAAAGTTGCGCTGTGGAAAATTGTAAATGTAAGGAAAGGGCTTTTTAGATTTCAGAAATGATCATGAAACTTGCTTTTATGTGGCCTGAAACTAGCATATAATCAGTTGAAACTAGCAAAATATTGCAATGAAACTAGCCTTAATTACCAAACAGTCATATAGAATATAAAAATACACACACATACCACTTTTTCACTTGCTATGTAGTATTCGTCAGAGTTGTCTGCTTTGTGCCTGAGAGTGTTGTAAAGGCGGAACTGTGATGTTGTTGTGTCCAACTCAAGTAGCACCCAGTGGCCTTTAATGATCAGCGGGAAGAATAGCACCTCTTCAACTGTGAGTGTTTTGAGTTTTGTTATTACGCCATTGAGCACACTCTCTTCCTCTGCTGGGGTCATTTCGTAGCTGAGCATTTCCTGCAATACATTTTTGTTTCTTCTTTTAATTAGGTGTCATTCTTTTTTTGTTAATGCAACGTTTAGTTCGTGTACTTACATAAAGCAGTGAGTCGAAAAAACCAAACTTGTTCTCCTTTGCCTTTTCATTCGCTTGATCCACCAGACGATTCCCCCATAGATCTACTGTCTGCATTTAAAACGAAGTCGTTATTTTTCAAATGAAACTAGCATTTTATACCCTATAAACTCCTGAAACTAGCATATATTGGCATGAAACTAGCATACCGTGCCATGAAACTAGCATTTTTCACCATACAATATCATGAAACTAGGAGACAACCTCATGAAACTAGCTTTTCATATCACACAATGTCCTGAAACTAGCATTTTATACACTATAAACTCCTGAAACTAGCATATATTGGCATGAAACTAGCATACCGTGCCATGAAACTAACATTTTTCACCATACAATATCACACAATGTCCTGAAACTAGCATTTTAACTCTCACAATGGCCTGAAACTAGCATACAATGAACAGTTTTTCCCTTACCACACTGCTTATGCAGTCTTCTCTGATCAGGTATGCTACTTCCTTCATCGTCATCCTCTCTGTTCCTTTCTTGTATATCCAACAGCTATTTTTTCGGAAACAAGAAAGTATTATCAGATCACATAGACACAGTAATTAACATAAGTGATATTTTTTAAATGATTTTAAGTGATGAGCATGCTGACCTCTTTGCGTTGTAGCTGTTTATCTTGACCAACCTATCTCTGTCATTCTGGTCGAGGTACTTTGTTGTCCTGTACTTGTTGTCAAAGGTGAGTCCTTCAACCTTACTGCTTGACTTGTGGTATTGTGTTGCCATTCCTGAGATGCTCTTGCCGGGGTTGTTGATTTGTTCCCCAGTCAACTCAACCGAGCTCTGCGACGCCGAAACTAGCATGTCCTGACTCAATTATTCCTGTGAAGATAGAACAATTGCATCCGACATCTTCAAATCTTGCACGAACTGATCCTGAGAAGAGGCGACCATTGTTGTGTCATGTGATGTCTTCATCTTCTTTTTATTGTCATTGTAGACAAACTGATCGTCCCTCTTCGCCGGCTGTCGATCTTTTTGCTTTATTCTCTGCACGTACGATGCTGGTTTCGATGTAGTGACAGGAATTGCTGCTATTGGTGTGGTGCTGTCATCTACATCGTCATCAACATCGTCGTGTTGCTGTTGTTGTGCCCTTCCTCCTCTCCTTCCTCTTCCCCTTCCTGTCCTTGCTCTCCCTCGCCCCCTGCCCCTTTCTTGTGTGTCTCTGTTGGTATCATGCACCATTTTCTCGTACTCACTCGCCTTCATCTCTAGCGACAGGTTTTCATTGCGCAAATCAGCTGCGACTTCCTCCACTTCAACCATTTTTTGATGCATCTGTGCATTTGTTTCTTCCAGGGTTTCTATCTTTCGTCCCATCTCTTGCACACTATTCTTGAGATCGAGATTTTCAGCCAATGTCTCATTCAGTTTGGCTTGAAGGGTATTGGTCGAGCTGTGTGCTTGCTGGATACGGTTATCTTTCATTGTCACACCAGCTTTCAGACTGCTGATCTCTTTATTTGCTTCTTCGAGCTTAGCTTTCAGCTTCTTGTTTTCAGCATCGGTTCTCGACACTAGGGTCAACAATCTCTCCCTGTCACTGTTGGATGAATTTAGCTCGGCTTGCACCGTTGCTCTTTCTCTGTTTGCTTGTTCAAACGATGCTTTCATCGTAGTATACATACTCATCATTTTTTCTGTTTGTCTTATTTGCTCCACATACTTTCCTTTGTAGTCCTCCTCCTCCTCGTCATCTTCCTCCTCGTCATCCTCCTCCTCGTCATCCTCCTCCTCTCCCGAAGTGTCTGAAACTAGCAGAGATTAGCATGAAATTAGCTTTTTTCATATCATACATTCTGAAACTAGCATTTTACACCGTACAATATCCTGAAACTAGCATAAAGTGTCATGAAACTAGCTTTTCATATCACACAATGTCCTGAAACTAGCATTTTATACACTGTAAACTCCTGAAACTAGCATATATTGGCATGAAACTAGCATTATAACTCACATAATGTACTGAAACTAGCATATAATGGATTGAAACTAGCATTTTACACCGTACAATATCCTGAAACTAGCATAAAGTTTCATGAAACTAGCATAAAGTGTCATGAAACTAGCTTTTCATATCACACAATGTCCTGAAACTAGCATTTTATACACTGTAAACTCCTGAAACTAGCATATATTGGCATGAAACTAGCATTATAACTCACATAATGTACTGAAACTAGCATATAATGGATTGAAACTAGCATTTTACACCGTACAATATCCTGAAACTAGCATAAAGTTTCATGAAACTAGCATACACTGACTTGAAACTAGCATTATAACTCACATAATGTACTGAAACTAGCATATAATGGATTGAAACTAGCATTTTATTGCATATAATATACTGAAACCAACATAAACTAGCATTATAAGTCCCACATACCATCATTCTGCCCCTCTTGTTGATCCTGGCTGTCTTGCGGATCGAGATTACCTTCTTCCCTCATGCTGGCTATCACAGAAGTAGTGCTGTCGAAGAAATCGCCTAATGCAAACGATGGTCCAGGAGTCAAATTTATTGGTTGTGCATTCATTGGCGGATCTTCTTGCTGCTTGCTGATCTCTTGCTCAGCCACAGTCGCTAGTCTGTCGATACCACTAGTTCCAGCTGGCTCTTCTTGCCTGCTCTCTTGCTCAGCCTGTGTTTCTTCTTGTTGATGGACCTGTTGTTGCTCAGCCTGTGCTCCTTCAATTCCGAGCAATTGTCTTTCCATTTCTGTCATTGGTTCCTCATCTTTTAACTGAAACGAAGAGCAAAAAAGAGGCTGAAACTAACATCTTGATATTTAATTTCGAATCCAAATCCAAACATACAATACGTTTTCCTGAAACTAGAACACATACCAGATTGTCCTCAATTTCATCCATAGTTTTCCCTACGATTGCACTGTACAAATGCCTGAGATCCCATTTCAGGCATCTTGGGAAAGCATTTTCTGCTGCTTCCTCTACGAGATGGGTGTTTTCGCATATGAGGTACTGCATCAAACGAAGCAAGACATTTTATTAAAAAATGGACCGAAACTAGGATGTTTTTGTATCAGATAATGCCCTGAAACTAGTGAAATTAGCATAAATACACTTACCATCAGCATTTGCAGACATCCGGCGTGTGTTGTGCTTTGAGGATCGAGAGAATCGTTGAAGTGCTCGAGTATCCTTTGTGACCAGTTGTACTTCTTCTCGGTCAAGTCACTGGCGTAGTCGATTTACTTCCAAGGCAAGTTATTGCCCTTGTTTACCATGAGTCCTTCACAGAGGAGGTACAAGACCACGTTTATTGCGAAATCACCCTTGTTCATCCGTTGCCTCTGTCTCACTTGATTGTTCAACCTTGCCTCTATCGTTGCTTTTGTCAGTTTGAAGTTACTCCTTGAATTCTTTTCGGGGTAGTTTCTGTTGACGAACTCGGTGTTCTCAACTAGCATGCCCCGCTGCATTTTTATTTTCACTGTCCCATCTATTGGACCGAAGAAGAGCCTCACTTTTTCCTCTGTTAATCTCACTCTTCTCGTACCAATAAGCAGTGTGCTTGTGTTCTTGTCATAACTGGGAATCACCCGCCTCAGGGCATCATAGTTCTTGAAGAAGTAGTTCGTCTGGACCTTTTTGTCAATGAACTTCTTCAACAGCACCCTGAATGGGGTTCTCATTAGTTGCTCTTCATTCTGTTTTAGGGGCAATGTTGCGAGAAATTGAGTTGTCAATCGCAGATCCCCTCGATTGAATATAGTTGGCACTGATGGCCCTGCACCTGAAACCAAGCAGAAGAACTTAAGATAATGCATTGAAACTAGCAGATATCAAATGAGCACGCACCGAAACTAGTCGAAATCAAAGGACAAATACCGAAACTAGCCGAAATCAAAGTAACAAACAATTGAAACTAGCATAAACTAGTAGAAATCAACTGAAACTAGCAGCAACCATCTTCTCATGCACTGAAACTAGCAGAAAACAACTGAAACTAGCAGAAAACAACTGAAACTAGCAACAACCATCTTCTCATGCACTGAAACTAGCAGAAATCCAACAGAAACTAGCAGAAAACAACTGAAACTAGCAACAACCATCTTCTCATGCACTGAAACTAGCAGAAAACAACAGAAACTAGCAGAAAACAACTGAAACTAGCAACAACCATCTTCCTATGCACTGAAACTAGGAGAAATCCAACAGAAACTAGCAGAAAACAACTGAAACTAGCAACAACCATCATCTCATGCACTGAAACTAGCAGAAATCCAACAGAAACTAGCAGAAAACAACTGAAACTAGCAACAACCATCTTCTCATGCACTGAAACTAGCAAAAAACAACAGAAACTAGCAGAAAACAACTGAAACTAGCAACAACCAACTGAAACTATGTTTACCCACTGAAACTAGCCAACATTCATGTTGATCGGCGTTTGGAAGTGACAAAATCGTGAAAAAAATCACTCAGAAACTAGGGTTTCGTACCTTTGTCATCTCTACCGCTTGTTGTTGCCAATTGGTTGTTCGATTCTGCCATTTTCGTAGTTGGGTTGTTGATTTTAGTACCTTTCGAGTTGAATTTCGTCGGATTTGGTTGAGAATTTCGTGTCTGTCGTTTCGTCTGTGTTGTTGTTGTTGGAGAGAGAAACTAGCAGAGAGAAATGAATTTGCAGTTGTGATAATGGCGGAGGCGAGAAATGAGGGGCAGTTTTGTCCACTCATACACGCCTGTTAGTGGGAGCGAGAAATGTGTAATTGGTTCCTTAAGATGGCTTTTTTTGTAATTAATGTGTCTTATTGATTTATTTATGTATTTTTCCCAAGAATATAACTTGTTACTCCATGAAATGACTCAAATTAAATTTTCTTACCAATTAGGGTGGGATTAATTTGAAAATTTGAGTTAGCAACACAATATAATTTTATGGTGTCTAATTTGTAAATTTTTTTTTTTTTTTTTTTTTTTTTTTTGAGACGGAAAATATGGTTTTATTCATAACCATCATCAAAGAGCCAACTTGCTCAAAGTATAACAGAACAATCAAAGCACTAGCCAAAGATAAGGTAAAAAATAAGAAAGGACATACTCACTAAAGAAAAAACAACCAGAGAAGAAAACTCCTGATAGCCAAAAACTGAAGCAGCTAGCCTGGTTCTGAAAACTCGAAAGGGAGGGAAATAAACCCCATAGCATCGAAGACAAAATCATGGCACAGTTTGTGTGCTAGCTGGTTCGCCTCTCTTCTTATATGTTGAACTTTAAATAGCTCAAAATCTGTGGACAAAGACTGAACAGCTGCATAAACGTTGCCATTGGGGCCCAACTGTGTCGAACCTGAGATAATATCCAGCACCACTTGCAGGGCATCGCCTTCTAGAATAACTTTCGAGTATCCCAGATGTTTCGCCAATTCCAGCCCCATTTTAGCAGCAAGTAATTCTGCGGTACCGACATCATGATGCGCGTCTAGTTTGCGCCTCTGCCAGGCTAGGATAAAGCCAGTATGGTCGCGGCAAACTGCAGATATACCACCGAGCGAGCCGTCAAATGGGACGGCTGCGTCGAAATTAATCTTAACCACACCAACACAATATAATTTTATGGTGTCTAATTTGTAAATTTTAGAAAGCGTAATTTCTTTTCCCATGAAATTGGAAAAAAAATTGCTTTCTCAACATGATTGATTAGTTCTAATGGATCCATATACTTTGAAATTGAAAAAAAAAAAAAAAACATTCATTAGCATTAATTAAGATTTTAAAATTTGAAATTTACTCTGTCAAAATTAGACACTTCGGGAAGCAATTTAATTGCTTCATTACTTATACAATTCATTGGTGTCATGATACAGGATCAGCTGGTTTCAATTTGCAGAGTTTAATTAATGAGGCCTAATGATTTGGAAATAATGGCAACAACAACGGGAAATTACAAGATCATGAATATAATGTTTCATTGCTATAAAATAATGCTCTTAAAGCATCAACACAGAAAACCATAATCAATATATTTTCAGTTCCAGAGTCCAGACAAACTATCAATACAAACATATAATGAGCTCATCAAGCAAAGCTAGACCAAGAACAAACACAGGCCGCAAGAAAGTAAAAATCGAGAAGATGCAAAATGAGAGTAACCTTCATGTTACCTTCAGCAAGCGTCGGTCCGGAGTGACAAAGAAAGCTAGTGAGCTTGTTACGCTTTGTGGAGCAGAAGTCGCCGTTATTGTGACGTGTCCTAGAGGGAAAAAGGTTTATACTTTTGGTCACCCAACTATGAAGGGAGCGTCTAACTTCAGTACCGTCGCACTGTACTAATTTTAGTACACCATCTCCACCATTAGATCAAATCAAGATTCAATCTCAACCGTTGACTATTTATTAATGCGACATGGCTTCGCAGTGGTCGCATAATAGGTTCGCAGTGGTCGCATAATAGTAAAAAATAATTTTAATGTAAATTAAATTAAAAAAATTATAAATAATATTAATATAATCATTTAAATTAAATATATAAAATGTATTTTAAACTCCACCACCACCACCGGAATCCGACAACCCCCACCGGAATCCGGCGACCACTAAAATCCGGTGGTCCGGAATCCGGCAACCACCGAAATCCGGTGACCACCGCCGGAATCCGACAACCACCACCGGAATCCGGCAACCATCACCGAAATGCGATAACCACCTTAATCCGGCGACCACTACAATAAGTATACCACTACCTGAAAACCAAACTGCAAATCTGAAAATAGTTTCGTATGCAATGATACAGCAACATTATAATTACGCTGCAGCATTGCATACGTAATCCACTGATTTTAAGATATATTGATGTAGCAATGTATATTGTTGCAGCAGCATCGACTTGTCGTTTAGAATAATTATTTGCAAATTGGTCCTTGTATTCTATTAAATATTATATTTAGTAAACAAATTAAAATATTAATGCCTTTGCTAAATTAGGTTTGTATTCCAAAATTCACCAAAACACAGCAAAACCCTCCTCATCCTTTTTCCTTCTAGTCTGAAAATCAGAGGTGAGAATAACATCCAGGTATCCCATGTTTTCATATATTTGTGAATTCTATTTCATGTTTCTCTTCTTATTATTAATAAATTCTTTGAAATTGAAAGTCTGTTTCCCCTTTATTTCCCCCATTTCTTTTCATGGCCCGTGTGAATTTGTGTTGATGCAATTGAGATATGTCGATGCAAGATTGCTATCATCTCGTTTGATTTACCTTTGTTTATGATATTGCTGCAACATAGTTGTTATGTAAATTGTTTCAAGAAAGTGTTCGAATATGTGGTTTCTGCTGTATATACTGTTGCCGTATTGTAGAGACCATGCAGTATATTGTAGAGACGACGCTACTGCAATGATATTTGGATTGCTGCAGCAGAGGTTGTATGTACATTGTTATGTGGTTTCTGTCCGTGTTAATTTCAGAACGATGCTGTTGCATTGATATTTGTATTGATGCAGCATGGCTGCTGTTATTGTTGCGCTACTTATTCAACTCCTGTTATGTTTGTCATCATTATTGTGATTAGCATATAACATGTGCAATCATGAAATATGTTTCTCCTTTAAATGTATTTCTTTATGCTTCAAGCAGGTTCCTTGCCAAGTCTTTCACTATTATATTTATTTTGATGGTAATTTGGTTTTGTTGTTTCATGACACAGGTGGGTAACAATGTCAAGTGACAATTTGTTTGATGATGAGACAAAAGGTAAGGACAGTGATGTGTTCTCTGAAGGGAATGTTGATGGTACATTCAGAGATAAGTCGGACGAAATAGAGTCCATGTTGATCCTGCCCGAGAGTTTTAAGGATTTGGATGCTGTTTCAGAATTCTATACTAGATATGGGTGGTATCATGGTTTCGATATTCGACGAGGACATTCAAAACGTAACAAAAATGGTGATCAGTGTTACGTGAAATATGAATGCATTCAAGCAGGATCGGCCCAAACTCTAAAGAGTCCAAGGATTCGACAGGGTAGACCCATTACGAATTGTAACTGTAAAGCACATCTCGTTGTTAGTCGTCGGAGTAACGGTAGTTATGTCCCTACTATACTTGAGAACAACCATAGCCATGATCTGGTAGCTCCACAAGACAGAAACCTCTTGAAGTGCAATAGGTAATTTGATTTTATAAATATAATCAGATCATCAATATGTTTTATATATTTTTTTTTCATCCTTTATCACATTGCATTCCATATTATTTGTTGTCTTCCAAGTTTCATGTCACATTTGTAACAATTTCATCACTATGCAGGTTTATATCCGAAGACAATCAATTTTTGTTGACAGTTCTAAATGGAGCTGGTCTTAGAGCACGTGATGCCATCAATGTCGTTGAGCACCTTCACGGTGGTCCTGGAAACTTACCATTTAAAAGGAAGGATGCTCACAATTTTTTTGGCAAGAATCGAAGAATTGAGTTTGAAGGGGGTGATGCCAATGCTGCTTTATCATTACTTGAAGGAATGAAACTCGTAGACAAAGGTATAATATGTGAACCATATCTCGATGAAAATAACAAACTTACCAGGTTGTTTTGGAGTGATGGGTGTTCACGTGAAGAATACAATCTTTTTGGTGACGTACTTGTATTCGACAGCACATACAAAACGAATACTTATAGGATTCCCCTTGTCATATTTTCTGGGGTTGATAATAATTTCAAAACATGTGTTTTCGGAGGTGCTGTTCTTTCTAGTGAGTCGGAAGAGTCGTATATTTGGTTGTTAGAAAAATTCAAGGGAGTGATGGGTGGGAAACAACCGTTAACCATTATAACCGATCAAGATAAATCAATGCGGGTGGCTGTTCATAAGGTTTTTCCGAATTCAAGACATAGGTATTGTTGTTGGCATTTAGAGAAAAACTGCATGCAGAAGGTTCAAAAACCAGTCTTCACCAAAGATTTTGGCGAACTTCTGAAGAGTAATATATCTATTGAGGATTTTGAGGCAAAGTGGATTGAAGTGACCGAGAAGCATGATGTCGCATCAAAGGATTGGGTTGTAGACACATATGAGAATAGAGAATCATGGTGTGAATATTATGGCTATGGGCATTGAAGAAGACTTCGTTAACACAGACTTTGCGAATTTCGCAATGACATTTTCATATGAGTTTGATAATGACTTTCCACAACAAGGAAACTGGTATGACTTAGACTTCTCCCCTTTATTTCACAAAAGGTTATCAAGGAATTAAACAGGAATTATTTTAGATTTACCAAATTATGTTAACAATCTATAACAGGTATGACTGTGGCGTCTATGTATGCCTAACAATGATGCGTCGGAATATAATTACAAGACGCTTGACAGAGGTAATAATTTGAAACTCAGGTTATAATTACATGATTTCATTTCATTCTCATTCACATTCACTTAACTAATCTCCTCTTCTCAGGATGAAAGTGTTGCCATACGGAAGAGACTTGCATCATATTTGTATACGGCCCCTGTCAACAAAGTCAGAATGTTCAGGTCATATGCATGGCAAATTATATACATTTTATGATTAAGTATAAAGTACACAAACTAATTTCCAATTTTTTTTATTTTTTTTTTTTGGCTCAGATATGTCAGCTTTAATATTATCGGGGAAGGTGTTACGACATGTATTCCTGATAAATTTGATACGTGGTACTTGGATTTTGAACATTTTGTGGAAATGTTATCGAGGCATCAACCACCACTCCCAATAGATGCTAGTCCAGAGTTCTATGGTATACCATTAAAGGAAGAAGCTCATCCGATACATTTAACTGACGTTTCAGCTCTCCAAGAACTCATTAAACAATATGTCTATGCTGAGAAGAAAGAGATTAACGTCAAGATGAGGGCTGTTTATGGTGACTATGATCGAGCAGAATACTATGCGATGGCATCAAGATATTGAATACGCTAGACCAGGCTCCCTTTTATCTGTTATTATTCCCTTATGTTGTTCAAACAGTAGAGTCAGTTATGTTGTTGAGACAGAATTTCTACCTTTTGTTTTGCCCTTTGTATTGAGACTGCATTTTTCTGAAGTAATGTTGTTGCTAAACTGTAAACTGCTACCTTTTGTTTATGTGCATAGCCACATTAAAAATGTATGTGCAGCATGCAGCAGCAACCACTCATGTGTAAATCAAAACTACTGATAATCTATCCAGAAACTCATTCCAACGCAAACATAAACTCCAGAAAACAACACAGCACAACGTAGTAGCGAAATTACAAAACAGTGCTTAACATACTACATAGCATCAACCACAAATTCATAATCTCCAGATTACAGACAAAATTTCTACCTTTTGTTTTGCCCTTTGTAGTGAGGCTGCATTTTTCTGAAGTAATGTTGTTGCTAAACTGTAAACTGCTACCTTTTGCTTAACATACTACATAGCATCAACCACAATTCATAATCTCCAGATTACATTAAAAAAAAAAAAAAAAAAAAAAGGAAAAAATTCCTAATGAGAACCATGAGCATCTCCCAGCCTTCACTACCCACCGAGTCTGAAACCAATAAAAGAGAAATCTGGTTAATCAACACTGCAAAGATAGACTACAACAAGCCCACAAAAATATTGTCTGCTACTTAAAAAGTCAAAAAATGGACAAATGATATGCTTCTTAAATAATGGAAAACTCATCAGAACATTACACCAAAACAAATAATAATTTTTTCAGAACTGTGAGACCAAAACAGCTCATTGCTATTTCAAACAGGTCATAAAACACTTTATTTCAAACAAATAGGAAAATCCTATCTGCTGTATCGAAATAAAACCGATACAGCTTTACATGTATCAGAAAATCTTTCATTTTTACCTGTATCAGAAATAAAACCAATATCTAGTAATATACATCTCGTAGACATGAACAATTTGAACAGAACAACAGAAAATTGAGTTGTGTAAGGGAGTCTGCAAATCAATATCTAGCAGCAATGCAGGATTAACAACTTCTATCACTTACTATATAATTTTATATCTTATTTTATTTTATATAATAGCACATCAGCACAAACTTCTTCTTCACCACCATCTTCTTCTTCCTCACTTTCTTCCTCGCTGCCACTTACTTCTTCTTCACTGCCATCGCTGTCCTTTGCATTCTGACTGTCGACTTCGTCCGCAATATTTTCATCGCTGCTAGTACCTTCATTCCCTACAACATTGTTTCCATATGGAGCTAGAAGTACAGGTGCTGGAGGTAGGTTTTTCAACTCCTCAGATCCATGATGCCTTATGTTGTAATCCAAAGCTTCAGCAGTTTGCACAAAATATAAAAAAATGGCACTTTGGTTTTTCAACAACATATCCAGCATGACACCATTAGGAATTTTTGATGGGATGAAAGATAGACCCGTTTTCTTGGGAGGCTTTCCAGCTGATTTGTCATGCGCCTTTTCAATTTCATTCATTCGTTCCCAATTCAGTGGAATTGTAGGCTCCGTATTAACAGGACATGCCAGACCACTCTGCTGACACATCATTGTGATAATTGAAGGGTAGTACAATCCCTTACTAGACCCTTTAGCAACGCGAGTCATCTGGTTGGAGATGACTGCACCAACATTTATACTTTTTTTCTGAAGAATATGATCCAGTAGCAACATACGCTCCTTAGAAAAATATAGGAATAGATATCAGTTCAGAATTTTATTTTAACATAGCAAAATAAAGAAGCAATTATACTTTTTTTTCTAATGAATATGATACAATAGCAACATACGCAGTACGCACCTTAGTAACAGATTTGTTGCCACTCGGGATCAATCTAGCCAGCAAAAAGTTGAACCACACTTTTGCCTCCAACTTCAAATCTGCGTAGGAGATGGATGACTTCACTTTATTCCAGTTTGCTGGCCGGAAACAGAGCCGCTCAGCAATGGAATTCCAATCATTTTCGGACAAATTCTTTTTCCGGACAAGGCACAACCATATTCATCTTTTCTTGGAGCTTTAATTTTTAGAAGCTTATTGATAGCCGCAGCACTGCAATCAATGGTAGCACCATAAAGCTTCACTTCATGACTATCTACATCTTCCCCCATCTGGATATAAAACTTTCTCACGGCAGATAAGTTGCATCCAATGGGCTGCTTCGTGAATTCCTCCCACCCATGATGTTTTATGATTTCCTTTATATTCTCATGCCCTTTTGAGTTTAGAACGAAGCCTCGCTCTTTGCAAACACTCTTCTTGTTTATTTTTTCCTTCAACTTCGATGAACTTGAGAGGGATGTAGATGATACTTGTTGGGCATGTGAAGAGGCACCCTTCTTCTTGCGTTTAACAGGCTGGCTACTTCTCCCTGTTGATTTTCTTTTTCCACCCCTTGTATGGGCCATTATTCACTACAAGAAAGCAAAATCAGCAGGTTCAGATAAATATACTATGGAGCAGCACAACAAAACAGAACTTATATAACTCAAACTAGTCATATGATCAAACCAGAAACATACCCTCACTTATATAACTCAAACTAGTCATATGATCAAACCTCAAAACAGAACTTATATATCCTCAAAATGTTGGTAATATATCAGGTTGAGATTGTGATAATCTTGGGCACGTTAGTTCACGAACAAGCCTGTTCGTTAACGAAGGGTTGCAAATATCCAAAAAGGACGGGGCGCTGCCCCGCACCCCGCTCGCCCCTTGGAACCCAGGTCAGCGAGACCCCAGCCAGGGGCTACGCCCCTTGGAACCCCGCGAGGGGCTCTGCCCCTTGCAACCCCGCGAGGGGCGCTGCCCCTCGACCCCGCAAGGGGGCGCCCCTTGACCCCCGCTTCGTATTCGTGGTCGATAACTTGTTGGCTCAACAAGCGTGCACTCCGCACTACCCGAACTTGTTCCGAGCTCAACGAGAGATCGCATCAGTCTCTAGCAAATCAAATTACTACTAAAATGAATCGATGACACTAAAATCACCAACAAAACACGGATATTGACCGGGCATATGAACTTAACTAAACTAAATTGAGGCTGGTTAAGATAAGTTAAAGTTAAACTAATCAGATTCGTCAACTCCAGTTCAGTTCGGGCTCATTACGTTCAGTTTAATTAAATTATGTTCAATTCAATTAAGGCTTATTAAGATTAGTGAGGTTAGGTCATGACTAATACTGTTAGAACTTAGAAGTATTAAACCCATCGTTGGCACGATGTCGTGTGTTTACATACGGACTCTACTACCTATACGTTAGCGTTGAAGCAATTAACCACTTGTTTTTCCACTGCGTATTCTAGATAGTGTATATCTTTCAAGGATACAAGTTCATGACTTTCAACATGTTTGAGTGTGATTATTATTATTATTATTATTATTATTATTATTATTATTATTATTATTATTATTATTATTATTATTATCTCTCCGTTCTCTCAGTAACTTCGTATTTTGATTTTTTTCGGTCAACAACTTTCAACTTTGACTTTCAATTACTCTTAAACTATAATAAAAAAATATTTAACGAAATTATAAGATGAAAATATATAACCTAAATTTTCATAATATAATTTTGTTACATACTTTATCATTATACTAAATTATTATTATTATTATTATTATTATTATTATTATTATTATTATTATTATTATTATTATTATTATTATTATTATTATTATTATTATAAATTATTACTATTATAGGGTTTTAGTGTTTAAGGTTAGGGTATAGGGTTTAGGGTTAGGGCATAGGGTTTAGGGTTAGGGTATAGGGTTTAGGGTTTAGGGTATTTGGAATATTACAACCAACAACATCAACTTTGTTGTTATAATGCTGCGGCATGGATTCCTAAAGTTCTTCTAATGCCATTGCAATGTGTTTACATCGACAAAGCATTGATGCTTATTATAATGCCGTTGCAACGTATTTACAACAGTGCAGCATTGATGCTTACTGTTGACTTACATTGCCGTAAGCGATGCCGCATCAAAGTTAATACAATGCTACATCATTGCTTATTTCGTGAAATTTTTTACGGTCTTATCGCCTGTCTTTCTTTCCGTACCGTAGCCCATCATCGACTTTATCTTTATATAATTTAGATTGGGAGGGTGGTATTGGTTGCTTGGGTGGTGGTGGTGGTGGTGGTGGTGGAATATTAAAATATTAATATTTGGTATTTGGCATTTGAAAATTGATAATTATTAAAATTATTTTTATGCTATTTTGATATATAATTTATTGTATTTATAAATTATTATTTTATTATAAATTGTGCCAAGTGTCAACTATTAAATGGTGTACTAAAATTAGTACAGTGCGAAGGGTACTGAAGTTAGCCAATCCCAACTATGAAACAAGTATTTCATAAGTACATCTTCAATATCTCTCCTGCCCCATATGTTGGTACGGTAGAGCATATTATTGATGCTCACAGTAGCTCCAACATATGTGAACTTAACCTACACCTGACACATGTTGAGGCCATACTTTCTCAAGAAAGAAAGAAAGCAGAAGATATGGAATCCTACAAAACACAAGGGCAGATCGAGGTATGGTATCCACCCTCGCTTGCAGACTTCAGTCTCGAGGAACTCCTACTTTACAAGGAATGTATCAAGAATTTTGAAGAACATTTTAATGGAGAAAAAAAATACAGGTATGATTCATGGTGCTGATCAAATTTCAACTCCTCATTCTCCTTCGTATGATCTATTTTGGAAATGTTAAATGTTGGAACACTAATTTACTAAATGTTGGAAATCATTTGTAAATAAAAAAAGGGGCATTTAGTTTCATAATTTAAAAGGTAACCATAAAATTTTAAAATCAACACAAAACTCCTATTTAAATAACTCAATGTCCTAATTCCACATTCTTAATGATTCTTTCATTAATTTAATTTCAAAAACACAATCACAAGCCACCTAGAATATTAGGAGATTATCTTCCAGAGTCCTTATCATCATCCTCACCATCATCTCCATCACGATAATTATTAGGGTGAATAATCAATAAATGAATTCATAACGGGACATATATATAAATGTTTTTTTTTTTTTTAATTTTTGTATAACTTTTCCACTAATAAAGTTTAATAAAGTACTATTACCGTATAATTATAATTCTCATAGTAATTATGTTATTTATCACTTGAAAATCAACCATCTGTATTATAAATAAATAAAATAAAATTTAGATATTAAAAAAATTTATATTTAAAAAAAAAAGAATAAACTATAACGCCTCCTGCTACTCTGAGCGGGCTGCTGCTAATAACTTGCAGCAGCCTGCTGGGATGCTCATATGGAGCAGCTCAGGTAGGTTGCTGCAAGTTGTTAGCAGGAGCCCGCTGAGCGGGCTGCTGCTTTGTAGTAGCAGCAGCAGGGCTGCTACTGTCCCATTTTTTTTTTAACATTTCGATTTAAACGTCAATTTTCGGAACACTTGTATTTTGTACCAAAGTTATCAATTTTTTAAAGGTCGAAACTATAATTCAACCATTTTATGTTCAAGTGGCAATTTCATGGTAATAATTTATATTTAGGAGAGTATTTAATTTAGAGATTGTTTGTGGTAAAGTAGTATTAATAAATTTATTATACTTACTATTGTTTATGATAATTTGTATGAATTTAATAAATTCGAGATTCATTTGTAATATTTTTACAATAAAATTTATTTTGCAAATTGCAAAATTTCCAACATTCAATAAAATAACTACGACGTTTAACAACCCTCTTTATTTTTAGTATTTGATCACAGGTCTGATCCATACTCCCTTAGTTCCTTTAATTTTAAAGTTTCTCATTGCTATTTCCAGAATAATTTTTAAAAAAAAATTAAAATATTACTCTTATCTGTTTTAATTGTCGTTTTAGAATTTTCACACATCTCATTCGATCAATTCATTCGTTTTCTAAAAATACTACAATAATTACAATTAATTATGATGCTTCAACCAATAGGATGCTTCTAAATGACATGAAATTCAACAAAATGCATTAATTATAATGAAAGTCTTTCTTGAAAAATGTAAAACAACAAGTATTTTTCTTGAAAAATGTAAAACGACAATTATTACAAAAATTTATAAATACATATTTTATGTGCATAATAACTTGAGTTTAAGTTTATGACATTCACAAACGTTTTCGGAAGATTTTTCTATTTTAATTGTTTTAAAAAAATTATTTTGACAATAGTAAACATGAAAATTTAGAATTTCAAAATGATGATAAATAAATCAATCATGTAGCTAGTTCTTCATTCACTATTTATCCCAAATTTAATCATTTTCCAATTGAACTCAATGTTGATGATTTCTAGGTTTTTCTCAGTACTGTGGACAACATGAAGCAGTCAATAACCCAAAATATGACCACATGGTAAATCTGGTGGATTTTAATGATATTTGGTATGAAACTCACGTCCCAAACAATCAGGGTGTACTGAATCCATCTTTGAGCCGACCTGTACAATGTTCGATAAGGAATACAGGAGTAACATTTCCTCGACTTTCCAGAATCCACTTCCAACAACTGAGTATATGACGTACTCGACCACCAGTTGGGATCAATACTCTAGATACAATGATGGAAACAGTGTTTCACCTCCACCATTTGGCTTCAACGACGGCATGGCCAATAATGATGTGGGCACACATGCACAATGGATTCCATGATGCACCAGATCGTATCCATCAAGTGGATTTAACATTGTCCATGCGGTTCGAGTTTTTAGGGAAATTAAAAGGATATGGTTACACACGGTGTTGTTGGCCATGTGTAGGTCACATATATGCAATAACACAATCAATATAATTGAAGAAATATGGAGATATAGGCATTATCGCACATGAAAAGATGATGAGTGAACCAGTTAGGGAGCGCGAACAAATACAACAAACTGAACCCCCTCAACGTACTTTTGCTTTTTCAACAGCAACAAAAAGAAAATAATTTATAGCTCCTTTTGTGTTCTCGAGTATTTCTTATACTATTTGTAATTTTTGAATTATTTTATTAAAACTTTTGGCGTTTTGAAATAAATAGAGGGAATTCAATTTGATATTACGTTGTATTCATCCAACCATAAAGTGATCAGCACTGTATAGTTTCATCATACAACAGAAAAGGCTAGTAGGTTACAATTCCAACTCACGAACCAAAAAAAAAAAACTCTTCATCTTGCGCAATTTTCAACACTTTCTCGCACACACTTTAACTTTCGGTTATAGCTGATGCTAGTGCTTTGGCTGGCAGCCTTCGTACTTCTAGGTTTGGATTGGCACCATTGGGGAAGGATTTGGGGAAGGATGCAGCCCCGTATAAACTGGCATTTTGCGCTAAATCAGATTTTATTGCGCATTTATCTCCTTTGATGTATTTCATTTTCTAATTTTTTGACCGTCAACATTGTGGAATATGAATTTTTCATTAATTAATGCATGGCTTAGTGTACCGATATACAAACGGAAAACAAAAATGTGAATTTAAGAAATAGATTGCATGGGAAAACGACAAGTTGTGATTCCTAGCTACACTCCACATCAAATGTCACATCATTTATATCTATCTCAATAAAAATGTGACCTAGAATGTTTCTGTTTTTAGGTTAAACTTCATGCTTGTTGATGGATAAAATATGAGTTCTCTTTAATTCGTACTAATCCGTAGTAGTCTCTTGTCTTCAAGTTCCTTCCATGAAGCTTAGGTCCTGAAAAAACTAGGGGGGGGGGGGGGAGGGTTAGTACCGATTTTCCGATTTGTCTAATGATCAAACCGGAGGGTCGACTTTACGAGTAGAGGGTTGAATGCTCCTCTAGTAAATAAGATAGAAAGTAAGGTGCAAGATTGATTACCTTGGCATGAATAGTGATGTCTATTTATAGTGTTTCCCAAAGTAAGGTAAGACTCATGAGATCGTGCCAAGTGTAAGGCTACCATTGCATCTCAAGGTATTAAAGCCAATTAGTTGACTAATGGGCATGGGCCACATCTCCAGATTAGGGTTTAGTTGAGGCTAAGATGGTAACTTCACTTTCATGAACGTTCTAGGGATCTATTGCTCATTCTGCCTTTTATAAGGTTCCGAGTGCAACGTCCGACATGAACGCCCGAGTGAGTTCTCTAGCCTTCAAGCCTTTTCTGATGTTTCCCTTTTGTAATGGTCTGGGCAATACATAACTCGGACCCTTACTGTATCTAGTTCTGACTTACAACCGTAGTAATGTTCCTCAAGTACCAAGCTATGCCGGACATGCATATGTCTCGGACCATATATCTTAATATATATTGCCCAGTTTGTTCTATGGTCCTTTAGTAACATGCAACTCAGAACAAGGGTAGTCGGACCCTTGTGGGTTGTAGGTCGGACCGCGTACTTCTGACTGTATGACTTACAGAGGCAGGACATAGGTCTGACTAGGGTATGAGTGCCGGACTCTAATGACCAAGAAGTCGGACCTTGTAATGTTAGATCGTCTCTTATTTCGTACAACGAATTGGACATATTCCAACATTAACAATGCTAACGAATTTAGGGCCACATGATACAACAAATTTAATTTATTACCACTCATTTCATCTTTTATCTTAATTTTTCTGCCTAGAACTATATGTTACACTAACCTAGCCGCAGGCGGCAGAACCCATCATAAAGTAAAAAGAAACGAAAAAAAACAAATGGAAATTGGTAGTTTTGGAAAACCATGAAATTATTACATATTGCACCATCCGTATAGATTTTAAGAAAAGGATGCATGTATTTAGGGGTTTCTATTCCCAGGTCGGCTTCGTACCGACCTAAACACAGGTCTTCATTATATAGTTGTCGTGTGGCGCTGAATTTAATCTCATCCATTCATTTTGGTTCAAAGTCATTTTACTTGTATTTTTTTGTATGATGGATTATAATTAAATTTTTTTAAATAATAAAAGTCTCAAAAAAATATACAAATTAACTATAATACCCCTATTTTCAGTTTTATAGAATTACATACGCAACTCTTATTAATAAATTTTAATCGTCACAAACCTAAACCTAAAGTTAATTATTCACAAATAATTTATCCTTAATTAAACATACATGATCGATTCTTCTAAATAATAACTCAAAACGTACAGGCCGATTGAAGCTTATGAGCCTTATATTGAGTTTGTTATTGTGTTTTACGAACAATGAATTGAATTATATATTGTTGAAATTTGATATATAATGAATTTAGGGCCACATGATACAACAAATTTAGGGCCACATGATACAACAAATTTAATTTATTACCTCTAATTTCATCTTTTATCTTAATTTTTCGAGTGCGTCTCCTAGTAGACCGTCTCTAGTATAGACCAACTTATATATATTACAAAACAACCCCAACCAAGAAGCTACAAAAACACTACATAACTATTAAAAAATTCGGGGGTCAAACTGTAATAAAATATAACAATGGGCCATTTTGCAAAAAAGTCTTTCTTCTTCATTCTTACGTTTTCTTTCTGATTACAGAAACAGAAAACAGATCGATCCAACCCCTTTCTTTACGATCTCACCCACCCACCACCCCCGACCCGGAGTCAGCTCGGTTATCGTTGACGTCATCAATGGAGCCCGTTTCAGAGGAGGCGGCGTGCCTACGCGCATAGACAGCGGTTAACTTGCAGTCTCTTTCCTTTTCACTTTTCACCACCGCCCGTCGCCGCCGTCCCTCATCGGAAAAAGAATTTTGATTCCTTTGTAAAGGTTTATCAAAGCCCATGATTTGTTTAGTCGACTTGAACTATGCTACTCATTAAACTCGAAATTGGCTATTACAAAAACCTGAGATTTGTGTGAGATGGGAATGATTGAGAATGCACATAAACTGTTTGATAATATGCTTCTAAGAAAAGAAAACACTCAATTCCTTACAATGATGTTATTGATGGGTTTTCCCCTAGTCACACGTATTACTTGCAATAGATGGATTTATGTTAGTGGGTGTAGATTTATATAGATTTGATGATAAATTTACGTTCAGAAAAAATTCCCATGATTTCTGGCATATGTCCCATGATCTTAACAATACATCCCATGATATCACATTTCGCGGTGCTCTGTTTTTTTTTATAGTTGTTTGCATCTAGGTCTTATATAGATTTGTGTTTGAATCGACGTTGTTAAAGTTGTTTGAACCTAGATTTATGTAGGTATGTGTTTAGGACGAAGTTTGTTGGTGATAAATGTTAAATTTGGCATCTAAAAGTAGATTTATGTAGATTTGATGATAAATTTACGTTCAGAAAAAGTTCCCATGATTTTTGGCATATGTCCCATGATATTAACAATACATCCCATGATATCACATTTCGCGGTGCTCTGTTTTTTTTTATAGTCGTTTGCATCTAGGACATATGCCAGATATCATGGGAAATATTTCTGAGCGTAAACTTATCATCAAATCTACATAAATCTACTTTTAGATGCCAAATCTAACATTTATCACCAACAAACTTCGTCGTAAACACATACCTACGTAAATCTAGATGCAAACAACTTTAACAACGTCGATTCAAACACAAATATATATAAAACCTAGATGCAAACGACTATAAAAAAAACAGAGCACCGCGAAATGTGATATCATGGGATGTATTGTTAATATCATGGGACATATGCCAAAAATCATGGGAACTTTTTCTGAACGTAAATTTATCATCAAATCTACATAAATCTACTTTTAGATGCCAAATTTAACATTTATCACCAACAAACTTCGTCCTAAACACATACCTACATAAATCTAGGTTCAAACAACTTTAACAACGTCGATTCAAACACAAATCTATATAAGACCTAGATGCAAACAACTATAAAAAAACAGAGCACCGCGAAATGTGATATCATGGGATGTATTGTTAATATCATGGGACATATGCCAAAAATCATGGGAACTTTTTCTGAACGTAAATTTATCATCAAATCTACATAAATCTACTTTTAGATGCCAAATTTAACATTTATCACCAACAAACTTCGTCCTAAACACATACCTACGTAAATCTAGATGCAAACAACTTTAACAACGTCGATTCAAACACAAATATATATAAAACCTAGATGCAAACGACTATAAAAAAAACAGAGCACCGCGAAATGTGATATCATGGGATGTATTGTTAATATCATGGGACATATGCCAAAAATCATGGGAACTTTTTCTGAACGTAAATTTATCATCAAATCTACATAAATCTACTTTTAGATGCCAAATTTAACATTTATCACCAACAAACTTCGTCCTAAACACATACCTACATAAATCTAGGTTCAAACAACTTTAACAACGTCGATTCAAACACAAATCTATATAAGACCTAGATGCAAACAACTATAAAAAAAACAGAGCACCGCGAAATGTGATATCATGGGATGTATTGTTAATATCATGGGACATATGCCAAAAATCATGGGAACTTTTTCTGAACGTAAATTTATCATCAAATCTACATAAATCTACTTTTAGATGCCAAATTTAACATTTATCACCAACAAACTTCGTCCTAAACACATAGCTACGTAAATCTAGATGCAAACAACTTTAACAACGTCGATTCAAACACAAATATATATAAAACCTAGATGCAAACGACTATAAAAAAACAGAGCACCGCGAAATGTGATATCATGGGATGTATTGTTAATATCATGGGACATATGCCAAAAATCATGGGAACTTTTTCTGAACGTAAATTTATCATCAAATCTACATAAATCTACTTTTAGATGCCAAATTTAACATTTATCACCAACAAACTTCGTCCTAAACACATACCTACATAAATCTAGGTTCAAACAACTTTAACAACGTCGATTCAAACACAAATCTATATAAGACCTAGATGCAAACAACTATAAAAAAACAGAGCACCGCGAAATGTGATATCATGGGATGTATTGTTAAGATCATGGGACATATGCCAGAAATCATGGGAACTTTTTCTGAACGTAAATTTATCATCAAATCTATATAAATCTACACCCACTAACATAAATCCATCTATTGCAAGTAATACGTGTGACTAGGGGAAAACCCATCAATAACATCATTGTAAGGAATTGAGTGTATTGAATTCGTATAGCCCCACTATACGAATTCTATTACAACTTAGATCTCATCGAACTCGTCCCTTCTTTCATCAAAGGCAGAGTTCATGTCTTGCGATGTCGCAGCATGTTCTGGTGAGGATTTAGGCTCGATTTCTGCATCCCCAAATTCCTCCTTGTACATGTCCTCACCAGGTGGCCGCCATTGTTGCCTTCCGAGAAGGATAACAGCAATGGTGGAGTCTCGAACGGTAACAGGAAGCCTAAATCGATGATTGTCTCCGTTAGTAGTTGCTCGTGGCTCGACTCCGGTTAGGTCTAATGCGGCGGCGGCGACGGCGGCGGCTCAGAAGAGAGCCGTTTTGTCGATCGATCTATCTGTCTATAAAAGAAAGAAAGAAGAAGGTGTAATTTGACACCTAGTCCCTGTATTTATCACTTATTACAATATTGCCACCGAAAAATTTGTTGTTTATAAGATGTTGTTGGTAAATTGCAAAAAGGTCCCGTCTATATTAAAGACCGTCTTTCCTGAGAATTTGCGAATTTTTCTGCCTAGAACTATATGTAACACTAATTAACCAAGCCGCACATGGCTGAACCCATCATAAAAGTAAAAAGAAAAGAAAAAATAAACAACGCAACAAATTGAAAATGGTAGTTTTTGGAAAACCACGAAATTATTACATCGTGCACCATCCGTCTAGATGTTAAGAAAAGGATGCATCGTATCTAAGAATATAACTTGTTACTCCATGAAATGACTCAAATTAAATTTTCTTACCAATTAGGGGTGGGATTAATTTGAATGTTTGAGTTAGCAACACAATGTAATTTATGGTGTCTAATTTGTAAATTTTAGAAAGCGCAATTTCTTTTCCCAGAAATTGGAAACAAAATTGCTTTCTCAACATGATTGATTAGTTCTAATGGATCCATATACTTTGAAATTGAATAAAAAAAAAACATTCATTAGCATTAATTGAGATTTTAAAATTTGAAATTTACTCTGTCAAAATTAGAAACTTCGGGAAGCAATTTAATTGCTTCATTACTTATACAATTCATTGGTGTCATGATACAGTGAACCTACATTGTTTTTAAAATTTCCCAGTAAAACAATTAGCTTTAACATACAAACTACTAATAACCCGTGGCGTGGCGATGCCACGGTATAGTTTCACTGGTGTATAGTAAATTACGAAAAGACATTACAAATATGAGAAAATTATTTGATGATTATAATTTGAGTACATCTAAAACATGTACGCATATCATTGTATTATGATATTGTCCGTTGTGCTCCACACCGTTACTGTAACGACCCGGCCACTAATGGGCCGAGACCCGACCTGTTGGGCCGGCGAGGTTACTCATGACGGACCCACACATGTCTCCATGGTATGATATTGTCCGCTTCAGAATTGAGCCCGCATGGGTTTACTTTTGGTATCACCCAAAAGGCCTCACATCATGTGAGAGTGGTGGTCTGACATATATACCCTTCATCCCATTCACTCATAAGCGATGTGGGTTGCGCGGTATTACAATCTACCCCCCTTAAATTCTCGAGTCCCGGTGCCAACCATCCGTGCAGGATTCTAGAGGCGGCCCCTAAGGGCTCAAGAGGTGTCTCCACCGCCCATACGGTGCAGCACTTTGCCCTTCATGGCACTTAGTTTATTCAATTTCAGTCAATCCCGCTCTGATACAACTTGTAACGACCCGTCCACAAATGGGGCGAGACCCAGCCTGTTGGACCGGCGAGGTTACCAATGATGAACCCACACACATCTCGATGGTATGATATTATACGCTTTAGACTTGAGCCCGCACGAATTTACTTTTGATCACACCCAAAATGCCTCATACCATGTGAGAGTGATGGTCTAACATATATTCCCTTTATCCTGTTCACTCATAATTAAGCGATGTTGATGTGGGAATTACAGTTACACATGTTTGATTTTTGATCACTCATAAGGCTTCATGACTATGTCAAATACTGTACATCTCACTTGTACGATATTATCCGCTTTTGACAAGATCCGTCACTCATAAGTTTTGGACTCATCTAACCTTTAGGTCAGATTAATTATATCAAGTGACCAACCATTTGCAACCCTCGTGGGTTTGGCATCGATCCCGCTCTGATTTTAGTTGTAACTTGTAACAGCACAATCACTCTAATCAAGACCCGACTTTTTAGGTTGGTGGAGTTATATAGTCATGATTACACTGTACACATCCCATGGATATGATATTGACCCGTGGAATTTGAGTAAAGAGTTTTTAAATGTGCATCGATACTAATAATTATAACTATTTTGGTATTACATGGGGTAATCAAGGAGTTTTCAAATATTGCATTTTGTCTATTCACTAATTTAACGTGAACATACTCTAATACGCTAGTTTAAATTAAAATTTCTCTTATTTTCAACATTGTACGGCGAGGAACCCCATTAATCATGACCTAAAGACAAACATTATTTGAAAGAAGTGATTCCAAAATGGAGTATGAGATTATAGAACTTTAGTAATCTTTTTATCCCAGTCTCAACTTCATGTTTTCTGTATTTGTTTGTCATATTATATATCACACGTTATTCATCGTCTCTATTCGTCTTTACTGCTTTAGTTACTATTTTCCCTAGTTTATTCATTATATCATCTGCTTTATTTACTTCCTCTCATGATTTTTATTCTTCCAATTATTTGTTTAGGTTTTTGTTTTAATCTTCGTGTTCAACCAAACATATATGGTGCTGAGAGACAAAGGATGTAAATTTTTATATAGTTTTATTTTTTGAAATATCTTAAATGGTAGACGTGGAATTTGAGTAATGGATTTTTAAATGTGCATCGACACCAATAATTATAACTATTTTGGTATTACATGTGGTAATTAATGAGTTCTTAGAAATTGCAATTAGCCTATTCTTTAATTTAACATGAACAATATGCTCTAATATGCTATCTTAAATTTAAATTTCTCCTATTGTCAACGTTGTACGGTGAGGATCCCAACTGATCATGAATAAATGACAAACATTATTTGAAAGAAGTGATTCAAAAATGAAGCATGAGAATAACTTTAGTAATCCTTTTTGTCCCAGTCTCAACTTCATGGTTTTTTAATTTATTTGTCATATTATATCTCATACTTTATTCATCATCTCTACTACTTTAGTTACTCTATCTCCTACTTTATTCATTATATCATTTGATTTATTTACTTCCTCTCATGATTTTCATCCTTCCAATTATTTGTATAGCCTCTTTTTTTATCTCCGTGCTCAACTAAACATGGTGCGGAGAGACAAATGATGTATCATATATAATAGACGAACTTGCAATTTTATTTAATTTTTCTCTTTCTGCCATCATCATAACACGGGTAAAAACTAAGGATTTGTTTAAGAAACTTTTGTCTTTGGTACTACCGAAGGAACATCTCCGCTTTTGATACTCGAAAATTAATATATAAGTCTAACTTTTGCACTCGTTGATAACACCCATGCAAATTGGGATGCTATTACTAAATACACAAATTAATTGGATGCTTGTCATCAAAAGTAGTCAAAGTACCAGATATATTTATTTATTTGATTCTAAAATATATTTTTGATAGCGAATAATCTGTAGATGATTTTTAATTTTTTTCCTTTGAGTTCAATTTGGGCCACAAATTATATTGAAACACACTAAATGAAATTAATTATACATTTTCATGTTAATTTTTAAATATAACATGTATTATCAAAAATAAAAAGAGAAAATACTGATAAAAAACATAAGAGGCTTAAGCATATTTTAACCCATAGACTCGACTAATGAAAATTCATTTGTTTTTGTAAGGTCATTTTTTATTAAAGAACTTAAAAGTAAATTTAATTAGATATAATTTAAACGTAAACTTGTGGTCAAAATAAATCTTGAAAACTGAAATGGATATTTAAATAGCAGGACAACTATTCATATAATATATTCATTCTTTCAAACTAAAGTTAACTTCAAATACACCTATACCCTATGTTTTGAATCTTGTCTCGGAGGCCGTCTCGGACGACCTCCTGAGAAGGGTCAACCCAGGTCTACCCGGGTGATCTCGGAGGGATGTCTCGGTCCATTTAATTAATATATCAAATTGTATATAAAAAAATACTATACATATTACATTGAAAATTAAAACATAAATGTCAATATAAATTATAAACTCATAGAAACCAAAATAAAGTCACTCATAGTAGTAGTACATCATTAGAATTTAGAACATTACATGATCCAAAAAAAAAATTTTAATTAAAAACACGGGTTAACCGCCCAAAAATTCGGAAAAATCCCGGGTTAGCGAGATTTTCCGAGTTTTTGTGGTTCCGTCTCAGACATGCGTCCGATAAGCGGTTAAACCGGGTCAACCCGGGTTGACCCGGCGAGATCGAAAACAAAGCCTATACCACCTTATACCTCTTTTGGGACTCTAACCCAACCTCTTATGTGCTACTCTAGCACCCTACATATCAAGACACTAAAAATATTAAATTGGCACAATAATGATTATCTATGAGACCATCTTTCACTTTGTTATGCATATCTAATTTTGTTTACCGTAATTTATAAATAGAACGCTAAACAAATATATTTATATTCAATAATTTTGTGCATCGTCTTTATTTTCATGAAACTTAGTTAATAATTGTCTTTGTTAACTATAATCATTTCAGCCGGGAAAAAAAAAATCTCTTTTTGTGGAAACTCACAAATCAAATTGGACATGGAATTTAGATGAATATTAATTCTCATTTTGAAATATTTCAATATTTATTAAAATTATTTTGACATTATGTATAGTTAACCTTATTCTTACCTTAGTTTTAACATTTTCAATATTAGTTAAAGCCTAACTTTCTTATTTATTTATTTATTTATTTTGTAATAGAGGTGAAAATAAATATATAAATAAAAGAATATGTTGGTTTACTTGCAAATAGTGTGAAAAATATTTAATTTTGTAACCACTACTCCATATTAATGTTTTTCATACATTAAACATGGATCACTAAAAACATTAAATATGGGTTTTTATTAAAACTTAAAAAGAATTTAAAATGCAATAAAATAATTTAGAAAATATTTTTGGCCAAAATACCACATAGTGTGAACACAACTCTAAGTGTGTCCTTAGATCAAAACAAAACCTAGCTTTCATATATTAATAGATAGATAGATAGATAGATAGATAGCAAGATGGACGAATTTTTCAATAATATTAATGAATCTGATGTTTTTCCATTGCTCTAAATTCAATTCGGCACATACATATTTATTCTCTTCAAGTTTGCGTTGTTTTTATACTTAAAAATATAATTATACATATTCACATATATTATATATATGCTCCAACCAACTTAAGGGATTCAAAATAGATTTTATATACTTATATGGGTGAAACAAATTTAATTTTGTAGGGGTAAAATAAAATTTTATAGTAGATATAATGAAAAAAATGAAAAATGTTGTGAGTGCAGCTGAACCCGTAGGCCTGTGGGTAACTCCGCCACGGGCTTGCCGCACAACATGCACCCACCCATTTGAGATGAGATCATCTCCAACAATCCATCCAACATTGTGTCCAACAACCCTATAATAAATTGACATGAGACAAGGAAAGATCAGTAATTCAACATTAACCTATGTAATCCTCTTTTTATCAACATTTATCTTCTCATAATATGAATAGAATATAAATAAGCCGCCCTATAAATAAATATATAAATAAGTAAATGGATTTTTGACGTTTTCATATGTAATATTTGTTTCGTCTCGTATCCGTTTTAAATTACTATTTCTCAAAACAAAAAACAATTATTTTGCCGCTCTAATCTATATATTCATTAAAGAAGTAATATTTCTAAGCCCCTCCTTCAGCCAGGTGTCTTATTTTGTTTGGTCCGAAATTTTACCTATTACACGTGTCATGGAATCAGTAATCTTTCCTCCTGCCTACTCATCTATTATCAGAGTCCGAATTTCGCAAATCCTTGTTCACAAAAACTCAATATACAGCGTCTAAGAATGCAATACTCATCTAAAACAGTATTTCTCCTATCGGTCTGTGTAGAGTCGATCAAGATGAAGACAGTACACCAAAAGCATGAAGCCATACCCACCTTGGATCTCTTTTCTAGGTACTAAACAGACAGTAAAGTACTTTTCGATTCAGCTTTCTCTATTTTCGGCAACTATCACGATCCAAATTGATTAATTTCAGTGCTCTCTTGCTCGGGCGTTTCCTTGATGTTTCAAATCGATCCAGAAGGGGTTTATGTGGAATGAGATAGCTTGATTCGGGCGTACATAGATGAAACGGTCCTGTTTTAGATCAATCAGTCACGGAACTGCAGGAGCTGGACGGCGTAAATATATAGAGCTATTCATTGCGGCGACTATGGAGTTTATCGATCCAATTTCCGATCACGGAAAAAGGCATGTCACAAATTTTGAGCTATCACCTTTTCAATCCAGTATTTATGTTTTGAGGAAATCAATTCATGATCCATGACTCCATGGGTAGTGGCGTGGGTACCGTGTTACCCAAATCTATTTTTACCTCAGTTCTTCCAATTGATCAGACAAGGTATAATGTGAATTGGATTGTGGATTGCTTGCAATAATTCGTTAATTTCTTCTTTCTATGTGGATTGTGGCCTGACATTAAAATTTATATTTAGTCATCTGTGAGACTAGCAAGAGGAAGTCATACTCTACCGAAGATAAGCAATTCTTCAAGAATAAAGACTAGGAAGGGTAATTATTCTTTAATGTGAAATAAAGAGTAGCATCGAGAACGAATTCAAGTATGTTATTCTAGCTTGGGGCCTTAAGAAATTGCTTGGTCGAGTATAATTTGACTTACTACACAAGTTTTAGTTTTTCAATACTGTCAATGTCCATGGATTGTTTCTTCCGGTTCATCAAGAGTCTCATAGCGTTAGAATTGAACCAATCACCAATTTGGATTTCTCCCAGAAGAGGAAACTTGGAAACGAAACTAATGTGATGGCCAGTCAAAACTATCGTATCCTTTTTATGATCATTCTTCATATTGATTACCGTTCATATATACCCATTATCAGAATTTTGGTTTGTATGTGACATTAATAAGAAATAAGAACATCGTGTTTATTTTGAAGTTTGATTCCCCTGTAATATTAGCCATACATATGTTTCTCTGTTTCATGGCAAAGCCTTCTCAGGAGGAAACGGAAGTGTTGTTTTGCTCATGTTGCAACTTGTGGTGTACAGGGTGATTCATGAATTTCAAGCCTAATTTCAAGGGTTATTGTCTCAATGTTGTCAAGCAGTTGCAAGCCGGGGTCTACTCATCTCCAGGCATGAGTATTATTAAAGAAGCCAACACTTTAGCTTTGATTTTATGTTCATTTTCGTTTTGTTTTGTTAAACGTGATTGCGATCAAGTGGAGCATTTGTTACACATAATGTTTTAGAGGTTAGTTTTGGTTCTACTGATCTTCTGGTTCAGTCCTTTGATGTAAGTTGATTATGATTATTAATCCATGATGATTCAGGGTTATGGCTAAAAAAATGTTTATCATTATGGTTTTCATAGGAGACAAGCTGTCGAAGGTTTGGTAACCAGGGAAAACACATGTAACTATTCATTAGTAAGTTGGCATGCACATAAAATTTTCTTTTACATAAAAATAAGGAGACTACAATTACTAGAATCTGTAACATACCTTGAAGACACGGATTAGTAAAATTTAAAACATTAATTGTTTGTAATAACTTAAAACATTAATTGTATTCGACGGATTTATTCTTCAATAGTGTCGAACACTAATTGTGTTTAACGGGTCTATGCAGTAAGTAATTGCTTTAATTAGAATCTGATTATGCCGCAAGTATACTCTGCAATAGTTTAGAGAACTAATTGTGATGGATATGTATATTTCACAATAATTCAGAACACAAGCTGAGTTTGACGGGCACGGGTCTATTATGCAATACTGTGTTCGACATGTATATTCCGTGATAATCTAGAAACACTACATCGACTGGTTAACTTTGCGAAATTTAGATCACTAATAAATTATGTCTACAATGCAATATATAACACTAGCTAATTGTGTTGACGGATCTATTCCATAATAATCTAAAATACTAACTGCATTTTATGGGTCTATTCCGTAATAATTTAGAATACTAACCGTAATCGACGATGCAAAATGGTTTATTTTGATTGGTTTAACTGATTAGATGTCAAAATTACAAGCACTTAATTAGACGGGTTTATTTCGCAAAGAATTTAAAACATTAGCTCCGTTCGACATGTTTATTATGCGATAATTAAGAATGCTAACACTACAAGGAACATGACGTTTAGCGACGGAACAATCCGTCGCTAAACCACACCGATCGGTCGCTAATATTCACTAGCGACCGATCGGTGTTTTTAGCGATGGATAAATTCGTCGTCGCTAAACCGTTAGTCGCTAGCGAATTAGCGACCGATGAAATTTCCGTCGCGAATTTGCGACGGATTAGCGACGGAAAATGAGGTTGACTTTTAGCAACCGATGAATAATCCGTCGCTAAAGTCACCGGACTTTTAGCGACGGATGAGTCTCATCGGTTGCTAAATGTTAGCAACGGATGAGCCTTATCGGTTGCTAATTTGTTTTTTTTATTTTTTATTTTTTAGATATAATAATGAGACCCAAAATCAAATGCAACCTGTTTAATTAAGCAACATGTTACAGAAATTCTATAGACCAAATAAACCAAAAAATAATCCAAAAAAATCATAATAAATGTACCAAAACCCTCCATACATATAATAATAATCATACGTACACAATACTAATCCAAAATAATATCATAGTGTACACAGTATTCATGTAGAAAATAGTAAATAGAGTCGAAAAGGATAGGGGATCATGGAGTAGGTGGATCCATCCCCAGCTTCGCATACAGCTGAGCAAACATAGTATCATATTGAGCCTGCTTCGCAGCTAGCCTCTTCACCTCCTCATCCCTCTCCTGCAACTGAAGTAAGAGGGCCTGCTCTCGAGCGGAAGCTGCTGAAGATGATGAAGATGTACTGGCATGGGAACGACGAGTCGGCCTCGAGTCCAATTCAGGGACGGCTGCTGCACTCCCAAGTCCCAAGCGACGGCCCTTCTCGTCTGGAGGATTCACCTCGAGGAAAATGGCATTCATTTCCTCAACAGTGAGATCCTGATCACGAATCCTGTCCTCGTAGGCCGTCTGAAATTATAAATCAATAGTATAAGGTGTTAGTTATGTTGTTAATTAGTTATGAAATCATCAGTATTTAATAAACACATGTATTGTTGATACTTACCGCAATTGCTGTGGCCTCGTCACACAACCACTGTCCGTTCTTGGCCTTCTGAGATCTCGAGAACAGGGTGAATAGGAGACTCTCCTTATCCTTCAACTGAATGACACATGAAAGCATCATATACTTAGTTTGAAAGTTCGAAATGCAAGTAAATAACAAGTATAAGAATGATGAATTCACAAAGGTAATATACTTACCTTTTGCCTCACATGTGCTGTAGCGATCGACTCGGAGCCAAAACGGTGTGTCACCAGGGTACGTGTCCCATCATTCGGCTGCTTCTTCCTGTTCTCAGTGTTCTGGTCAGCCTGCGCCTGGACTCTCTCGTTATCCCAATACACCTTCCACGCCTCCCAAATTTCATCTCCGGGCCAATCACCGGTACGTGGACAGTTTTCTATCCACAGTTTCTTCAGGTTATGAACCATGCACTTGTAAAGGGCACTACCGTGAGAGTTGAAGCTCCACCAGAGATCCATCAACAATGCTTTCGGAAGGAAGAATTCTTTCTACACAATTACAAATAAACATCGAAACACATACGTTGGTGAATACTTAAAAACATTCAAGTATAACAAGGGGAGCTAACATGTATCAAATATATAACAAGGGAAAACAACATCTATTCAGGTATATCGGTGACTAACATATCACCCAAGTTCAGTGGCTAACATACCACTCAAATATAGTGGCTACCATACCACTCACATTGTCCTATATTTCACTAAAACAATGGTGACTAACATATCACCCAAGTACAGTGGCTAACATACCACTCACACAAAGTGGCTAACATACCACTCACAACACAAACAATTGGGTAATTATTGTACGATTATTAACTCACCCTCAGCTCCTCGAACAGCTCTCCCTTAATTTGGTCCGGGATGCAATGCCACTGGCTGCCACCCTCTTGCGGTGGGATCATCCTGTTCCGTATTATCGCACTGAGTACTTTAGCAGCGCGCTCCCCATACAACCTGTGAAGAACAGGTAAGTCAATAGTGACAAGGTTAGTTCGGTATATATATATTAAAAGTTCGTAAATCAGTTAATGCCTAATACTTACTTCTCTCCATTGGGGTAAAGGACATGGCGACCATTCCACATAAGACCATCTTCCGGCCTTTGAAAGGGACAACCGTCGTCTGGAACGTGGGCCCACGGGTCGTGGAGGGAGGAATGAGGAGTCGATCCCCTGCTCGACCCAGGTGGAGTCCCAAAAACAGAAGGGGAGCCCTGCTGTGAGCCCTGTACGGTGTCCTCTCCGTCGGTATCATCCCTCTGGGACTGCGGGGTCAGTTATCGTGGCCTCCTGGGTCGTGGCATCTGCAATAAAAAGATCCGTGTTAGTACATACACAATTGAATATAAAACATGTAAAGTCATTAAGAGATAAAGTAATGAACATTTTTTTTATTATATGCCTGATAGATAAGTCTAATCTAAGTCTAATTTAACTACCTAGTACTAATTCACGTACCCTCTATAATCTACTCTGGTTGTAAGTCAATGAAAACATCATCATGCAGCTGAATAACTTCTACTGTAGCATGTACAGGTTTTCTAGCCTGACCATCGACATCTTCTTCTTGGTACGACTTGTTAATTGACTCGTCCTTCTCCACATACTCAACTTTGAATCGAGCATTTATAGGTACAGCAGCTAACCAATCGCCCTTATCCTTTTTCAAGGTAGGAAACTGAAGAAATACAGCTTGAAGTGCTTGACTTGCCAAGATAAATGGTTCGTACACTTTGTACTTCTTCTTATAGTTTATCTCCACCATATCATACTCCTCAAGCCTCCTGGTGCCTACATCAGTGGGATCATACCAATCAACATCAAACAACATTGTTCTTTTCAAAGGTACTCCGGGATATTCAAGGCGAATAATACGCCTAAGCTTCCCATAGTAATCGTAGACATCATCACCTATGTCTTTCCCCAAGACACGAACCCCACCATTAACTGTAGCATCTGTCGATCCACACTCACTACTGTTGAACCTAAGTCCATTTACAATGTAAGATGGGAAGGAGGAGTATCTTCTCCCAGGTCCACTTGCTAGTGCTCTTAAGTAAGGACATGTTATTTTGTTGGCCGGGTTCTGTACATGCTCTTTGAACCATGTTGGAAATTCGGAGACTAGGGCCTCCCTAAGCATGTCCTCAATTGTGTCATCCACCACTATAGGATTTTGCTCTACACAACGGGCGCTGAAGAAACTGCACATGATGCGTATATTTGGTTTAATACTACCATTTTCTCTAAAATAAGATTTTAATTCAATCGTAAAACGTAAGAAGGCAACTAACCTAGTAAACTTGAGATGGAATGGGTTGAGCTCAGCACAATTCTGAAGGACATACGAATGTGCAGCATTGTACTCTTTATCCGTCAGATATGCCACTTTTTCTTCACCATACGCCCTCCCCGAAACCTTAAAGATTGATAGAGAAACTTTATGGTCCTCTTGCACTTGAAATGTGTCGGCATTTCTAGCCGGCCTAGATGTCTTCGTAGGGACCCCAGTGTCAAAGAAATAGGAGCAAAAAGTTGCAGTCTCTGCTCGAATGTATGCATTGGCAATCGAACCCTCAGGCTGAGCTTTGTTCTTCACATAATGCTTCAGCTTGCCTAAGTATCTGTTATAATATGTCTGTCATAATTAGATATACTATACAATTATGTGTCATATATGTTTGTAAATATGATACTAAAATATTTACCTCTCAAAGGGATACATCCAACGATACTGAACAGGTCCGGCTAGCAGCGCCTCATCTGGTAGGTGAATGGGCAAGTGTTCCATGGAATCAAAGAAGCTAGGTGGAAAGATACGCTCGAGCTTGCACAGAATCACCGGTATGTTAGCCTTCATCGTCTTCAACACTTCAACCTCAACAACCCGTGTGCATAGATTCTTGAAGAACAAGCTCAACTCGGTCAAGGCACTCCATACCGATCTATCTAAGAGCTGGCGAAATGCAATCGGGATGAGCCTCTCCATGAACATATGACAATCGTGGCTCTTCATCCCATACATCTTTGTCTTACTCGTGTCCACACACCGAGCAAATTTAGAAGCATAATTGTCGGGGAACTTCAACAACTTCACCCAATCAAAAAGTTCCGCTCTAGCCTCTTTGGACAAAGTGTATTTAGCCTTCGGCCACTTGCCATCAGCATTCTTGTTTGACAGTCCGGGCCTCCTGCATAGAATATCCAACTCTTCCCTGGACCTAACCGTATCCTTTGTTTTGTTGGAAATTTCACAAATGGTGTTGAAGCAGTTCTCAAATACGTTCTTCTCAATATGCATGACATCCAAGATATGACGTATGCGAAGACTACTCCAATAAGGCAAATCCCATAGGATGCATCTCTTTTTCCATCCATACTCACTTTTGATATTCTCGTTATGCTGTTCCCACCCAACCTCAGTTACTTTCTTGTACCCCAAGCGTTCTATAATTGCAAATTGTTGTGCACTTGTTAGTTCTTTAGGGGCCTTCTTCAACACCACTTTGTTCTTAAGAAACTGAGTCTTGTTCTTTCTGAACGGATGTTCATCGTCTAGAAACCTGCGATGACAATCAAACCAAGATTCCTTTCGACTCTTCGGCAGATAGTGTGAATCAACATCATCCAGACAATGTGGACATGCCTTGTATCCGGATGTTTTCCTTCCAGACAACATGGAGTACGCAGGGAAATCACTGATGGTCCAGAGTAGTGCTGCTCTCAAGGTAAAGTTCGTCTTTGTTGAGACATCGTATGTCGGGATACCATCCTCCCACAACTCTATAAGCTCCTTGATTAGTGGCTGCAAGAAGACATCTATCTTCTGTCCTGGATCATCCGGCCCTGGCACCATCACGGTCAAGAACATGAATGGTTCTTTCAAACAGTCACCCGGAGGCAAGTTGTAAGGTGTAAGCATCACTAGCCAACACGAATACTTCCGTTCACTCCCAAACGGGTTGAAACCATCAGTACTAAGTCCCAATCTTACATTTTTAGACTGGGCTGCAAACTGTGGATATTTCACATCAAACTCTTTCCATGCCGGCGAGTCTGATGGGTGACCCATCTTACCCTCTTGGTCATCCGCGACTATTCTCTCCTTGTGCCAACGCATCTTATTTGCACATGCATCTGATGCATACAACCTCTTCAGACGAGGACCTATAGGAAAGTACCACATTTTCTTGTGGGAGAGATTCTTCTTCTGTCGTTTCATTGCAGCGCCCTCCTTGTAACGACTATACCGGTCCTTCCCACAATGTTTACATTTCAACAAACCTTCATCCTCCCCCCAATAGATCATACACATACACGGGCAGCAATCTATTTTCTCCATAGGCAATCCCATCGCCTTCATCTTCTTCTGCGCTTGGTAATAGTTTGTTGGAACTAGGCTTCCTTCAGGCATAGCATCCGTGATCAAACTCAACCAATCGTTGCAGCTGCTTTCTGAATTCCCACCACCCTCCTTGTTGCTCATAATTCGAGACAACATAGTCAATTCATTCATCTTGCACCCCGGGTAGAGTGGCATCTTTGACGCTTCCAACAAGTCAAAGAACTGTTGTGACTCAGCATTCGGAGGCTCCACATTAACAACACCCTCCGTGAACTCTTGACCCGCAGCGTTACGGACCATCTCTTCCATCCGGTCCCCTGTGGCATCATCATGAGTACAGGCACCTGGTGTAGCACTACTCTCCTGCCTTTTCCTACGCTTCCCCGACAACATGGAATAATCCCCCAACAAACGAACTGCCTCACCATGATGATTCCACACCTCATATTTAGGGACAAAACCATTACGCTTCAAATGGTCTACAACCACCGTAGAGGGTAAGTACTGACGGTTCCTACATTTCTTATGGTTGCAATGACACTTCATCATCCCAGTACTCAAACACTCGGGTTTTGACAATGCAAATTCGACAAATGCATTGACCCCTTGTACAAACGTAGGCAAAAGTATTCCATCTGCAATCCTACTGTACATCCAAGTACGATCGGGATTCATAATTGAATGCTAAACCTGGCCAATGGAAGTTTAGTACATTGCGGCTAACGTTGTTTTTCACCAAGTACTCATTTTAATTATTAATTTTTTACATTGCATTATATATACTCCCAATATTTCTACATTAGAAATAAAAATACTCATATTATCTTCTAACTTTAATTTATCAATGAGTTATTTCCTTCATACTTACACTTTTTTTAAACAATAATTACCTATATTTATCTATATTTCCATTATACTTGTACAATTTTCATTATAATAACTACTTACAATACACTATAATTACATATATTTTTCATTATAATTATGCAATTTGCATTATAGTAACAACTACCAATACACTATAATTACCTATATTTATCTATATATTTCCATTATACTTATGGAATTTTCATTATAATAAAAACTTGCAATACACTATAATTACCTATATTTATCTATATTTTCATTATATTTATACAATTTCCATTATAATAACTAATTACAATACACTATAATTACTCATATTTCCATTATAATTATACTTATGCAATTTTCAAATCTAATTAGTATATCCCAAACAAACTACACTAATTGAACAAAACTAACTACGTAGATAATCCCAAACATAATCGAACCAAATTCAAATCCCAAACATAATCGAACCCAATTCAAATCCCAAACATAATCGAACCCGATTGAAATCCTAAAGATAATCAAACCCAATTCAAATCTCAAACATAATCGAACCCAAACATTCCAATTGAACAATACTAACATCAAAACTAGCTAATAAACCATAAAACACTTCAAAATTGAAAAAATACCAAATTTACAAAAGTTAGGTTTCGAGATTAGTACCTTTAATTGCGGAATAAATAGAACAACCCACTTCAAATTGAATGTCTCACTACGTTCCTTGTTGAATTGGCTTCGATTTGACACCAAGATTGGAAGAAATGATGGAGTATAAGGGAAGATTGGAATTGGAGAGAAGAAGTGAGAAAAATGGAGAAGAAGAGAGCAGAGAGCAGAGAGCAGAAATGAGGTTCTGCTCGTCGTTCGCCGATGAAGAAGCCTACTCAGCGACGGATGACCATCCGTCACTACCCAGCGACCGATCGGTCGCTAAATAGCGACGGATGACGTCATCCGTCGCTATATTTCAAAAGCATTTTTTCTATTTATTCCCCGGGTCAACGTTTAGCGACGGATGACTCATCGGTCGCTAAATAGCGACGGATAACGTCCATCGGTCGCAAAAACTCCACGCCCTATTACGAATTGAGTTGGTCCGTCGCTAGGGGCAATTTATCCGTCGCTAATTGACCGATCGGTCGCTAATATTAGCGACGGATCGATCGCTCGCTGATAGTGGTTGCTGATTTCTGTTTTTCTTGTAGTGTAATTGTGCTTGACGAGCCTATTCCACAATAATTTAGAACACTAACTATATTTGACTGGTTTATTCAAAATAATTTAAAATGTTATATAACTTTGTCTGACGGGTCTATTCCACAAAATTTTTAGAGCACTAACTGTATTTTACGTGTCTAATGAACAATAGTTTATCTAGAGCACTAATTGTGTTCGACATGTTTATTCTACAAATAACTTAGAGTAGTAAATGTATTCGACGAACTATTCCACAATACAATTAGAACAATAACTGTATTCGATTGATGTATTCCGAAATAATTCAGAGCATCAACTACGCTCGATGGATCTATTTTGCAATAGTTTCATAACGATAAATGCGTTCGACAAGTCTATTACGCTATAATTTGGATAATTTGGAACGCTAATTGTGCACTAGGGGTCTATTCTATAATAATTTAGAACGCTAGCTGCATTTGATGGGTCATTTAACAATAACTAATTAGGTTTAACAGGTTTATTCCACAAACATTTACAACGCTAATTGGGTTTGACGAGGCTATTGTGCGATAATTTAGAACGCTAACTCAGTTTGATTGTTCTATTCCACAATAATTTAAAATGCTAATTGGGTTCTACTGGTTTATTACACAATAATTTTGAACCCTATTTGAGTATGACGAGTATATTCTGCAGTAATTTACAAAGCTAACGGGTTTGACATGTCTATTCCGCAATAATTCAAATGATTAATGGGTTCGGCATGTCTATTTTGCAACAATTTTGAATGTTAAATGTGCTTGACAAGCCTATTTCACAATAATTTAGAATACTAACTATGTTTGACGGGTCTATTCCGTAATAATTTAGAACGCTAACTGGATTCGAGATGTCTATTCTGAAATAATTTTGAATGCTAACTATGCTTGACGGATCTATTATGGAATAATTCAGAACACAAACTATGTTCTACGGTTCGTTCCACAATAATTAATTTAGAATGTTAATTGTGTTCAACGGGTTTATTTCGTAGTAACTTAGAACGCTAACTTTGTTCGACAAGTCAATCTGGAAATAATTAGAACATCAACTGTATTCGAAAAATTTATTCCAAAATAATTCAAAACACTATAAGTGCGTCTGACAAATCTATTCTACCATAGTTTAGAACGTCTATGTTCGATGAATTTATTACGTAATAATTCAAAACACTAACTGCATTCGAGTGGTCTATTTCTTGAAAATTTAGAACGTTAACTGTATTAGACGGGTCATCCAGTAATAACTAACTCTACTAATTAATGACTAAAAGTACATGATTATGATGGTAGTAGTATATGTGTTGGACATGTACCTTTTTATCTTTATGAGTTTTATTTTATTTGAAAGGTTTTGTGACAGTTGGTATATTATCATTTAGAATTATTATTCCCCGTCGAAACTCGACGGGTTATTTACTAGTTTAAATTTAATACTTCATTCTTTTGACTTTTTATGGATCAGTGTAACTTCAAATTAATATCAAATCATATTGAAAAATTGTTAAAAATATTAAAGTTTAAATGTTTTAATTTCATAACATAATATTTTAAATTATTTTTATTTTACGATTTATTAATGAAATTAAATAGACTCGTTAAAAAATAATTATGATAAAATAAAATATTTATCCTCTCTCATTGAATGAGAGAGTATAAAAATGGGGATGCAAATTTCGAACAACAAAAAAGACAAGCAGGAGTACTACAGTACTTAGTACTTCGTTAGTAAGATACTTAAACATTAATGTTGATGATATGAGGATTAAATAGGGTAATGAATGGATTAATAAGGACTACTTTTTACTTGCCACATGTCATGTTTTAGTTTTTAATTGGTTTGTTGGACAGAATGTTGGATTATTTGTTGGAGAAGATCCCATCTCCGCACGGAGGCGAGGGAATATCTCAACAAAAGCTAGATTTTTTTTTTAAATCGTACTATTAGGTAAATTAATTTGAAGACTTTAAATACATGTATACTTAAAATTTTGAACTTTGACAAAGCCATGTCTACTTGATGAAACTTGTAATTTTGATGAACAATTAACCATGCTAAATTAAGTAAAGTCCAGTAACTAGTACTCTTAAGATTCATATGAATTTAGAATTTTAAGGACATTATAAAAGATGAACGTTTGCTGAAAGACTTAGTGTAGGTACTAGATAGGTTCGTAAGCTTGCTGATGATGTACTTTGTTTTTACAAATAATCTATTGAAGACCTAGAACCGCTCATGTAACGGTATCGATTTTCAAATACAAATAATTTTCTTGAAAATAGAATATTCGAAATAATTCAAAAACAACGGTCGACAATAAATGCCATAAAACATTTTGGCGCCACAACGCTAACAGACTCAAGTAAAATCCAACGGTAACTTTAACGTTCAAAAGGAAAAACGACTAGTGAAGAAATGTAAAGAGTTTCATCTTCTTATTTTCAAATCAAAATCCCAACGGACACCCCAGACCCAACTCTCAGTCGCTGGACGCCTAGACTTGATCTTCTCCAACATAATCTACAAGGAAGGAATTTTGAAAATAGAAAGAGTGTGAGATAAAGGATCTCAGTGAGGTTCGAAAAGTTAACAGAAAGAAACGATAAATAATTTTTAAAACAAAAGAATTTGTTACACATATGACAACAGATAAAACAGATAACAGAACAGATAAGACATATACAGAACAGAACATATTTCGTTGGTGCAGCCCTCCATATTGCTCCTACTCCCAGATTTCCCTTATAAGTCCCTCCAGAGGGTTAACAACTCTAGACAGAACAGAGCCCCGTGTACTTTGGGGAAACAGATCCTACGACCCTAATAGACCTCAGCGACTTCTGCCTCGCGCCTAAAAGGGAATAGACTAGGCGATAACCAAATAAACCCGATAGTCCTCACTATCCAAGTCTACCTAATTACAACCTAATCGACCGGCCACACAGAAAACAGACAGAACAGACAGAATACAAACAGAAAGAACAATAACAGATAAAGTGTTCGGATAACCGAGTTACATTCCTCCAGACTAGTCAGTCCAAACAGAACAATATTGTACATAATAAAGTAAAATGGTCATGTATAGGCATATTGACTTTTAATGCAGTAGCGTACATAATACAATACACATATAGATATTTACATGCATAGCACATTGCCTTCCAGGTTTTAAAAACAGACAAACTTTGGGGTGAACACTCACCTTAAGCCTTGCAAGCAATGAACACTAAGAGCTAACGGACAGAGCACCTAGACATAAAACGTCTAGTCACTAACTAGAAATCGAACAAAAGTTAAACAAATGAAAATAAAAAGGTCGATGAAGAATTGCCAAAGGAGGGGCTCGAACTCTGGACCTTAAGGTTGAACTAGTTTTCACCAAACCGACTATGCTAGCCCCCAAGTTGTTACAAAGGTGTAAAGAAAACGGACTTGATGGCCATTTAGTTTGAAATACGAAAAGCTTAGCACAGTTTCACAACCCAAGATAGGAGGGCAAAAGTCAACTTCAGTCGGCAGTCAAACTAACTATTTACGGTCCAGAATCTGTTCAAGGGTATAAACGTCAAGTCACAGTCAACAGGGCAATTATGTAATTTCCAAGGTCAACTAGGGTTTTAAAAGTCAAAGCAGTAGTTCAAGGGCCAAAAACTGTAATTTTGAAAAAGCTAGGTCAACGGTCAAACCAGTCAACAAGGTGAAACAGTCTACATAGTCCAGAAATACGAAAGGGTAACACGGTCAATTTGAAAACGTAGTCAACTATCAATCCAAAATTCAGTCCAGCTGCAAGGGTATAACGGTCAATTTAGACTCAAAATCGAGCTAATAATCTAAATCAGTCCAATACGGAAGCGCAAAAAGGTCCAAAACACGTCCAGGGGTAAAATTGTCAAATCCAGGTTCGATTAAGGGGTAATATGGTAATATCCAGAATATAGCAAGCGTAAAATCGTCCAAAAAATAAAAACGAAAAGGGAAAACGAGTTTTACCGAAATGGAGACTGAATGAACGGGAAACTAAAACGGAACGGAACCGGAACAGGGCGGAGCACGGGCTGGGCGGACGGAGCACGAGCGGACTGGACGGACGGAGTACGGGCGGACTGGAGCACCGGCTGGACTGGAGACGGACGGCGCACGGACAGGGCACGGGACGGCACGGACGAGACACGGGATCGGGCACGGACAATGGCACGGTACCGATTGGACGCGAGTACGGACAAGGCACGGACTACGACCGGAGCACGGAGCACGAACGGAAGGCGCACGGGCGGAGCAGGCTAACGGAACCCGGGCGGGGCAGAGCACGGTACAGGGCACGACCGGAGATGATGGGCAGAATGGAGCCGGGACGTAGCTCAACCGATCCGCCAGTCTCGGCGACGTGTGACGGAGGAACAGAGCCGGTTGATGATGATGCCGTAGTGATGATGAAGAATGGGATGAGATGGTGATGACATAAGGATGGATTTTGGTGATGCAGGATGGTGAGCGAGAGAGAGATGAGATGTTTGTTTGTTTCTTTCTTTCTTTTTGGTTCTATGGAGGCGTTGAAGATGAATGAGGGAAGGGGAGAAGATGGGTAGGTTTAGGGTTCAGGGTTAATCCATATGGGCCAGAAGATGGGCTTTGACCGAGATTGGGCCTTAAGACCACTCGAAAATGGGCCAAGGGAAGTGAGTTCAAAATTAAGCTTTTAGTAGCCCAATTGACAAAACGAGGCAAAATAAATCTATGCGATCTTTCTAACGTCGAATTCGTTTACGCGGGAAGGAAATTAAATAATTACCAAATAAAATAAATTACTTAGGTAATTAAATAATTAGAAAAAATTAAAATAAAAAAATACGGGGCATTACAGCTCAGAAAGTGGAAAATTCGAAGACTGCAGACTTAGAAGAATTCTGAGAAAGGTATCTACAAAGGCACATGTTGCTTTAGAAAATGAGATTTTCAGCAACAGCTTGCATAAGTGAAAATCTATATGACAAAGTAGGTTGTGCTTGCTGAAAAACTGAGACTGACCACTTGCTGACAACATATGTGACCTCCTTGCTGAAGAAGTACTTGTATTTTGGCTCCAACGTGTTCATATTTGAATTTGATTCAAAAGAACATTAAATGCAAAGATAGCACGCGAAGAACATGAAAACAAATGAAGAGCGCTGCTGAAAGTACAAAAGCAAGATAGTGACATCTTAAGGAACAAGCCTTAAAATTTGAAATTCAAACGGTTCCCTTGAGACACTATAAATAGAAGACCTTAGGCTGAGTAGAAGGGTGTGTCAACAACGTGATCAAACTCTCACTTGTGCTTTAAACACTCAAATCTTTCTCTACTCTTTACTGTCTATTGATCCGTTCCAATACTTAAGCTTGAAACAAAATATACTTGTGAAGAAGTAGAACATTGAAAGCTAAGAAATTAGTTAAGTGTTCTTTTCTCTAAACAAGAACAAGTCTTGACACCATAAACAACAAGCTTGCTTGCTGCAAAGTATTACAAGTTGTGTTTCTTGAGATTACTTTTTATAGCTGCAAAGTTATACGCAAGTCATCTCATCCCAAACCTCTCTAACTGATAAACACCCTTATTCAGGCGTGGAATTCAGGGGGAATTAATCAAGCATAGTTTTGCTGATTAAGTGTCCCAAGTTTGGTGGAGAACAAGGTTTAGTTCTCCAGTTTAGGTTGGAAACAAGGCAAGTGTGCTTTGGTTTCTGAGAATCATTAGTCATAGGATTTGCAAGGAACCTCATATCTTATCTTACTGGATTCAGTCCTATAAAGGACAAAGTGGATTAGTTGAGAGATTATGCCACTCTCAGATACCACTATAAAAGTGTTTGTGTGATTTACATTTCTGCAGTTATCTTTTCACAAGTTACTTTGTTTTACACTGCCAATTTGTTTCATTGCTGAAACTAGCTTTCTGACAAAAGCACTTATTGTAAAAGACTTCCGCACTCTGTTTTTAAGTATCAGCAAACTTGTCACTGAAAAGTAACAAGCACTTGCTGAGAAAGTTAAGTATCGGAAAACTCATTACTGAAAGGTAATAAGTACTTGCTGAGAAAGTTTTAAACGACGAAAAGTTTGAAAAGACTATTCACCACCCCTAGTCTTTTCTTGTTGTTTAAAGGGACCAACAAGTGGTATCGGAGCTGGAGGTTCTTCAACCTTCAGCACTGAACCTAGATCCCCTTAGGTACTTTCCGTAACATTCACTCTCACTTGATCAGTTTGGTAGTTATTTGCTGACAGGATGTCTTTAGGAGACGCTCCTTTGCTGAAGCTGGAAAACTATGAGAAATGGAGAAACAACATGATGCTACATCTTGAGGCCATTAGTGATGAGATGGTGACTGTCATAAACGATGGACCAATCAAGATCACTAAAGTTGAAAGAAGCTTTCCTCACATGACCACAGATACTGGTGGAAAGGAAACTATCTTAGGAGAACCGGTCGACACAGTCGTACTGTTGGTCCCTTTAAACAACAAGAAAAGACTAGAGGGGGGGGGTGAATAGTCTTTTCAAACTTTCGTCGTTTAAAAACTTTCTCAGCAAGGACTTATTACTATTCAGTAATGAGTTTACTGATACTTAACTTTCTCAGCAAGCGCAAGTTACTTTTCAGTAACGAGTTTTGCTGATACTTAAAATTAGAGAGCGGAAGTCTTTGATACAATAAGTGCTTTGTCAGTAAGTGATAGTTTCAACAAGTGAAGTGAGTGACTGTGTACAAATAGATATGCTTTGCTGAAAACTAAATGCAGTAAGTAAATCACACAAACACTTTTATAGTGGTATCTGAGAGTGGCGTAATCTCTCAACTAATCCACTTTGTCCTTTCTAGGACTGAATCCACTAAGACAAGTTTGAGGTTCCTTACAACACCTATCTAGAGCGATTCAAACAGAAACCAAAGCACACTTGCTTCGTTTCCAACCTAACTAGAGAACGAAACCTTGTTCTCCACCAAACTTGAGACTTTTAATCAGCAACACTATGCTCGATTAAGTTCCCCCTGAATATCACGCATGAAAGGGTGTATTTTCAGTTAGAGAGGTTTGGGATGAGATAACTTAATTATAACTTATTTACTTACAGGAAAATAAATTTGAAAAATAAGAGAAAAATAGAAAAATGGACTGCTGTTTCATTTATTCTGCCCATGAAACCTCTTCTAGTGTATATGGCCACTTCCCAAAGTTCCTTTAGGCATTTTAGACTTATGTGCATCATGTTTGGTTGATATCAAGTAGCAAAGTCAGAAAATAGGAAAAATAAATTTGAAAAATAAGAGAAAAATAGAAAAATGGACTGTTGTTTCATTGATTCTGCCCATGAAACCTCTTCTAGTGTATATGGACACTTCACCAAGTTCCTTTAGGCATTTTAGACTTATGCGCATCATGTTTGGTTGATATCAAGTAGCAAAGTCAGAAGATAGGAAAAAATATTTGAAAAATCAGGAAAAAAAAAAGAAAGAAAAATAGACTGCTGTTACATTGATTCTGTCAACAAAACCTCATCTAGTGTATATGGACACTTCCCCAAATTCCTTTAGGAATTTTAGACTTATGTGCATCATGTTTGGTTGATATGAAGTAGCAAAGTCAGAAAATAGGAAAATAAATTTAAAAATCAAAGAAAAATAGAAAAATGGACTGCTGTTTCATTGTTTCTGCCCATAAAACCTCTTCTAGTGTAAATGGCCACTTCCCCAAGTTACTTTAGGCATTTTAGACTTATGTTCATCATGTTTGGTTGATATCAAGTAGCAAAGTCAGAAGATAGGAAAAAATGTTTGAAAAATCAGAGAAAAAAAAAATTGACTGCTGTTACATTGATTCTGTCAACAAAACCTCTTCTAGTGTATATGGACATTTTCCCAAGTTCCTTTAGGAATTTTAGACTTATGTGCATCATGTTTGGTTGATATCAAGTAGCAAAGTTAGAAAATAGGAAAATAAATTTGAAACATCAGAGAAAAATAGAAAAATGAATTGCTATTTCATTGATTCTGCCCGTAAAACCTCTTCTAGTGTAAATGGACCTCTTATCATGTTCAACAAGGCTTTGTAAACTTATGTTCATGAAGTTTGGATACTAACAAGTTGCAAATCCAGAAAATATATAAAGTTAAGAGGAAACTTGGAGAAAAATATAAACATTACCTACTATTACGTAGATTCTTCCCAGAAATGATCTTCTAGTGTTTAAGAAGATTTTCCCAACCTATTATAGCCTTTTCAAATTTGTTCAAGTTGTGTTAGTTCTCAATTGCAAAACCAAAAAGTAGTAAGACATGAGAGGAAAAATCAGCAAAAATAAGAAGAAAAATCAGAAAAAAATGAAAAGTGAGCTAGTACAACATGGATTCTGCATTGAATCATGTTGCATGTGTATAAGGACATTTTCCCAAAGTGTTTTAGGCCTTTGAAAATTATACTAACCAAGTTTGGTCCATTGGGGTTCAAGAACAAAAACTAAGAGAAATTAATGCAGTGACAAGTAGGATTGAATCACATAGCAATAGTCGAAAGCTTTAAACTGACCACATATGTAATTGTACCAAACATAATATAAGTTACTACATTGAACTAACATTAGAAATCAAACTAACAAAACTACAGTTTGAAACTTCAAAACTACAAGAGCTGCAACAAGTACATCTTACAAATTCAAGTTACAAAAGTACCTGCCTACAGGCGCCAAGTTAATTCTACGGTTAAGAACAAGCCACGGGGAAATATCACTCAAAATACCCCGTCACACCCCCAATAACTCGAGGGACAGCATCACCAGACACGTACCAGTCAACCCCTTTATTTCGTTCCTTCCACAAGGTGTAAGGATCCTGAAACTCCTCACTGGCCAGGCTCAGTTTTGCAAGCCGGTAGTGGCCAGCTATCTCGTAGTCCTCTTGAACAGTTGGAACCTGGTCTGGCAGAGTATATGTTACTTCATATGTACCATCAACCAACTCACGTTCTACGTCTTGCATAAATATCACCGCAGCTCCTGCACCATGCACTAGGACATTCACCCACATATCCTCAAGATACGGTTTGTCTTCGATGGTAACCAGCCCTTGAGGATATTCTTCTCGTGTTCATGATACCAGAACCTCTTTGGTAGAGTTCATGTAACTCTCATCTTGATCACAACCATAAAAAGATCTGACAGGCCAAACAAATGGTGGTTTACACAGTGGATATAGCGAGTAGCGCCTCCACAGTATCGCAGTCCTCTGGGCATTGTCCTCCATCTCCCTCCCGCACGGCATATGATTGAGTGTAAAGTAGGAGGGGGCCCTGTAAAAACAATGTATGGAGTCAAACATGCACAAAATCAACAATACTACAATGAGGCATTACAGTAATCTACATAATGATACAGTGCTTGCGTTCAATTGTATAGATGACAGAAAACCAATTAGAAAACTACATTGTCTACAGGAATTCAAGATATCCTAAACAACAACAAATGTACGGGTTCTAATAAGTAAACAACAAACTATAACAGCGGAAACAGAGGATCAGATGAAGAAATTGAATATTCATCAAAAAATCCAACCTCTAACCATTGTTAAAAAATAGAAAGCATAGGGCTATGGTATTCTCTACATGAAGCAAGTTAGTTATCAAGTTTGAAGTCAAATTGGTAAGCAGTTAGCATTCCCATTACATGTGAAATCAAAAAATTGCATGTATAAGGTGAAGATGAACTAATTGATATATGAAGAATTAATATCAAGAACACAATTCAATTCTTCCTTACCCCGAATAAGTCGAGCATGAACCGGTCCTCCTCCGTTCTCATCGGCACCTGCACGTGCGCCATTGTTATGAACTAAGCCATTGTCAGCCATTGTTCTTTGCTTGCTCGTCGAAAACTGATATATAGGTAAGAATGAGAATGAAGAATGAAGAAGAAGACGTATCGATCGGCTTCTTTCTTTCTTTTATAATTGAAGTGTGATGCGTGTTGAGGAACAGAGGGAGTTGCTATGATGAATTAATGTCCGGTCTAGTGTGCCAAGAGTGACCGGTCTAGTGAGTCAAGGCACTAACAGGGACGTCCATCGATCTATTGCTCGTTTTGACACTTTGACAGCTTACAAGTGATCTTTAATTGATATATCGAGGCCAAAACCATGAAAAACTTCGTTCCACGCCTATGATTGTTAAATGATACTCCCTCCATCTATCTTTAACTGTCCCATTTTGACTTTGACCAGTCAACCGTGTTCGACTTTGACTACAACTTACTCTTAAACTTAGAGTCAAAGTCGAACACCGTAGACCGGCCAAAGTCAAGATGAGACAATTACAGATAGATGGGGGGAGTAATTTACGAAATAATCCTAATTACAAGTGATTGTTAGAGGAGTAACAAATTATTATTATTATTATTATTAGGGAAATTTGCATCAAGATCCCCTGCTAGTTTCATCAATTACACATTGGCCCCTACTAGTTCAACAACTACGCATTACCGCCTCTTAGTGCAAATCAATTACATTTTAACCCACGACCTTGACTTTTAGCGAATTAAGGCCTGGAATGTACCATTTTGCCCTCATTTAAGTTTTAGTTTTCAAAAAAAACCAAACAACTTCAATTCTATTTTATTACATATTTGACTCTAAATTTTTCTATTTTACAAAATTGACTATAAATTATTCAAATTAACCCCCATTAGTTATATAAATCTCAAAATGTTCTTAAATATTATAACAAAATGATCCATACACAATTATTGATTCATATTTCACTCCATATTTTTTATAAAAGAAAAAAAAAACAAATTAAAAAAAAACAAATTAAAAAAAAATTGAAAGCTCCTCCAATCGGAGCTGTTTAAAACTCTGATCGGAGCTGCCCAATGGGAAGCTCCGATTGGAGCTCTAACAGCTCCAATCGGAGCTGTAATAACAGCTCCGATTGGAGGTGTAAAAGCTCCAACCGGAGCTGTACTTTCCGGCAGCTCCGGCGCCGAAAAAATTCCGGTGCCGGAGCTGGAGAAGAAGAGGGACTTAAAATTAAAAAAAGAAAAAGAAAATAATAAAAGTAAAAAGAAAATAAAATTAAAACATCAAAGGAAAAAGGAAAAAGAAAATAGAATAAGTTAAGGGAGTATTTAGCTAGCCACATTTTCAGAAAATTTTAGACTTGGTCAACTCGATTGGGGTAAAACGTAATAGTTGAACTAGTAGGGGGAAAAATGAAATGAGATGCACTAACAGGGGTTCATTCTGAAAATTTCCCTTATTATTATTATTTTTATAAAGAATTCAATAAATCAAAAACAAAGAAAGTTTACACAAAATTAGTGGGCAGCCGAGAAACAAGCTGGGCTCCCACTCCCTTAGCAATAGCAAAACTAATCCTAGGGAAAGTATGATGAGCAGCACTCGCTCCAGTATTCTGAGCCAAAGCGAAACCCCGAACTCTAACAAACAACTCAACAGCATCAACATCCAACTCCCCAAGTGTCGAGAAAGAGAAAGGAAGGAATCCATATCCCTTAGCTGCACATAAGTCCCGATACTTCGCACACTTGCGCTTGGCAGCATCAGTAACCGCATGTCCAGGCACAAAGTCCACCAACCCAGACCGGGTCAAAGGGGAAGACCCGGTCAGATCCACACACACATCCCGTCCCCTATCCCAAGCATAAAGGAGCAAGTCTGCGGGACGGAGGGACCTGTCACTCTTGCCGCTCAAACCAATATCCACTTCCTTACCAGCAGAAATGTCAGACCGGAAACAGACATCCAAGAGAGTGTCCCGAACTAGGTTATGTCGGTGCTTGATACCCACCATCCCAGCACATGACACCGCATGATCACCAAACACATCTCCATCGAAAACCCGAGAGCAAGTAGAGCAGGGCAAGGACACCGGAAACAATGCAACACCAAGCCGATAACCCAGAACACACCTGTAAGTCCTCCCGTTCATTGTCTGTCCCAAACCAGAAATAGGAACTACACGCAACCAATCAGAAGAATGGGCACCCCACTGAGACTTCCAAAGAGCTACCTGACGAGAGGATAAAAAGAAAACAAATTCCGCAGAAGCAGCAACCTTCGTGAAATATATATCTGCCAGTCTTTTCATAAGTATTGAGGAAGCGATCTCACTGGGGTTACTCAAAAGGTCAGAACCTGTGGTCTCAACAAACAAAGACCGAGCACCATCAAAAGCAGGTCCAAGAGAAGTGACACCAGAAGGACACAAAAGTTAGCCTGCAAACCTGCAGACCGAAGGCGAGAAGCAACGAAGGCATAATGGAGAACATCCATAGCAGAATTAACACCAAGCCCACCAAAAGAAAAGGGCAAAGTAGCAAGACGCCACTGCCAATAACCAAAACCGGGCCCCGACGCCGTAACAATACGCTCCAAGGAGGATCTGAGAGCCCGATCAAAAGAAAACTGGGCCGACTGAAAGAAAACGGGAGGGCAAGTGCGCAAAGCAAAATAGAGCTTTGAAATGCCCGTACAAGCACGAAGCAGCAACAACTCACACTGCGGATCATTAAGCTTCGCGACAGAGTCCATAAGCTCGATAGTCCTATTCACCCTCTTCACCACAAGCTCACTGCTGAAACCAGGGCACACACTAACCGAACCCCCGAGAACTTTGACCCCACGGAGTGGCCTGGCGATAGAAGGAAGAAAAACACCAGGAATCCTACTCCTCGGATCTTCTAGAGGCCAAAAAATCTCAGTCTTGTGAACATTGAGGTGAAGTCCAGAACGCGGGCCGTCCACCAAGATCATCTCTAAGACCTTTCCCACACCTAAGGTATCTCCGACAATGGTGCCGTCATCTAAATACCAAGCCTGCAAGGATAAGTCAAAAGAATCTCTGATCTTACAAACCAACGGGTGTAAAACCAAAGCAAAAAAGAAGAGGGCCCAAAGGATCGCCCTGCTGGACCACCTGACTAGACCAAAGAATGTGCTCCCCATAGTACAACCTGGCCGGACTGGAATAACAGAACTCAACCCAACGGGAAAGACCGGGGCAACGACGACGAACCTCAAGCAACAGAACCTTACGATCGACCATGTTGAAAGCATTATGAAAGTCAACTAACAACATGGTTATTATTATTATTATTATTATTATTATTATTATTATTATCAACACAGAAAAATCTACTAAAACACCAACCTTCGTAGGTGTATTCGATATATGGATTAATTCATCAACATCATTTATTAAAAATAAATATTGTTTTTAACATTTTTGCTATTTTTGTATAATATAAACTATCATATTCTACTTTATTCCATGCAAATCTTTCCCCAAATGGCTTGTGTGAGTTTCCAAGGAGAGACAAATAGACTCTCCTTTACTATTCTACCACATTAACATACAAATTAATACATAGAGAGAGATATAGCTCTTGAGGTTTACAAGAAACGCTTACGACTCTTGTCAATCAGTGTGAAGACAATGGCCGCCGAGTCCGACGATGTCTATCCTTGCATCCACATTGGTAACGGATCTGGACCGAGAATTCACTATGATCTCCGGAGGGGACCTTGACCAAGGCCACGGAGGGACAAGGGTTTGTTATTTCTATCTCCCCCCTATTACATATCTTTCTGCTTCTTGAATTCTGGCCACTTTTACATGGAATTCGCATACTATGTGTGTTATTAGCCCTAATTTGCAATTGAATGGCATTGCATTCTTTACCGTTGTGTATCACTAGTTTCAATTTGGCTTAATATAGTAAAGATTCAATTATTGCCTAGTTAGTTAGCTTTTTTTTTTTTTTTGAAGTTCTGCTTGATTATTGATGTGGATCTCCCTTAAAAGGATGTGATATTTGTCTCTTTCCATTTCATTCTATCCCTTGCATCAATGTTCTGTTGTTCTTCACAGAATTTTGCATTTGTGCAGTGTTTAAGACAAGTCCCCTTTGATAACTCATGATTTAACATCTAATTTATAATGTAGTAGTCTACATTATTTAGAAAAATGCTTGATTAGCTCTGATCTGTTGAGTGCCCTGTGTGCATCAGAAGGTTGGGAATCTATATGAGAATTTTAAAGTGTTGTTAAATTGAGTTATGACATTCCTTGCATGAATTTGATTGAATAAATATTCGAGATGCTTTATACATGTTTACAGCTGATCCAACTTTGTCTTGTGCATTATTGATTTAATCCTTATTGAGATTTCTGATTTGTTTTTGTAAATACAAAGCTGCTCCTATCCATGACATTTCTAATATGTTTTGGTTGATGCATGCAGACTGCATAATTCTTTTGATTGTTGGATTTGCCAGGGATTAATAGACATAAAATGAAAACTTATGTATGACATTTGCTCCAACTATTCAATATAAAATGTATAGGATGGCTATCTACAAGATGATTAAGTCATTTGCATGTTCATGATTATTGATTTCCATGTCATGTTTACTGATATACTTCAACTGTTAGATATAGAGAGAAACCTCAAACAGATGGATTACAAGGTATCAATGTTCTATCTGAGGTTACATCTGCAAAAAACAAAATGGCATTTTAATACATCTTTTTGGTGTGAGAGTTGTATATGTTATATTTACACATATAGGAAGTGTAGGTGTGTGCCTCATTATTTCAATAATGTTTTATTATTTGTCAAGTAATTCATCAAACTTGTATTGCCATTTCATGCCAGATCATCCACAGTACCTTAGGAGTATTGAGGTGCATATTGGAGGAAATTGGATGAAGGATAAGGATGGGAGTGTCTGCTATGATGGGGGTTGGACCAGATATATCCACAACATCGACCCAACTTCTTACCCACTGGAGGATCTTTTCATGGCCACGCAGATGATGTTTCTGCAAGAAGCCCTTCCTTCTAGGATGTGGTATCTCAAACATGGTGAGTAAATCCCTGCTGGGATAAAAAGGATCCTGGACGACACAAGCCTCGACGACATGTGGAGGAACTGCAACCAATACGGACGGTGGATGGCAACGGTGTACATGCATGATGTTGAATGCGACATGGCTTTGAATCCAATAAAAAACCATATGGAGACCTTGTACAAGATTCCGCGTGATATTCCTACCGGCTTCCCTCCGTCTTATGCTCCATATGGTCTGCACACTGCTGGAATGCTAACGCACCAGGATCTCAGAATGATGGGAGCAACAAGGATTGGTGCTATGGAAGTTTATAGCCAGAGGTGGTACATCGACAAGGTGAAGAGGCCAGTGGTCCCTGCACGCCATAGCATTCCAGTTGCACAACTCACCCGGCGGAAGCTGTCCATGGAAATTAACAATCCACTAGGAGGAGATCTTACCCTGATCCATGATGGCCATTCTTAATGTGTTTGGGGAGAAATCATATATGAGGAGGAAGAATGAAGGATCTGGTGTTTTAGTATCTGTTAAACATTACTATCTATCTATTCTGGAATGGTTTGTTAAGACTTTAATTTGTAGTTGAATGTTGGAATATCTTGTTGGTATGCATGCATGATGTATCTCTAACTCATCAGTCGAACAATCTTTTAAATTTGGTATGTATTAAGGATGTTTGTCTATGGTATGTGATAACTAATTTGTAGTATAATCCCTGTTTTATTTCTTTTTGGTTGGTGATTCAATTATGAGTCCAGTTTGTTAATGAGTATTATTGTGTTATTGAGGATATTTTTAGGTTAAAACATGGTTGTTGGATATAGTGCAACAGACTTGTGAGACTCATCTAGTGGAACGTAAGTATTTCGTCTAGCCCGGGCACTCATCTAGATGGGACAATCAAAGATGGATGGAGGAAGTAATTTACAGAATAATCCTAATTACAAGTGATTGTTAGAGGAACAATTTACAAAATAATCCTAATTATATTCCAAATATAATATTTAATTCAAAATTTCAGCAAATTTGAATTTTTAGGGTTGAACTTACCACTGACATTTAAATGATAATTTACGCAAGACCACAATAAAAAAAAGGAAAATCGAGGCAAAAAATGTGAAAAACTGCGTTGCACGCCATGTGAGTTCCCTGGACAGATGAAATACTTACGTTCCACAATGTATATGAGTCTCACAAGTCATTTGCTTTGTATCATCAACACTCACGTTCTTAATTTCCATGTATCACCAACACTTGTGTTCCACTATTTAAGCCTCACAAGTCAATTGCTATGTACCATCAAGGATTACATTCTTGTATTGCTATGTTATTATAATGACTACTTACGTTCTTAATTGCTAAGCACCGACAAGACATATGTTAGTTTCCCAGTAGCACGAACACTTACATTATAAATTTCGTTGTATCATCATTACGACTGACGTTCAACAATATGCGTATACGCCGATGTTGCTCAGTCAACTGCGCCACATGTTATATGTTGGACCAACGATTTTTACCCTAAACCCTATACCCTAACCCTAAACCCTACGCCCTAACCCTATACCCTAAATCATAAAGTAATACTAACGATAATTAATATTAAGAATATTATTACTATTAATAACAGTAATGATAATAATAATTTTAAAAATAATGATAATAAACTGCTAATAATAACAATAATAATAAAATTAATAAGGAATGTAATTTGAGTTAATTTTAACAAAAATAAAAGCAAAGTAAGAGGGAAACGAAATTTCTTTTTTCCCTCCATTCTAAAATTTTGGACTAATTTTGGACTTTCAAAACACAAACCAAAACACAGAAAATCCACTATCTCTTTACTATCTCTCCCCATTACGGCAAAACCCTTACTCTCACTATCTGACTTCTGGTAATGGGGATCATCGAGGTGCACCCATCTTCTTCTTAGCCAGTCAATTTCAGGTGACATCCATCTCAATGTTTTACGAGTTTCTGTGGTAATATCTGAAAGTATATATGTCCTAGAGATAACCAACATTAAGGACGATATGTACTTTACCGCATTTCAACTTATTGGTATTTATTTATGTTACATTTATTTAAGCATACATAGATACAATTGGCATTACATTTACTGTATAAATTATTTGGTTGTTTGAATTATTCTGTAAGATGTTCCAAGGACTAAAGATAATCACCAAGTTAGTGGGAGCTTGCGTGTCAGAACTTAAGTCCTAAAATTAGCCACTAGTCGATGGTCATTGAGATATGAGATATCAATGATGCGATAGAGACTAGCATGTGTTGCATCAGATCCTTCGAGGATGTGGTAGTTCTCATTGCTGCGAATAGTTTGGTTATTCATGATGGACACATGGACAATTTGGAGAGTGTTGGCATACCCAGCCGAGAAACCATTTGGTAAATTCTATTTAAGTGTCTATGGGAGTACCGGATTGTAGGGTGATGTAATAATCCTCAGACTTGAGGTCAATACTATATCATATGTGGAATAATATACTTTGACCATGCGCAATGCCTGCACTCTTAAAGTAGGGTAGATACGGCATGCGTTGGGTATATTAGGAAGCATATGGTGTGAGTGATTGGACCAAGATCAGGATTCATTCCTCCGAATGGATTCAAGGAGAGAATACTCTACATCTCATATTAGTGCGATCGTTAGTCAGTGGCCACTGCAAAGATATATGTCAAAATGGTGTTTGGACATAAGCATCTAGATCGACTAAGAAGATTGAGAGACAATGGGTGAGTTATTGGAATAGACACTAATCCATATTCTAGACTCATTCGAGTATTCGAGAATGAAAGGACCGTATCATCAAAGTACTCTACATCACAGACAGTTTGTATCTCCTCAACAAACGTTCCTTACATATTAGTATTGTCTAGTGATGATTGTCTAGGAATATTCACCGAGACCTTGATTTGATCATTGCCTGATATGTGAGGGCCTATGGGTCATATACAACTAGGTGATAATTCTCCCGATTAAGCATTAGGGTAAATTAAATGTCAATTGGATTGATAACATTTGATTTACAATAGTCAAGGACATTTCATTTGATGAAAATCATTAATTAAGTTAAAATTAGATTTATAACTTAATTACTATATTAAATAAAATATCAATTGGATTGATAAATATTTAATTTAATAGTATTGAGAATGTTCTATTTCATAGAATTAATTAATTAAGTTGAATTGAATTCAATGGACTTAATTAATCTATGCTTTTAGAAAGTAAATTAATTAAATTAGATTTAATTAATAGAAGAAGAAAAGAATAATTAAATTAAATTAGATTTAATTTAATTAAAGTTAGAAAGTGAATTTGAACAAATTTAGAATAAAGTTCAAGTGGTAAAAGCCCAAAAGAAAATGATTGGTAGTAGTGGGTTTCGAACCCATGACCTCCATCTCATTAGTTAGCATACCAGCCAAATAGGCTAGGCTCATGTAATATATGTTATGCGTGTTACACATATATATCCATCAGATGCGGCTGCACATTGCTAGGGTTGTGGCTTTGAGCTCTCTTCACCTTTTGGGTTTCTTCTACACGGTTGAATTCGTTCTAACTCTTTTCTTTTATTCTTTGATTAATTCTCATTTATTATGATCTTTGAGATTTCTTGTTTTGCTTAATGTAGATTTTAATATGGATTTCCTAGCATTCATGGAGAATTCATCAACAAAGAATTGAACTACGTTTGACTTGATCCTGAGGGTACGTAGGCAGCTTAGAATTGTTCCGAGTTCAGTCAGAATCTTTAGAAGATCATCAATTGTTCTTTGAAGAACAAATTCATGATTAGATCAATTATTAATGGAAGCTGGAAGCTGGATAACGGGTAAGTCATTTATATGGAGCCTGTTAAATAATCATTCAATCAACGATCCATGTAGGAATTTTTTTTTGAATAACGCTGTATTAACCTTAGAGGTAATTTCCTACAATTACTAACAGTGGTATCAGAGCTGGACTTGATTGAATAAATTATTTACATGTTATTGTTATTGTTTGTTTATTTTGAGTTTTATGTTCGAGAGAAATATATTTTGTACCGCTGTCTAGAAACTGGGTTTGACGAATTTTTTAATTAAACAAGGTTTAATTGTCCATCACATGATTTGGGTTAATTAATCAATTAATTAACTTGGATTGTCCATGCTATATGTGCAATTCAATCCTCACACCATAATTAATTAAGGGGCTTGTTAAACGTAGTAGCAATTTTACTAAACGTTGGAAATTTATTAGTAATTTGCAAAAAACACCTTATTTTTAATATTTTACAAATAAGTCACAAATTTATTAAATACATTAAATACACACAAATTACAACTAACACAATTTCATACGTTCATTACTTCCTTCTCCACAACAAATTCTTCAGAAACAATCTCTTCTGAATACAAATTTTCAACATGGAATGGCCACCTTGGACTGAAGAATGGTCGAAGTATGAAAATTATGAGGTAAAGATTACTGATTTTATGTGTATTAAGCCTTTTTTTTTTTTTTTTTTTTTTGTAAACCGCAGCAGGCAAGCTTGCCTGCTGGCTGCTGCTCGCGCGGAGCAGCAGGCCGCGGGCCTGCTGCTCGCGCAGAGCAGCAGGCCCGCGTATAGGTCCGTTTTTATTTTTTTTTTTAATTTTTTTTAATTTTTTTGCTAATATATATATATATATATCCAATTACATCAAACTTCAACTTGTTATATTAATTGATCTTCATATTTTATTGATGCACACATTTGATTTTCATTTATGATATATGTTGTTGCTTCTGTTTTTTTTTTTTACAAATTATTAGAACAAATGTACGTATTTATCTCATATATCAATTTATTGATTAGTATACATTTTTATTTTCAGGTTAATGATGATGGGAATGATAAGGAGCAAGATCATATGTATGATGACATGAATTACTTGTTCAATAGTCTTGGAGAATTTCCTACAAGAATAGCCGCAGAAGATGAAGTTAGGCGAATTGGTCGGGAAAATCACATGTACTTCACAGTTGTCACAGCACATGCAAATCGGATTTACCTTGGTTGTGAACGTAGTGGGAAGTACAGAGCGACGACGAGTAAAAATGTCAATGTTGTGAGTCGCCATTCAAGTGGGACGAAGAAGAATGAATGTCCCTTTCAGTTGAAACTAAAAAGAAATTGTGATAATGGTCCATGGGTTGTACGCACAAGCGAGAATAGAGGGAGGCATAACCATGCACTTGGGAAGCACCCTAATTGGCATACATCGGCGGCAAAGTTGAGCGAACCGGAGCTAGAACACATACATAAGTTGTATATGACTCGAACGAAGCCAAAGAGTATCCTGCAAGAGGTAAAGTTGTTGAATAAAGATAATGTGAGCAACATCAGACATGTGTACAATGCAATTCACAAAAACAAGAACAAGGATAGGGATGGGCTAACCACGATGCAATACTTTCTGAAGTTACTCTCCGATCACCATTACTATCATAATGAGCGAAAGGAACCAGGTAATAATCATGTTGGTGAAGTTTTTTTGCTCACCATCATAGCGTTGATTTGGTTCGACTATATCCTTATGTTATTCTCTTGGATGCCACATATGCAACAAATCTATATAATATGCCTTTGGTTCAAGTGATGGGTTTATTGCCAACCGGTAAGAATTTTCATGTTGCATTTGCATGCATCTACCATGAAAAGGAGGATAGCTATGTGTGGATAATGAGAGAGTTGAAGAAATTTTTTAGTGCTGTTGAGTATCCAGGTGTTTTTGTTACAGATAGAGAGCAAGCCCTTATGAACGCCATTGAGTACTATTTAGAATCCCCATTATTTATTTTTGTGGTTAGTTTTTGTAAAATAGTGGCATTGCAATAACACAAACTAACATTCGAAACACCCATAGAATAATAATTCAAGTCTCACAAATATAAACTAACATCCAAAAAATAATAATTTAGGTCCAAAACAAACACATAGAAAAACACAAACGTCAAAGGGTTCGAGTATCCGGAACACAAATTAAACTAAAACATAAAAGACACGGTCATTGTAGTGCCTAATCAACTATCCTACGAGGCTTCTTGACTAGCATACGGGACAGTTGATGCACAAGGTTTTTCATGTCATCATAAGTGGGAGATGGATTGGTCTGCGGATGGAATGGGGCGACCATATCCGTGATAGTCATAAGTAATTCCGCTTCAGAATTCTTATCCTGAACTGCATTCTGGACAACCTCTCTATTTACCTTGGGATGTGTCCTAGGAATATACCAAAGTAGGTAATCAGTAGTATCACTCTCAATTTGAAATGTATTAAGCCTCACAGACCTGAAAGATTAAGATACATATAGTTAGTCATAATGGTCTTCAAATGAAAAATTTTAAATAGACCATTTAAATTTGCATGTAGTCATAGTTACCTCTGTGATAGGTTGCATAAGTGGCTCCGCCATTTCAAAAACATGGTTCGGTCGACATGGTGTTCCAGAATGTATTGACGTGGTGTCTCTGTCCTCACAGCTTTTACTGGATGAATTGGTGCGAATGGAATAGACTGTCCATATCCAAACTGTCTCATGACACGATCTGGCATATATGGCTCGGTGTAACTCCGACAATGTAGAATACCCTCAAACAGTGTTATCGGAATTTCCTGGGAAGGGTTGTCCCCAAATGGTGTCCAGTTCACCTGAGTACGAAACAAAATTGTACATTTGACGATAATATTCAAACAGAACTAAAGTCAGAATTCAAGTAAACTAGGAAACTTACTTGGTTGGCACGCAACTCGTCCAACTGAATACGGATAGACTTCAGTAATGATTCCTGCTCAGCTAGTCGGTTTGGGGACGGTATCCATCTTTTTGCCCAAGGACCATCTACCACATCTGTTCTTCCCCTTGGACGAAAAGGCGGGAAGTATTCATAAATCCAAGCCTGTAATTAATGCATTGTATGTTAATTCAATAATAAGTATTATAACGACAACATTAGATAAAAAGCACTGACGCTGACACTAACCTGTAGAAGTGTGAGACAACCAGCAATGTTGGTGCATCCAGCTCGTGATGCCTCTCCGAGTTGTCTGTACAAGTTGGCCAATGTAGCTGCACCCCATGCATAGTTCTGAACACCATCACTTTCATGTAGAAACTCTAGAAAACCGGCGTGGACAAGAGTGGTTGTCTTATCAACGAATAATGTCGTGCCAAGGAGCCACAACAAGTACGTTGAAAATACAGAGTTGTTGTTCAAATTACCCTGTTTTAGGCGCTTCTCCAATACATCAAACCCACACCGACCATGCTTCCAACCAAGTTCCCTTCCCAATTTGTCATCCAAAGGCAATTCCAGCAGAAGTCCCATATCTGTCATCAAACCCTCAGTCGTGCGACTAGAAATCACAGGCTTACCAGTCACGGGGATCTGTAGAATATACCATACATCGTGTAAAGTGATGGTCATCTCACCGAATGGCATGTGAAAGGAGTTGGTCTCAGGCTGCCATCTCTCAACAAAAGCTGATATAAGAGCGTGGTCAATAGACTTGTACATACAGTCCTTCAGGTGGTATAGCCTACTTTCCTTCAACCATGTCAATACATCATAATTTGCATCTTTTTCTGGGATAGAGAGATTCTTTGATCTTGCATGTCTTGAATGACAATGCAAGCACCTAAGGACCTATAAAAAAAACAAAACATGTTTGAATATTATGTGACCAACATAATAATTCAAGTCTCACAAACATAAAATTGACTGACCTCCCCCTTATGCCATATTTGGTATGCAATATGGTGTTTGAACGAAGGCAATAACTCCTTTAGTACTGGCCCTCCATCAACTCCCAAACTCATCGGGCTACCATGCACATTACCCTCCATGTCACCATGAATATGTTCTCTCGGCCCTAAATAAAGAAAAAATTAAAAAGAAGAACCTAAACAATATTAACTGATAAAATCACAAGAAATTGAATTACCTTGCAAATTATCATAAGTTTCTTCATCGTCTTCCTCATCACTAGCAATCTCATGGCGATTAATCCCTTTACCTTTACTGCGAAGGTTATCAAGATATGCATCTCTCTCCATATCTTTAAGTGTACCACTAGATATCGAAGTATCATCATCATCGGAACTATCCACCATGGTCTCAGTTGCACGTGCAGACTGTTCATGCACTTGGGTACTCTCACTTTCCTGCTCCATGTCATCCCTCGTAGCCCTTGCTTTGGCCTCAACAGGAAGCCTACGTCCTTCTTCTGCACGCTTACGGTTTGATTGAGTAACAACCCTTCCTTGCAAGCGTCCACCACCAACATCTTCCCAATATCCTTTCTTTCCACCCTTATCCATCTATAAATACAACAAAGTAAGATTAAAATGAACAATCAATATCTCTACAACTACGTATATATACAACAAGTCATTAATTTATTATCAAATTATAAGGGGACATGAGAAATGTGTGCATCAATAAAATATGAAGATCAATTAATATAACAAGTTGAAGTTTGATGTAATTTGATATATATATATATATATATATATATATATATATATATATATATATATATATATATATATATATATATATATATATATATAGAAAAAAAAAATTAAAAAAATAAAAAAAAATAAAAAAAATTAAAAAAGACACACCAAGCGCTGGCCCGCTGTTCTCAACAGCAGGCCGCGCGGCCTGCTGTTCACGACAGCAGGCCACGCGGCCTGCTGTTCCGGCCGAGCAGCCGCGGCTGCTCGGCCTTAATATGGGCGGCGGTGGTTTTCCGCCGCCCATATACGCCACACATATACTTTAAAAAAAAAAAATTAAAGAACTAACCTTGATTTGAGTTTGATGATATCTCTTGGTGTGTTCTTCAAGTTGAATTGAAATATGTTGATTAGGTTATTGATTTAGAGGCTTGATTTATTTAAGTTGGAATTGTGATGATTTTAAAAGTATTGGGTTAATTTGTAAAATTATAAATTTATAGATATTTTATGTAATTTACAATAAATTTCCAACATTTAGTAAATTTATGTTCCGACGTTTAATATTTTCCTTAATTAATTGTCCATCAAAGCAGTAAACTTCACGGATGAATAGTTCGTCCGCCATGGATGAAAAAGGCTTCGAGCTTTACCGGAGACTCCGTCGGGCCTTCATTCTCCAAACCGAGTTCATCAATCATCTATATTCTTCGTCCTCTCATCAGATTCGTTTGAATTTGAGGATGGATAGGTCCAGCCGCCATTAAAGGCGACCGTGAAGCTTCACAAGCTTCGACCACTGGAGCTCGGCTCCGTTCGTCCCTTGGCCTCAGATCCTCACCGAAAACGCAAACGGGAATTGCGTGTTCCATGGCGAGGTACAATCGCGATCTGTCAAGATCGATCAGATTTAAAAAAAAAAATTGGGGATTTTATGTCTTGACGATTTTGATTCGATCTGATGATGATATGAATGGAGGATGATATATTGATTGTGTTTAGAACACTTGAATCGATTGAGAAATCAAAATGAATTCGGAATCACCATTGTTGGACATAGTTGCAATCTTTGAATATTTACAGGGACCTGATTGCACGTTTTCAAAAGACCAGGGACTGAATTAAATGTAATAAAAGTACTGGGGTTGGTTTGAAGGATGCAGAAGATCAGGGACCTCATTTACAATTTGACAGATTCTTCTGTCTTATTGTGGCTAAGGCCCCTGTACTGTTGAAACTATCAATTTCAGTTCCTGAAACTTTAAAACCTCAATTCAGTCCACTAAGATTAGATTTTATACTTCTGAAAATTGTGCATTACCCCTTTCATACTTGGTATGTTCAATTTAGCCCTTATAAGTTTTAGAAACTTTGTATAAGCCGTCTGGAAACTTAAAATGGACCCCTAGAGTTTTAGAAACTCAATATTTGATTTATAAATAGTTTATAAATTGCATTTGTGTCCTAATATAACTTTTGGAGGCTTATATTAATGTTTGACGACATACTTGATATTTATAATATTTAGGAACTTGATGGTTAGTTTATAAATAGTTTATAAACTATGTTTAAATATTAATATATTCTTTAGAAGACTATATTATTATAGAAATCTTGTTTTAAATATTTATAAATTTTGGATAATTCATAAATTAGATTTATGACTTATAAATCATTATAAATTGGATTTATAACTTATTCTAATTTCTTTGATATTAGTAAATGTTTTATTTTTGAAATAAAATATTTATAAATTACTTTAGAAGTATAAAGATGAGACAAATTATATTTTCTTGCAAACTTTAACTCACAATTACTTGCTCACATATGTTTGAATGTCTATATGATTACTTTAAATCAGTATAGCACTTTATGTCCGCTTTGTATGGGTAGGCTGCATCCACTAGTTTCTGGACCGCATCTGTCATGCATGGGTAGGCGGCACCCATTACTTGCTTGTCCGCATATTGTATGCATGAGTAGGCGGCACTCATTATTTGTTTGCCCGCGTATTGTATGTGTGGGTAGGCGACGCCCTATGTTTGATAGTTATCTAAGATCTTGTCTAAGCGATTAAATACCCCGACATAAATGTTCCCCAACTAAAATTTAAGTATCGATTTGATCGCACGACGTCATCCATCATAATTGAATGATGAATGGAACCATCTAATCTCATGAGTAATATGCACCATAGTGCTTACTCTGTTTGCCAATGGAAAGTCTCTTTCATAGGTCCATAGTTGGTACTGTGTGATGGTTGTGACTAATTACTTGGGCTATGTCGAGTCGCCATAGCGTCAGGCATAGTCTATAGGACGTCGATCAAAGTAGCTTTGGTCAACCAAGAGTTGTATTGTACAATTGGTTTAGATACCTACCTTATTTGGCTATTATAGTGATCAGCCATAGAAGGGGCTGTAATAGTGCAGATTTGGATCTTGGCCATTAAGATTCATATTAGAAATGAATCCGTATTCTTCCAATGGGGTCGGTGAATATGATAAAATTAATGGAACTAAATAAGTCAAAAGGCCTTGATTATTTAGTCGCTGAATGAGGATATTGTGAATTGTTATTTAATTAGAGTTAAATTTAAGGGGCAATTAAGTCTGGTACCCCTGCTATTTTCATCAATTACAGATTAGTCCACCTATACTATTTATTACATAAATCACCCTTACTAAATAAAACTAATTACAGATGAACCCACGAATTTGACTTTCTGCGCTCTAAGCCTTGGAAATGACTATTTCGCCCCTGCCGGAATTTCTGATTTTGAATAAGACCAAACAACATTAAAACATTAAGTTTCATTTATTACAAATTTACCCCAAATGTTTTATTTTTTACAATATTAACAAAAACTATTTAGAAATTAGCCCACATACTTTAATTTTACTTCAAAATAGTATACACAAAATTATTTTAAAACAAACCCCAAAAAAAATGAATTTCAACATGAGTCCTTTTTCTTTCTTTTCCCATTTTTTTTCTTTATTTAAAAAAATAAATAAATACTAATTGAAAAAAAAAAACGAAGAAGAAGATCGGAACTCGAACAACTCCGATTGGAGCTTTTTTCCAGATCCGATCGGAACTGGAAAAGCTCCAATCGGAGCGGACAGTTCCGATCGGAACTAGAGCTCCGGATCGGAACTGGAACAGCTCCGATTGGAGCTTTTTTCTAGTTCTGATTGGAACTGGAGCAGCGTTTCCAATTCCGATCGGAACTGGAAAAGCTCCAATCGGAGTAGACAGTTCCGATCGGAACTAGAGCTCCGATTGGAGCTCTGTACAGCTCCAATCGGAGCTGTTCCAGTTACGATCGGAACTGGAAAGCTCCGACTGGAGCTTTTTTCCAGTTCCGATTGGAACTAGAAAGCTCCGACTGGAGCTTTTTTTTCAGTTCCGATTGGAACTGGAAATGCTCTAATTAGAGCGTTTCCAGTTCTGATCGGAACTGAAAAAGCTCCAATCGGAGCAGACAGTTCCGATCGGAACTGGAAGTTTCGACCGGAACAGTAAGTTCCGATCGAAACTTTGTTTTTGCTTTTTTATTTATTTTTTATTTTTTTTTAAATTTGTTTTTTTAATAAAAATGAAGTAAGGAAAATTTAAAAGTAAAAAAGAAAAGAAAAGAAAAGAAAAGAAAAGAAAATGGAAAAAAGGAATATGGTTAAGGGCTGTTTGGATGTGAAGAAATGAGGAGAGAGAGAACGCCGGAGTCAACATCGGACGGTGACTTGGGTTTTTTTGTAATTTTCCGCGATAGTTGGGTTAGGATGCAAAGTCGCTGTTTAGTGGGGGTACCAAACGTAATTATGTCTAAATTTAATTCACGCTTTATTTACATTATGTTTTATAAGGTTGTTGTAGAATGGCATTGATGAATACTATTAGTTTGATTTATTTACCAATGACATTTTGATTGTACTGTTATTTGCGTTTGATTAATTGAATTTGTCTTGGACACGCACGTACCCAAGATTGTCTTGTGTTTGAATTTGAGTATTTCGAGTTGGACAAGAATACTTACTTTAAATACAAGGACAACTAGGTAATGTATTCGACTTAGGCGTGTATGGTACACAAGTAGCTTACACAACATGAGAACATGAAGACATTATAGAAGATACCTCTTAGAACATGTATGATGAACAATGACATTGGTCAACCTCTATTCTAGAGTTTGGCTAACTCAATGGGAGTACAAATTCTTATGATAGTCAATTCGCATTGTATTTAAATGTTGAAATTTGAAATTTGATTTCTCTTCACAAGCTCTCATATTATTTGGAATAAGAAAGTCAATTGAGGATGTTGAAATTCTTAGAGAATATTGCTTAACATTTCTTCAATTAATTTGTTATCAAGTCACTTCATGATTTGTATTAATTTCATAGTGAATATGAATTAAATACAATAGAAGTGAGATTGACTAAAGCTGCTTACTACTCATAGTCTTTTGCAAGAACATCATCCATGGGTAATGTGCTCATAGTGAGCAGTTCTATTAAACCAATCCGCAAGGAATGGAAAGTAGAATAAATATACTGAGAGCTGCTCTAAGTATATTTCTATTTATCTTAAAGATGACCTTGGAAGAAAGAGTAGATGTCTAATGAATAATACACTCTATTGCAATTATAGTAATTCAATGAGAGTATGGGTAGCAAAGTTTGATTCCTTGAACTTAAAGCAATTATTGCTTAAAGATTCAAGCACATTATTGCGTATTGAAAGTTGGCTATGTCTATGAAGTAAGTAATATTTAGTATTGGATACTAATTACAAATGAAATTATTTGATTATGGATTTCATATGTTAAGAACATTGTTTCTGTACTTGTTAAGACGATAATGGATTTACCTACTATTTAGTCACACTAATAGTATAGAGGTAGACGTCTTCAAGATCATGGGTCAAAAGTTCTTAACCATAAGACATGACTGTCTCAATACACGATAAGAAGACCAACATAAAAATTCAATTTCTCAAAATTATGTTATTTGTCAACTTGGTTGAACTTCTGAGATAAGAATGACAAGTGTTAAGTAAGTTAGACTACTTGACACCATTTGTTTTGAAACATATGGATTGTTATAAAAGGCCATGGATTTCTAATAGAGTGGAATTAATTAAACCTTGTTAGACATGGTTAATCCCATGATGGGTTCCATTGAAATGGAAATGCTATGTTCGACATAGATTATCCCATATACTTTGTTACACGTGCAATTGAAGCTCAATATGTATCCTAATCATATCCTTACTAAATCAGTCTTAGAGACACATAATAGTTATGTTGTAAGTTTCTTTAATACATAACTGAATATGGGGTTGCCCCATACATGTATTAAAGTTCTTCATGATTAGTAAGATTTTAGAATGTATTAATTTGTGAAACTTAACCTCTATCATCATAAGGAACAAATTAGATGTTGTTTCTTGGCATATGCTATTCTTGTGAGACTTGGAGTTTACAAGGAATAAATTAGATAGAAGTACAAAATTTGAAATGCTTTCAAGAGCACAAATTAACTAATGAGGCTGATAACTTGTCACTTAACTATGACAAAGATTCAGAGGAAGAGTCAACAGTGCTTGAGGTTAGTGGGAGTAAGTTACTTGGTAATTCCCATAAGCTAATGAAAGAATTTGGGGAGTAATATTTTTATGAATAAGTTATTCCCACAAGTTGAAACAATGCAACTTAAAGGTTGCACATTCTTCGTAGCAAGGTTAGCATTTGAGTGTTACCTTGATAACTATAATTTATTGGGTGCCCCAATATTAGAGTGCCTCATCACATTCAGGATAATTAAACGAATTCGAACGCAAATGGACAAACTCCTAGGTTAAGTAAATTGTCGTCACAAATTGAATTGTATGGAATCCTTTAGAAGGATAACGATTATTTAGTGTCATACTCGCAGGGATGAGTTTATAACCTATAGCTAATAAAATGATATTTGATATCGATTTTGAGAGGTGGCTTAAAGCCATAGGATCTTAAGAGATGGACTAGAGATTACTTAAGTTTAGAACTTAAGTAAGTTGATATTTTATTATTACATAGTAGTAGTTTCTTTTAGGAAAGTATTATATCAACAACGGAGTCTGTGCCTACATAGTGTAGGATAATCAAAATTATATAGTTGAGTCTGGGAGACATACTATATATTATCTATTGGTTGGATTATAGACCAGCCCTATAAGATTTTACTTGCATAAGCATCTAATAATTGCATGATATATTCGATAACAAGCCTATACCACTTTAGTGAGGAGAAACTTTATTGTAAAGTGTGTTTGACACAGTTATAGGCCTTAGTGTCGAATTCAAATCATGTATAGATATGAAAATCTAATAAGATAAGACCATTGTGGACTTATTCAAGCCTTTAGGAGTTTGATCATTTACATTTGAAATAAGTAAATTAGTTTAACTTATTTCAAAAGTAGATGAATCATTTGTACATCTTTAGAAGTGTTTGTGAGTATATGATTGAAAATGATTGACACCAACATCATATGAAATAGCTTCCACGTTAACAGTCAAAATATTGGTCATTCAAGACTTTCATTGTGAGGGAGCTTGAATGAAAGTTTCTAGGATATTTTCATATTGAAACCTTGTTGGATAGGTTCGAGAGAATATTCAAATTCTTCATGATATTCACTATTTTGAATAAATAATGTGTTGATAAACAATAATAGAATTCTAGGAGAATCTATTATTATTATCACATGGTTATACTGTCAATATTAGATTGTCTTATTGAACTATGAACTCTCTACATATACAAGATGTTGTATAGTGCAACCATCGCCTAAAATGTACAAATGTGATACATCAAACAATCAAGGTGACTTAGAATTATCAATGGATTTCATGGACAGTGGGAGCTTAGCTTAGATATATATTGGATATATGAGTAGTAAGCTTCATTATAAATGTGATGAATGGAATTATCACAATTATAATTTTGTATTCATCTTAGTAATATTATCATATTAGATTTGATCTAATGATGTATAGATTCAACAACCTATGCCTTGTATGATTATGCTAGAAGGTTCTTAGAAGAACAAGGGGTAGTTTCAAGTGTTAGTAATCGAATTGTGAAATTGCGATTATACTAATGCGACTGCACATGCAAAGGAACCAAGATCTTATGATACTAGCATGGATCTACTGAGACACTATCATTGGTTTGGAAACCACTGATAGATTGCAACATAAACAAATAAAGTAATTTCTCCGTGAGGACACTACGCTGATTCTTTCACAAAACCTTGTCTTTGGAGAGACAAGTTAGCCATTCCAGGAACCTAAATGTTGGACACACATGAGTGATTGACTCTAGGCCAAGTGGGAGATTGAAAGTATATATATGTCCTAGAGACAACCAACATTAAGGACGATATGTACTTTAATTACCGCATTCAGCTTATTGGTATTTATTTATGTTACATTTTTTAAGCATACATAAATACAATTGGCATTACATTTACTGAATAGATTATTTGGTTGTTTGAATTATTCTGTAAGATGTTCCCAAGGACTAAAGATAATCACCAAGTTAGTGGGAGCTTGCGTGTCAGAACTTAAGTCCTAAAACTAGCCACTAGTCGATGGTCATTGAGATATGGGATATCAATGATGCGATAGAGACTAGCATGTGTTGCATCAGATCCTTCGAGGATGTGGTAGTTCTCATTGTTGCGAATAGCTTGGTTATTCATGATGGACACATGGACACTTCGGAGAGTGTTGGCATACCCAGCCGAGAAACCATTTGGTAAATTCTATTTAAGTGTCTATGGGAGTACCAGATTGTAGGGTGATGTAATAGTCCTCAGACTTGAGGTCAATACTATATCATATGTGGAATAATATAGTTTGACCATGCGCAACGCTTGCACTCTTAAAGTAGGGTAGATACGGCATGCGTTGGGTATATTAGGAAGCATATGGTGTGAGTGATTGGACCAAGATCAGGATTCATTCCTCCGAATGGATTCAAGGAGAGAATAATCTACATCTCATATTAGTGCGATCATTAGTCAGTGGCCACTGCAAAGATATATGTCAAAATGGTGTTTGGACATAATCATCTAGATCGTCTAAGAAGATTGAGAAACAATGGATGAGTTATTGGAATAGACACTAATCCATATTCTAGACTCATTCGAGTATTCGAGAATGAAAGGACCGTATCATCAAAGTACTCTACATCACAGGCAGTTTGTATCTCCTCAACAAACGTTCCTTACATATTAGTATTGTCTAGTGATGATTGTCTAGGAATATTCACTGAGACCTTGATTTGATCATTGCCTGATATGTGAGGGCCTATGGGTCATATACAACTAGGTGATATATCTCCCGATTAAGCATTAGGGTAAATTAAATGTCAATTAGATTGATAACATTTGACTTACAATAGTCAAGGACATTTCATTTGATGAAAATCATTAATTAAGTTAAAATTAGATTTATAACTTAATTACTATATTAAATAAAATATCAATTGGATTGATAAATATTTAATTTAATAGTATTGAGAATGTTCTATTTAATAGAATTAATTAATTAAGTTGAATTGAATTCAATGGACTTAAATTAATCTATGCTTTTAGAAAGTAAATTAATTAAATTAGATTTAATTAATAAAAGAAGAAAAGAATAATTAAATTAAATTAGTTTTAATTTAATTAAAGTTAGAAAGTGCATTTGAACAAATTTAGAATAAAGTTCAAGTGGTAAAAGCCCAAAAGAAAATGATTGGTAGTAGTGGGTTTCGAACCCATGACCTCCATCTCATTAGCTAACATACCAGTCGAATAGGCCAGGCCCATGTAAAATATGTTGCTAGGGTTGTGGCTGTGAGCTCTCTTCACCTTTTGGGTTTCTTCTACACGGTTGTATTCGTTCTAACTCTTTTCTTTTATTCTTTGATTAATTCTCATTTATTATGATCTTTGAGATTTCTTGTTTTGCTTAATGTAGATTTTAATAAGGATTTCCTAGCATTTATGGAGAATTCATCAACAAAGAATTGAACTACGTTTGACTTGATCCTGAGGGTACGTAGGCAGCTTAGAATTGTTCTGAGTTCAGTCAGAATCTTTAGAAGATCATCAATTGTTCTTTGAAGAACAAATTCATGATTAGATCAATGATTAATGGAAGCTGGAAGCTGGATAACGAGTAAGTCATTTGTGTGGAGCATGTAAAATAATCATTCAATCAACGATCCATGTAGGAAAAAAATTTCGAATTCCGCTGCATTAACCTTAGAGGTAATTTCCTACAATTACTAACAATATCGACATGCACTTCGAAGGGGCTTAATTGATCTCTGGCTTGTTATTTCTTCCGTTCCGTGCTTTCATGAAAATTGAAATACATTCTTGCAGCAATTAGTAATTATGATATGATATTCTCATGCATGAGATCAAGATTAGGTGTAATATGACTGTAATCGCCGTTTCGAACTATGAGCATCATAAAATTTACGATTACATAAATAGATCATGAATTCCCTGTCCAATGATGATATAGGCAGTGATCTATGACCTTATGTTTGATATCCCTTTGCATTGTGTTTTTCGTGTGTGTTTTGAAATTGTAGGCTTGGTGTGAGTTTGCTTTGCGAATCACCCATGGATCAGTGTTTTGATGGAATGGTTATGGTTATAACTATATGATATTGATTAGCACGTGTGCTGCTGTGTGCTAGAATGAAAGCTGTTAGGAAACTTGTAATTTTGATGAGCAATTTACCATGCTAAATTAAGGAAAGTCCAGTAACTAGTACTCTTAAGGTCCATAGGAATTTAGAATTTTAAGGACATTGTAAAAGAGGAACGTTTGCTGATGACTTAGTTAGGTGCTAGATAAGTTATTTCTTTTGCGTATGATGTATTTTATTTTCTGAAAAGAAAATAACTTATTGATGCTTAGCTTATGATGTATCTTATTTTCTAAAAAGAAAATAACCTATTGAAGCATTTCCTGAAGATATACTTTGTTTACTACAAACAAATTATTGAAGCAAATAGAAACCGAGAATCTTGAAGACTTTTGAAGATCTGAAGACTTGAAGAATTTGAAGATCTGAAGACTAGAAGATTGCTGAAGACTGGTATCTACAAAGGCACGTGTTGCTCAGAAAGTGAAATTTCAGCAACAGCATTGCATAAGTGAAAATCTGAAAGACAGAGTAGGTTGTGCTTGCTGAAACTGAGACCAATCACTTACTGATGGAACATATGTAACCTCTTGCTGAATGTACGTGAATTTGCGCTCCAATGTTACTGTTTGAATTCTATTCAAATGTGCATTAAATGCAAAGCTTACACACGAAGGACATGAAGACTAGAAGACAAACAAAGACGCTGCTGAAAGTACAAAAGCAAGATAGTGACATGTTAAGGAACAAAAGCCTTAGGATTTGAAATTCAAACAGCTCCTTACTTACACTATAAATAGAGGTCATCCGGCAAAGAGTTGAAGTGTGTCAACAACGTGATCAAACTCTCACTTGTGCTTAAAACTCACAAACCTTCAAACACTCTTACTGCCATAGATCCGTTCCAAGACTTAAAGCTTGAAAAAGCTACTTGTGAAGAAGTAGAACAAACTCGGCTAAGAAATTAGTTAAGTGTTCTTTCTTTCGAACAAAAACAAGTCTTGACACCAGAAGCAATCAAACTTGTTTACTGAAAAGTATTCCAAGTTGTGTTTCTTAGATTACTTGTTGTAACTGAATAAGTTATAATTAAGTTATCTCACCCCAAAACTCTCTAACTGAAAATACACCCTTTCAGGCGTGATATTCAGGGGGAACTTAATCGAGCATAGTTTTGCTGATTAAAAGTACCAAGTTTGGTGGAGAACAAGGTTGAGTTCTCTAGTTTAGGTTGGAGACGAAGCAAGTGTGCTTTGGTTTCTGTTGAATCGCTTTAGATAGGAGATTGTAAGGAACCTCAATCATATCTTAGTGGACTCAGTCCTAGAAAGGACGAAGTGGATTAGTTGAGAGATTACGCCACTCTCAGATACCACTATAAAAGTGTTTGTGTGATTTACTTACTGTATTTAGCTTTCAGCAATTCTGTCTGTACACAGTCACTCACTTCACTTGCTGAAACCTTTACTTGCTGAAAAAGCACTTACTGTTTCAAAGACTTCCGCTCTCTGATTTTAAGTATCAGCAAACCAAGCTACTGAAAAGTAACTTACGCTTGCTGAGAAAGTTAAGTATCAACAAACTCATTACTGAAAAGTAATAAGTACTTGCTGAGAAAGTTTTAAACGACGAAAGTTTGAAAAGACTATTCACCCCCCCCTCTAGTCTTTTCTTGTTGTTTAAAGGGACCAACAAGTGGTATCGGAGCGAGGTTCTTTAGCCTTCTGCACTGAACCTAGATCCCCTTAAGTGATTTCCGTAAATCACTCTCACTTGATCAGTTTGGTAGTGCTTTGCTGACAGGATGTCTTTAGGAGACGCTCCCTTGCTGAAGCTGGAAAATTACGAGAAATGGCGAAACAACATGATGCTACATCTTGAGGCCATTAGTGATGAGATGGTCACCGTCATTAATGATGGACCTATCAAAATCACCAAGGTTGAAAGGAGTTTCCCTCATAGGACCACTGAAGCCGTAAAGGAAACCATCCAAGGCGAACCATCAGATACGGTTGTGCCAAAACCAAGAGAGGAATGGACTTCTGACGAAGCTAAGAGATTCCGTCTTGATGGCCAAGCTAGAAATATCATCATTAGATCAACTCCGGATACCATACAGTGCAAACTGTGGGGTGCTAAGACTGCAAAGGAAGCTTGGAAAATGGTTCAAGATCTTTGTGCTGGATCTGACAAGACCAAGGAAAACAAACTTGAAGTACTTAAATTAAAGTTTCAAAACTTTAAGCAAGGTACAAACGAGTCACTGGAAGACTTGGACTTCAGATTCACAACTCTTGTTAGTGAAATGGCAGCATTGGGTGTTGGAAACCTCTACTAAGATTCTGAGAAAGTGAAAACTATCATCAGAAGTCTGAATCAAGAATGGATCCACACTCAGAATTTCTATTATAATCAAGGAATGCCAGACATTACACCAACAGAGTTGTTCTCTCATCTTGCTACTGTCAATTATGAGACAAAGCAAAGAGAAAATGTGTTTGCTGAAAAATCGCAAAACATTGCTCTTGCTGCAAAGCCGTCATCTTCTGAAAAGAAGAATGATAAAGAGCCTGCTGATGAAAATGCTTTAGTAGTTAAAAACATGAAGAAATTCATTAGTAAGGAACTTGAAAGGCGAAAAGCAAAAGAGAAGCTAAAAAAGCATCTTGGTAACAACTACCATAAGTACAAGAATGATACTAGCTCGCTGAACAAGCAAGCTCAGCAAGCTACTTCATCAGAAGAACCAGCAGTTGGAAATGATCTATGTTTTTACTGCAAAAAGCATGGACACTTCAAAGCTAATTGCCCTTTGCTAAAAGGCAAATCTGTTGAAAAGAAGAAGAAGTTCAAAAGAGCTTTTATTGCTGAAGAAAAGAAGAAGCTTCAAGCAAAAATCGATGCATTGTGTATTGATACTAGCTCCGAAGACAGTGAGGATGAAAGTTCAGACACCGACAATGAAGAAGCCACTCTAGACGTGGAGATTGGCAAAGAAGTTTGTGGAATAGCTATGGAAGCTTATCCAGATATGTCTAACTACGAATTCTGCCTCATGGCCGGTCAGGTAAACAACTCTACCTCTGACTCAGACTCAGAAAGTGAAGACGAGATTGACCTTGACAAGATTCAAGGAGAAATCGAAAGATTTGAGAAAACTCTCAGCAAACAGCAAGAGAGACTACAACTTGTTGAAACTCTGACCAAGCAAACTACTGAAAAGTACGTCTTGCTGAAGGAAGAGACAGAAGAAAAAGATGCTGAAATAAGGCGTCTTAAGAAGTTGATTGCTGAGGCTGCAGAGAAAAATTCTCAAATGGCATTAGAATTGGAAGAGTATCAGTCCTCAATTCTAAAGTTACTTGCTGAAATCCAAGAAATGAAAAAGATGAAAGTCAATTTCAAATCTTATGTGGATGCAAGTAATACGCTGACTGAACTAAACTCTTATTTGAGAGATCCATCTCAGAAAGAAGTTTTAGGAGCAACGTGCGAAGGTGATAACGTAGAAATCTTGAGAAAAGATAAATCACCTATCTCCTTTGTACGTGCTACTGATAGTAGTCCACCAGTAATCTATCAGTTTGGTCAAACTAAGGTTGCTGAAACATGCAATCAAGTACCTATGACCATAAAGCCCGCTGTTGCTACTCAAAGTAACAAGACTTTAAAAGGAAAACAGGTTGCTGAAAAGCAAACTGGAAAAAAGAAGAATGTTGTGAAGCATTCCGCCAAACAAGTTGCTGAAAAGCAAGTTGTTAAGACTAAAGGCAAGATTACTAAAAGTAATCAGAAGTCCCTTGCTGACAAACCTGAATCAAGTAAGGTTGCTGAAGCTAAAGCTCAGCATTCTCCAAAGAGTGGACTTGGTTTCAAAACCAAGCAAAGTCAACTCTTTCATGAGTATAAGCAAAGTCAGCAAAGATACTTCAAAGAGATGAAGAAAATCAAGCCTCAGAGTTCTGAAAAGACTCCCAATGCTAGGACTAGAAGGAACCTTGCTAGAAAAGAACTTACTGAAAAGTATGTTCAGCAAAAAGGTCAACTGAGCAAGACACCACATCAGAAAGTGGATTTGACCAGCACGAGTCAAAAGTCTGTCAGCTCAAAATCTCCTAGTTCCTCAGCAAGTAGAAAACAAGTCAAAGTTGAAAAACTTCAGACTTGGGTTTCCACTGGACGCATTCTTGAACATGTTAATGGACATCCATCATTGGATAATTAACTTGTTTGCTCTTGATTGTGCAGATTGCATCCATGGAGACAAACGATGCAATCTGGCACTTTGATAGTGGTTGTGGAAAGCACATGACGGGCAACAAGAATAACTTTATAAACTATAGACGGTGGTCTAAAGGTCCAACAATAAGGTTTGCTGGTGGAGGCTCTGGTTCTACAAAAGGCTATGGTGATGCATAACCATTACTGGAGTTCTTTATGTCCAAAATCTTAAGTTTAACCTTTTCAGCATGAGTCAATTTGCTGACAAAGGATACTTCATCGAAATTAAAAGTGATGAATGTAAACTTGTAGATTTTGAGACTAAAAAGGTTATAATGATTGCAAGAAGATTAGGAGGCTTGTACACCGTTGATTGGTCTTCAGCAAACGTTGAAAAATGCCTTGTCTCAGATCATGATTGCCTTGCTGAAAAAGCATGGCTATGGCATAAACAAACAAGTCATCTGAACTTCAAGACACTGAATAAGCTGTCTAAAAAGGCACTTGTAGTTGGATTACCTAAGGTTACTTTTAAGAAGGACGGTGTTTGCAATGCATGTCAGCAAGGAAAGCAAACCAAATCTTCTTTCAAGAACAAGGCATTACCGTCAACTACAAAACCTTTACAACTCTTGCACATGGACTTGTTTGAATCTTCTTCAACAAGCTATGCTGGTAAGAAGTATGGTCTAGTCGTGGTAGATGACTATTCAAGATTCACTTGGGTAGTATTCATCAAGCACAAATCTGAAACCAAGACTGAAATACCTAACTTGCTGAATAAGCTTGAAGTCATGAAAAATGACAAGGTAAAAGTCATAAGGACAGACCATGGTACTGAGTTTGTAAACCAGTACATAACTGAATATTGTACCTTAAAAGGTATTCAACATCAGTTATCCTCAGTAAGAACACCCCAGTAAAATGGTGTTGCTGAACGGAAGAATCGTACCCTGAAAGAAGCCGCAAGAACAATGCTTGCTGACACTGAAATAAGTGAGGCTTATTGGGTTGAAGCGATTAATACCGCCTGCTATACTCAAAACAGATGTTTGATTACTAAGGAATACAACAAAACTCCTTATGAATTGTTTGTTGGAAGACCTCCTAACATCACTCATCTAAGAGTATTTGGTTCCAAGTGTTTCGTTCTTAATAATGGTAGAGAATACCTTAGAACATTTCAACCAAAGGCAGACGAAGCGATATTTCTTGGCTACTCCTTGCATAGTAAAGCTTATAGAGTTTACAACAAAAAGGCACAAAAGATTGAAGAATCTGTGCATGTTGTATTCTACGAAAAGTCACAAGTGTGCCTGCTGAAGAAGAAATATCAGAATGTATGAAAAAGCTAATCATACACGAGCAAAGAACTGAATCTGATGCTAGGAAAATCAAGTCAATTGAACTAAATGATGATTCTGACAATGACTCTCCTCCCCCAAGTCATGACAAGATAAATATAGTTCACGACAAAGAATTTCCAGCAAAAGACGTGGTTGCTCCGAAAGTTGCTGAAATTACGCAATCTCCAGTGCCTGCTGATGAAATACCTCAATATAGCAATGCTGAACAAGCAGTTGCTGACGAACAAATCTCAGCCGAGACACAAATTCTCAGTAGTACTGAACAAGTACATACTGAAGAGTCACATGCTGATGAGCAAACATATCCTGATCCAACAAACAGGAAACCTGTTAATAAATGGATTAGAGATCATCCCTCTACGGATATGATTGGTGATATTAATAAACGCCAAGTGACTAGATCCAAAGCTACTCACGGACTTGCTGAAGAAGCAACTGTCGTAGAAGTAGAATCTTTATTCTCTTGCTTTGTTTCGGAAATTGAACCTAAAACCATAGAAGAAGCTTTAAAGCATTCTGAATGGATAAAGGCAATGCAAGAAGAATTGGATCAATTTGAAAGGAACAAAGTCTGGAAACTTGTGCCACTTGCTGAAGATAAGAAAGCTATTGGTACAAAGTGGGTGTTCAGAAACAAGCTAAGCGAGTCTGGTGAAGTAACAAGAAATAAAGCACGCTTAGTTGCTCAAGGTTATTGTCAGACTGAAGGATTGGACTATGATGAGTCTTACGCTCCAGTTGCAAGATTGGATGCAATTAGGCTTTTCTTGGCCTTTGCTGCTCACAATGACTTCATTGTTTACCAAATGGATGTTAAAAGTGCATTCTTAAATGGTTAACTTGCTGAAGAAGTCTACCTAGAACAACCCCCTGACTTTGAACTTTCCTCAGAAACCAAGATGGTATATAAGCTTCAGAAAGCTGTATATGGTCTAAAGCAAGCACCAAGAGCATGGTATGACACCTTGGCTAAGTTCTTGCTGGAAAATGGTTTCAAGAAAGGTGAAGTTGACAAAACCTTATTTACCATGAACCATGATGGTAAAATAATCTTAGTTCAAATTTATGTGGATGACATAATTTTTCGGATCTAAGGACAAGCAACTTTGTGATGATTTTGCCAAACTCATGACAAATAAGTTTGAAATGAGCATGATGGGAAAATTGAATTATTTCCTAGGGTTGCAAGTCAAGCAACTCAAAGATGGAATATTCATAAATCAAGCAAAGTATGCGAAAGAAATGCTCATAAAGTTTAGGATCAAAGAGGATGAGAAACCTGAAAAGATCCCTACGAGTGTTGGTACCAAATTGGGCTATACTAAAGAGGACAAAAGTGTTGAAGAACACAAGTATAGGAAGCTCATTGGTTCCTTGTTGTATCCAACAACAAGTAGACCTGACATTCAGTATGCTGTTTGTGTGTGCGCAAGATTCCAATCTGATCCAAGAGAATCACACTACAAAAAGGCAATCAAGATACTGAAATATGTTAAAGGTACAGTCAATGTTGGATTATGGTATCCTAAAGATTCTGGACTTGAATTGGTTGGCTATTCTGATGCTGATCATGGTGGATCAACTCTTGATAGAAAAAGTACCTCTGGAACTTGTCAGTTTTTGGGTACTAGATTAATATCATGGTTCAGCAAGAAGCAAACCTGTGTCGCCAATTCATCTACTGAATCTGAATACATTGCAGCTGGTTGTTGCACAGCTCAAATCCTATGGATTCAGCAACAATTAAGAGATTATGGTATTTCTGCAAAGAAAACACCAATCTTTTGTGATAATACAAGTGCTATTGCAATTACGCAAAATCCTAAGTTTCACTCTAGGACCAAGCACATTGATATTAGACATCATTTTATTAGAGATCATGTGGAAAAAGGTGATATTGAGGTTGTGAAAGTAGGAACTGAAGATCAGCTTGCTGACATCTTTACCAAGCCCCTACCGGATAATAGGTTCGCAATGCTAAGGTATAACCTTGGATTGATTGAACTACCTCAATAAAGGATACACTTGGCAGAATCCTGAAACAGGTATTCAGCAAGCCAAAGTACTCCTGTCTAAAAGACTCAGTCACTGATTTCTTCTAAGAAATGATAAGTCACTACATGATTGCTGAAACAGGCATTCAGCAAGTAATTCCTTCAAAACGGGTATTTGTTAGGAAACTTGACCACTTGCTGAGACATGCACTCAGTAAGAGAAAGAACTTAAAGATTGCTGAGACGGGTACTCAGACAATCAAAAGATACTGAAACAGGTATTCAAGTATCAAAGGAAGTTTCTGAGACGGGAACTCAGAAAAAGAGCAAAGCTCATCTCTCAGATTTTACCAAAGGATGTCTCAAGTACAAAAGAATTTACTGATACGGGAAATCAGAAATGTCTTTTAAACTTAAAGAAAATATGAGATATCTAAGTAAGGGGGAACTTTCAACAAGTATCTAGATTGTTAATTCAAACTCGCTGAAAAGATTCTTGTCTATTTCAGCAAGCAATTTATCCCTTAATACTCGGTAAAATCAGTTTGTGACGTTAAACTGGCACAGATAAACTCGCAATAATCATGACATGAAATTCAATCGTGGCCATTGATTAAAAGGAGTTACTTATCTAACGGCTAACAAAACAAAGAGAGCGAGTACTCTGACGGTTTTAGTTAGTGGGCCACTACGCATTCAATGCAAAGGCTCCACTAACTCCAGTGTTTCTCTGTTTTACCCTTGCTGAGACCTCAAATCGATTGAGTTTCTCACACACCAGAGACACTATATAAAGAAGGAGTTAGAGAAATGACAAAATTCTTTAACTCACATTTCCTTTCTCTGCAAATTCTAGCCTGAATCTACTGTACCTCCGGTCAAAAAGCAAACTATCTCTTTTCGTACACTCTTTCTTGCTCTATATAAGAAATGGCTCCCAAGAGACAGTTATCAAAGTCCTCAAAGTCGTCAAAGGTTGACAGTGCTGAAACACGCATTGCTCCGATGACTACTCCGGCCACAAACACAGCGAAAGTTGTGTTGAAAAACGACCGAATCACAGAAAAACCCATGCCTCCGTCATATCTTGACACTGCAAAGTGTGAGATGTTGATGCAATGGGGAGGGTTTGCAAAAGAAAAGTACATTAGGTACTTTTATGAACAAGGAACTTGATGACCAAAATGAAGAGGCGCTTGAGTTTATCAAGCAGCAAGGCCTCATGAACTTTATCTCTGCTCGCACTAAGCAAGTGAGCATGATTGATACAATGGAATTCTACAACAATGCAGAAATCCAATCCCTTACAGACAGTAATGGAGTCACTGAAAAGTGATCCTTACTTATGTTCAGAACACGCAAATCGTCCTGAAATGGACTGATTTAGCGAAAATCTTTCAGATTCCAACCACTGGAACTGAAGATGACATCACTGCTTCTGACGAAGAAATTGAAGCTTTCTACAGTGACGTCAGAAATGCAAAAATGAAGAAAGGCGAGATAGCTCCCGTGACTTGGACAAAGCACGTTAAGAGAAAGCATCTCTACCATTCACTTGGTCTAGTAGCTCTGCTACTAATAAAAGTTCTTGACTCCCAAGTTGGAGGAATTGACCAACTAGGCCTGAGAAGATGGCCATTGCTGATGCATATCTATGAAAATAAAACGGAACTTAACTGGGCTAAGTACATTTTCAACATGCTTGTTGATTGTGTTTCTAAGTTCAAGGTTAAGGTAGAAGACAACAAGGTCTCACCTTCCTTTCCAGTTATGTATGGAATCAAGATATGCTATATCCTTGAACATTTCAGGATTCAGCTAAGAAACCCATTGCCAATCAAGAAATCTGTGTGCAATGTGGGAAGATCTTTCTACAAGCAGAATGTACCTAAGATTGCTGGAAAGAAAACTAAGAAGACAACAACTGCAAATGTTGTCAGCACAAGCCAGCAAGAAAGGTATACAACAGCTGCAGATGTTACCACTCAGCAACTTAGAGATGAAACTGCTGTTGGTGGTGGTAACACAAATGAAACTGCTGTAGAAAAACAACAAGGTACGTGTACAACACCAGTTGCTGAAAATGCAACCATGGATGACTCTGGGAAACTGGAGAAATCTAAAAAGAAAAAGAGGAAAGCTGATGATGACACTCAGACTGCAGCGTCATCAGCAAATCCCGTACCTAAGAGGAAACGGACAAGCAACAAAAGGAATAAAACACTGGCTCCCCAGTCAGTCCCTGATGTCCAAGACTCCTCAGTCAATTCCCAGACAAATGCTGAAACGCATTTGCCAGTAGATGTTGCTGAAGTGATTACTGAAGCATATGTCAGCAATGTTGAAGTGTTTGCGGAAGCCTTCAACAATCAACTTAATGTTGATAATTCTACTGAAGATAGACCTCAAGGCAGTGGAAATGAAATTCCTGCCCAAGTCCCAGATATCTACATTGTAGATATTCCAAATGATCCAACTTTGGAACCAGCAAGTGACATTGCTGATGATCTGCAAAGAGCGGCACTTGCTGATGCTGCTGAAAAGATGGTTGCTGAACAAGCAACTCATCAGGTTGCTGAAACATCGCTTGCTGAAGAACCAGTTGCTGAAATAGCAATGGTTCCAGTTCCTGAAGTTGCTGAAACTCAAGAAGCATTATTCAACGACGCATCTCGTGATGCTGAGAATACTGGCCCAAGTTCACCCAAGACATCAATTGACAAAGTCCAGCTTGTACTGGAAAACTTAAGCAAACAAATGGAGTTGGAAATTGAAGAATCATCCAACAAGTCAATTGATCTCTTCATGACAAGCAGTGAGCTTAAAGGTCAAGATGCTTCTGCTCAACTTGTCATTTCAGAGACAAGGGAGATTGCTGAAATCGCACAGCTTTCTCAGTTAGAGCAAAACCAGAAGTCTGCTGAAGAAACAGTCCAAGAAGCTGAAGAAACTGTTAATGCTGAAAGGACTGAGCCACAACCTGTCCTTCCTCAGCAGGTAGTTAATTCAACCATCAGTAAAACTTCAAATTCTGAAAATTGTTCTTTTGCTAAAATTATTCTTTCTCTACAGACTTCTCAAGATGCAAGTCAGATGGTTGTTGAAGCCTCTGCACTAGAACTAACACTCCCTGCTCAGCAGGTAGTTAATAATTTTGGTATAAAAACTAAGTTTGACAACTTAGTACTTGTGTCTAGTTATAATTTATTTCAGGATGAACAAATGGAGGATGCTACTCAAGCTCCTCATGGAATGGAAATTGTACTACATGAGCTTGCTGACTCTCAGCAGGTAAATCATGTTTCAGATAAAAACTCTAAAACAATTCTCCAAACCAATCCTGATCTAAATAAAATTCTTTTTCAGGCTCAAAAGGAGACCACTGAAGTGGTACTCATCACTGAAGATCAGCAAGTAAGTTCTGAAGAACTTTACTTGAACTTCAAAAGGACAACTTTGTCAAGAGTTGCTAAGTCTGTCAGCAACTGGCAAAGGTACAGGAGAATGGATTTCTCAGATCTTCATCTTCATCTCTCAAACGAGAAAAAGAGATCTTCTCTGTTAAAGCTCAAAACATTTGTCCACTCCATCCTTCCTGAAGAAATGACATATTCTCAGCAAATGAGTTCAAATCTGATTGCTCAAATCAGAGAGAATATGAAGGCCAAATTTAAGAGTGCCTCTCCAGCTGAACAAGCTGTGATGCTCAAAGGTCTTTTTGTACCTGTGGTGGCTGATCCCCACAAATTAAATGAGGAAGAGGAAGTGACAAGTGTTGCTTTGTATAAGCACGTTGAGCTAGTCATTCTGACAGATGATGAAGAAGAAGAGGAAGATGAGAACATTCCCACTGATCCCAGTGATGATGAAGGGAAAGATTCTAAGGACAAGAAAGACGACGATGGTGACAATCAAGGTCCAAGTCCTGATGCTGGTGGATTAAAGTTAACAGTTGCTGAAAATACTCCATCTGACAATCAACAAGCTGAACAACAACAATCTCAGCAAGAATCTCAACCTCCTCCTGCTGATGCTGAAAATCAAGCACCTGTGCAAGGCGCTGATACTGAAGAAGAATACGCCAGAAAAAGGGCTGCCTTGAAAAATGGTAAAAGTCCAGTTTCTGATGCCAAGGTTACTGAAGAAAACCTTGAAGATGAGGATGAAGAAGATGAAGATTACCAACGCGCTCTACAAAACAGTCTAGTGATCCATGCAAGGCATACGCAGGATCTAGAAATTGGTGAATCTTCAAGACCAAAACAAAAGGAAGTTCCATCCCTTCCATTTACTACTGGCGAAACTCCAGTAATTGAGCCCCAAACTCAATTAAAACTAACTACTGGCGAAACTCCAGTAATTGAGCCCCAAACTCAATTGAAACAACAAACTACTGGTGAAACTCCAGTTGTTGAGTCTGAAGCGTTGCCATCAGCAACCACTCAACAAAAAGGAAGTGAAGCTACTGACAAAGGCTCAAAAGTTGCTCAACTTGATGAATCTGAGGATGATGACGACTTGTCAAAAAATGAAGATGAACAATCCAAGCGAGATCCCAAAGTTGTTCAGATTCCTCCTCCTGATTACATCACTGATAAAGGTGATTCTTTAAGAGCCGAGCTGCTTTTACAAGACGATCAGTTTGCTTCCGAACTCAAGGTTCATTCCTTGACACCTCATTTAGTGCCGTTCCCAAGAGTTGAGGAGTTTACTCCCAGAATTCTTGCACTAAAGCAAATCCATGATGCCTGCAAAGCTGAAGATGAGGCATTGCTTGCTGAGAGCCCACTTGACATTGGAAAGATATTGGCTACAGTGCTGAGACGCACTACAACTTTGACAATAGCTCAGAAAGACATCAGTCTTTATCACAAGAGCTATGAAGAGGATGTAAGTCAAGCGCTCAGGCTTGCAAAGAATGCTCTCGTAAAAGCTCAGACTTTAATGGATGAGAAGGCCGCAACAGAGAAAAGACATGAAGAGAACATGATGAATATTCAAAGAGAGTTGTCAACAATGAACTCTGACCAACAGCAAATCATCATGAAGTATAACAGTTTAAACACTCTTGCTGAAAATTGCAATGAGTTTTATTCTCTGCACATCACTCCGATGTTGCAATCCATGACTAAGGGGGAAGAAAAGAAGAGATCCAGAAAGAGAAACCAATCCCCTCCTCCTCCCGTTGCTGATGTGCCTTTGCCCATAGAACCGCTTGCTGAAAAAGAGCAAAGTTCTAAAAGGCAAGCAGAATCTGAGTTAAATTCAGCAAGTACCAAAAAGAGAAAAACCGCTGCTGAAACTCAAGATTTCTGTCACACTGAAAGTCATCACAATCTGAATGAAGAAGATGATGAAGATGATGACAGTCAAACAATAGCTCAAGCCATAAGAGCTAGACCCTTAACAGCCTTGACTCCGTCTGGCCACTCAAAGCATTTGTTGTCTGACTCTTCAGCAAGAGATCAAGACAATGCTAAGACAAGAAGAAGAAGGCAAAGACAGGAAAAGAAAAGGTTGGCCAACATTGCTATTGGCTCCGGCATTGAATATACAAAGACCAGCAATGAGGAAACCACTCAGAATGCAATCAGAAACATTCATGGTTGCTGGATCTTAAAGCTGGAAGACTTGCTGGTGAATGAGTTCTTTCCTACAGCCATATTGAATCAAATGTTCAAATGGATAGAACTCAAGGTCCAAAGAAAGCAAAGGAAGAATCCCTTCCAAGAAATATTGTTGGAAAATGGTTGAATATAGAGGTCTATGTAAGAAGAGTTGCCATTGGTAAGACATACAAACAGGAAACAAATCTGATCAAACCACCTGGCATTGCTTACTACTCAGACCCGGTAACAAAGAAACCTAAGAAGAAACTTGGATTGATTCCTTATGAGTACTTCTATCTCACTGCTAAGGATCAAGAAGAAGATCTTCTCTGGCTAAGAAAGATTCATCCGAAAAGCATTTCAGATACACAGCTTCTCCATGCCAGCAATTGGGGCATGCATTTGTGGGTAATTAATTACATGAAAATGAATGCTGAAAAACATCATCATACTGCCTGCAAAAACGCAAGAAGTCTTCAACTACAAGTCCGTAGGCTTCTGGAAAACTACGAAAAGGACTGTGTTGAATTCACTGCACTTGCTGAGAGGAGTGTAAGAGAGATTTTGAGAAAATCTTCTGAAAGAGCTTAAGTTCCTGCAATAGTCTTTGTTAAAGTTTTTGCTTGCTGATTTTGTTTATGTTATCTATGCTTTCTCATGTAAACTTCTGAAAGATAACTATCAGCAATGAAACTTTTGACTCTTATTGGTTTTTGATTATGCAATTTACTTATGCTTACTGTTTAATTATTCAAGTATGCTTGCATTAATCACTGATTATGCTTGCATTAATCAACTGATTTATTCAACATCAGAAACCTCTAAAGGGTAACAATTAATTTAGCCATGGATTGCTAACATCAAAAGGGGGAAATTTGTTAGGAAACTTGTAATTTTGATGAGCAATTTACCATGCTAAATTAAGGAAAGTCCAGTAACTAGTACTCTTAAGGTCCATAGGAATTTAGAATTTTAAGGACATTGTAAAAGAGGAACGTTTGCTGATGACTTAGTTAGGTGTGCTAGATAAGTTATTTCTTTTGCGTATGATGTATTTTATTTTCTGAAAAGAAATAACTTATTGATGCTTAGCTTATGATGTATTATTTTCTGAAAAGAAAATAACCTATTGAAGCATTTGCTGAAGATATACTTTGTTTACTACAAACAAATTATTGAAGCAATAGAAACCGATCAGAATCTTGAAGTCTTTTGAGGATATGAAAGACTTGAAGAATTTGAAGATCTGAAGACTAGAAGATTGCTGAAGACTGGTATCTATAAAGGCACGTGTTGCTCAGAAAGTGAAAAATTCAGCAACAACATTGCATAAGTGAAAATCTGAAAGACAGAGTAGGTTGTGCTTGCTGAAACTGAGACCAATCACTTATGATGGATCATATGTGACCTCTTGCTGAATGTACGTGAATTTGCGCTCCAATGTTACTGTTTGAATTCTATTCAAATGTGCATTAAATGCAAAGCTTACACACGAAGGACATGAAGACTAGAAGACAAACAAAGACGCTGCTGAAAGTACAAAAGCAAAATAGTGACATGTTAAGGAACAAAAGCCTTAGGATTTGAAATTCAAACGGCTCCTTACTTACACTATAAATAGAGGTCATCCGGCAAAGAGTTGAAGTGTGTCAACAACGTGATCAAACTCTCACTTGTGCTTAAACTCACAAACCTTCAAACACTCTTACTGCCATTGATCCGTTCCAAGACTTAAAGCTTGAAAAAGCTACTTGTGAAGAAGTAGAACAAACTCGGCTAAGAAATTAGTTAAGAGTTCTTTCTTTCGAACAAGAACAAGTCTGACACAAGAAGCAATCAAACTTGTTTACTGAAAAGTATTCCAAGTTGTGTTTCTTAGATTACTTGTTGTAACTGAATAAGTTATAATTAAGTTATCTCACCCCAAAACTCTCTAACTGAAAACACCCTTTCAGGCGTGATATTCAGGGGGAACTTAATCGAGCATAGTTTTGCTGATTAAAAGTACCAAGTTTGGTGGAGAACAAGGTTGAGTTCTCTAGTTTAGGTTGGAGACGAAACAAGTGTGCTTTGGTTTCTGTTGAATCGCTTTAGATAGGAGATTGTAAGGAACCTCAATCATATCTTAGTGGATTAGTCCTAGAAAGGACGAAGTGGATTAGTTGAGAGATTACGCCACTCTCAGATACCACTATAAAAGTGTTTGTGTGATTTACTTACTGTATTTAGCTTTCAGCAATTCTGTCTATACACAGTCACTCACTTCACTTGCTGAAACCTTTACTTGCTGAAAAAGCACTTACTGTTTCAAAGACTTCCGCTCTCTGATTTTAAGTATCAGCAAACCAAGCTACTGAAAAGTAACTTACGCTTGCTGAGAAAGTTAAGTATGAGCAAACTCATTACTGAAAAGTAATAAGTACTTGCTGAGAAAGTTTAAACTAAAATGAAAGTTTGAAAAGACTATTCACCCCCCCCCCCTCTAGTCTTTTCTTGTTGTTTAAAGGGACCAACAAAAGCCAAATCTGTTACTTTTTTTCTTTTAATTCACTCTCATATGCATCCTTAAATAATCAAGTACATTTGATGAGGATTAAGATTACCCTAGTTATTCGAGTAGTTAAAATCAATACCCTGTTTGGTCTTGTATGTTAGTCATCAACATTTATAAATCTTTCTTATACAACTTCAATCCCAGATGTCGCTAGGTTTATCAGCACTCAACGGGGTTCGAAAATTGAAAGTTGAAATGGCAAAGAAAAAATAGCCACAGAAGCTGGGGAGAAAGGCAAACTTATATTTTGCCAGGATCAGAAATCGAGGATAAGCAGCCTGCTTACGAAAGCTTTATAACAAAGGGTAATTATATGAGCCGAATACTGTTAGCGCATAACTTTCAATTTACGGACACCATATACTAGTGGTTTCTTCTCAGACTTTTGATTACTTGTAAATGTTTTACTCGTAGATCAACCCGGTATGACGACTAAGCGGTGTTATGGAGGAGGTGCTACACCTGTTAAAAGATCTTCACCTCGTACAAAGGGAAAGACTGGTGAGAAGCAAAGTACAGGTCAATCTCAAAACATCCGGTTTTCTATTATTTAATCAGTTTCCAATACTATGGTGCCTCATACATGATCTGGTTTAAATGTTTCAGGTCAATCTGGGAACAAACGATGTTTAATAAATAACTCGGAAGAGGGTAATGCCCCGGTTAAAAAGGCCAAGGCCTCAGGTTTGATTCGACACATACCTGTTGATTGAGATAAGTTATAAACATGTTAAGGTAATGCATCTTTTGTTTCAGACCCTCTAAGGATACAAAATCATTAAAACAAAGTGGCTCGAGATGCAAGATTTAATTTTACTTCTTGTGTAAACTTTTATATTTATATTCATTATTTCTTCACTGCATATGAGTGAGTGATTTATACTTAACTATCGCAAGAAAGAAAAAGAAAATGCACTAGTACCACATGGATTCTTACAAGAACTATGATGCTAGTGTATATTAATATTTTGCTAGGTTCATGCACAATAGTTAAAGGTTATATGATGATGTTTGGTAGAAATTTGATGAAAGTGTATATGAACATTTTTGCTGATTTCTCATACCTTTAAATGTTATATGAGTGCAAAACAAGAAATTAGATAGATTGATACCATAAATTAATAAGAACAAAAAATGTAAAAATGGACTATTCGGATATGAATTCTTCCCATAGATTGGATGCTAGTGTCTATCAAAATATCTAGAAGTAGTTGTAGGCAAAACCAGGAATTTGAAAAAATAAGAGGAAAAAATCAGGAAAAAAAATGAAAAATTAACTACTATGACATGGATTCTACCCAGAAGACCTCTTCTTTTGTATATGGTCATTTGCCCTAGTTATTAAGAGATTTTTTAAAGTTATATGAATGATTTTATTATTTCATTACTACAATATATCTGATTTATGCTTAACTGTGTGCAAGGAGCAAAAGCAAAAGGACAAACATTAGGTCGTAAAGGGGGGAACCGCATAATGCACATCCAAGTCCTACAGTCAACACTCGTTCAAGGGTGATACCACCGCTAACTCCACTTAACGATCTCAGGGCAATGATGGCGGAGTACAATTTTGGTCGTGCAAATGGAACATCAGCTAATGTCTCTGAAGCTCAACCTGCTGCCTCCAAAGATCCAAAGGTTAATCTGCCAACTATGCCCGTAGTTCGAAAGGGTAATCAGGCTCCAAAGGCATCAAAAAACTTCTGCTCCGAATGACATTGAATCCACACAACATGAAATCATCACAAGAGTCAGGGATCATCTTCAGAGCTCAGTAGAGAGAAAAGTCCAGCTATCACCGAACATCCAGAGCCAACGATCACTCCTCCGGAACCTGAGGAGAGCAATCAGTTGGAATTTTCACATAACGGCTCATACAGCCCATGAAGAAGATACGTTGCTGAAGATGATACGGCTGTTGGAGATGATACGGCTGATGGAAAGATACAGCCCTTGCAAACCAAGTGAGTAAATTCATTCAACTTTGATCTATATATTGCAAAAACAACAAGACTTATCATATATTGGACTTACTTCTTGAATTTCATTTTATAATTATAATTTCAGAGCCGAAGAGGGAACCTCGTGGTGTTTCCCGTGGCGAATCGTTGGAAAAATATGTTCGCAAGGTATCTCCTAGTGTGGTTGTCCTTTTTATTATTCTTCTTAATTATTCATTAAGTTGGTGAAGTCCTTTTTTTTTTATTTTTTATTTTTTATTTTTCCTGTTTTTCTGTGATTTATAATTATTTTAGGATTACATGATAAATGTCAAGTCTTGGCCTAATTTCAACCTTGTATATTCACATTTAAGTTCTGGAACTGTTTGCATGTAACGAACATCACTTTGCAAAACAAAACTTAGGATCCATATACAAGTGACATTTTTTCCTTTTTTTTTTTTTTTTTTTTTACATTTTTTTCCTGGTTTTTTAGTTAATATAGTTGCTTCCACTTTTAGTTAATATAGTGGTTTCTGTGGATGTAGAATGGGAAATTAAGATCTTTTTTGCCCGAGAGAAACTGTCTCCATGAGTAATGATGAACAATTCAGCTCTGCAGTTGGAATGATCGTCAAGGGACAAGCTGAATGAAATAGGAAAGGACATAGTTAGTTGGGATACAGTGTCAGACAATAGCAAAGACGTCTGTTATGCTAGACTTACTATAAGTAAACTTATTTCCTCGAGTTTCGAGTTATGGGTAGTGTATTACTGACTCATTACAAAAGTGTATTTAATTATTTTCAGCACATCTTCGAAGTTGAAGATAGAGAAACTGAAAGGGTCCAACGCATCATTGACCAGAAGTTCAAGACAACATATACCCGCTGGAGGAATACATTGCAAAAATGTTACCAAGCCCTGAAACTAAAGAACATCTCTCCAAGGAGTGTCAAGCCAAGGGACGATATTACTTTAGAGAGGTGGCAATTGGCATGTGACTTCATTGAAACCGAAAAATTCCAGGTTATTAATTTCTGCATTAGTTAATGTATATATTAGTTAAGATATTAGTTGATATATATGATATCTTATGATAATTACGTAATTTGCAGAAACGGTCACAAACCAATAAGGAGAATCATAGTAAGATGCCATTCAATCAAACAACTGGAATGTTGGTCCCTTTAAAACAAGAAAAGACTAGAGGGGGGGGGGTGAATAGTTTTCAAAGTTTCGTCGTTTAAAACTTTCTCAGCAAATGCTTATTACTTTTCAGTAATGAGTGCTGTGCTGTACTTAACTTTCTCAGCAAGTGCTTATTATTTCAGTAATGAGTTTGCTGATACTTAATAACAGAGTGCGGAAGTCTTTTAGAATTTATCAGAGAGATAGTTTAAGAACCAAGTGAGCAGAGTAACGTAACTTTCTGAAAACTAAGTGCAGTAAAGTAAATTACACAAACACTTTTATAGTGGTATCTGAGAGTGGCGTAATCTCTCAACTAATCCACTTTGTCCTTTCAATGACTGAATCCACTATGATAAGATATCAGGTTCCTTACAAATCCTATCACTAATGTTCTCAGAAACCAAAGCACACCTTGCTTGTTTCCAACCTAAACTAGAGAACTATAACCTTGTTTTCCACCAAACTTGGGATTATAATCAGCAACACTATGCTTGATTAATTCCCCCTGAATTTCACGCCTGTAAACGGTGTTTATCAGTTAGAGAGGTTTGGTATGAGATGACTTGAGTATAACTTTTCAGCTATAACAAGTTATCTAAACAAAAACAACTTGTAATACTTTGTAGTAAACAAGTTTGTTGTCTAGTGTCAAGACTTGTTCTTGTTCCAAAAAAAAAAACACTTAACTAATTTCTTAGCCGTGAATGTTCTACTTCTTCACTAGTAGCTTTTTGTTTCAAGTTTAAGTCTTGGAACGGATCAATAGGCAGTAGACAGCAGAGAAGGATTTGAGTGTTTAAAGCACAAGTGGGAGTTGATCACGTTGTTGACACACCTTCTACTCTTTGCCTGATGACCTCTATTTATAGTGTCTCAAGGGAGCCGTTGAATTTCAAATTCTAAGGCTTTGTACCTTAAGATGTCACCATCTTGCTTTTGTACTTTCAGTAGCGTTCTTCATTTGTCTTCTTGTCTTCATGTTCTTCGCGTGCTTACTTTGCATTTAATGTTCTTTTGAATCAAAATCAAATATGAACGTTAGAGCAAAATGCAAATACTCTTCAGCAAGGAGGTCACATATGTTGTCAGCAAGTGGTCAGTCTTAGTTTCAGCAAGCACAACCTACTCTGTCATATAGATTTTCACTTATGCAAGCTGTTGCTGAGATTCTCACTTTCTGAAGTAACATCTGCCTTTGTAGATACCTTTCTCAGAATTCTTCTAAGTCTTCATTCTTCGAATCTTCAACTTTCTGAGCTGTTCTAGGTCTTCAATAGTTTGTTTGTAAAAACAAAGTACATCATCAGCAAACAAAAGAACCTAACTAGTACCTAAACTAAGTGTTTCATCAAACGTTCCTCTTTTACAATGTCCTTAAAATTCTAAAATCCTATGGACCTTAAGAGTACTAGTACTGGACTTTCCTTAATTTAGCATGGTTAATTGCTCATCAAATTAAAAGTTTCCTAAATGGAAGAACAACTTTCTTTACAAGATTCAAAAAGATGGTACACTACTGATTCAATTGATAATTTAATGTTAGTTTTCATAATGTGCACATTAGTAAGTTTCAAGGTTCTGGGAGTTGTACGATAGATTGCCTGTGTAAATTTGCGATATATATTGTTCTGAAAGCAGATGGATTCATGTTGCTCTGCATCTCAAGTTAAGCGTGCAGCTTGAATAAGGAATTGTGAGTTGTGATTTGGTCCAGTAGCTGTGTATGTTGAAAATGGAATTAACATAACAAATAGTCTAGAATACTTTGGTTTATTTAACTTGGACTATAATGGAATGATAGATATGTTTTGCTACTTTGTTCTCCTCTAATACTATTGGTAGTAGGTATAGCCTGTTATACGCAATTATTTATTTCCGTTGAGTGTCAACGCAATGTTAAATTTTCTTATTTGATGCAAACCTTGAAGCCTGTCAAAGTGAGATCGAGTTCTTCAAAGAGACTCGAACAAGCACGAAGAAGGGAGGTGATTTTATTAGCCCAGTTGCAAAGAGAAAATATGTAAGCAAATCCAGTATTTTTTAATATGTCTACCAATTTTAATAATTTCATATGCACTAGGTGATAATGTGTTATATGATGTAGGATGAGATGGTGGAAATGCAAAGACAGAATGCTGCAGATGGTGAAGAGCATATCCCGAAGTCTGAGATTGTGAAGTCCGCACTAGGACACAAGTCTGGGTATGTTAAGGAATGGGTTATGGTTTACAGGCGGCCACACATGGACGGTCTGTTGTCAGTACTGGCATTAAGATCAACAAGAAGTTGGAGGAGTTGGATAGTGCCAACGGGAAGATTGCTGAACTGAGTAAAGAAACGAGGACATGAAGTTACGGATGGAGGCTCTGGAGAACATGATCTTAAAGAATATCCCAGGTGCTTCTGGAGCAACTGCTGGTAAGTCATACGCTTGTCTACTAGCTTTTATTCAAATATATAGATGCCTTAAGTAGTTGGTGTGATGCCTTTTATTACTGGTCGTCATAATGTGTGTTCGTTGTTTGTGACTGAGCCCAAGTTTTGAACGGCTCACTATACTTTCTGGTCACGTGAATGAATGATATGCTATATATGTGTATCTTGCTTGAATCTGGATTAATAAGAGGTTTTATTTCATAATACTACATGTCAGCAGCCTTAGCAAGGTTGAAAATTGTTGGTCCCTTTTAAACAACAAGAAAAGACTAGGGGGGGGGGATGAGATAATCTTTTCAAACTTTCGTCGTTTAAAAACTTTCTCAGCAAGGGCTTATTACTTTTCAGTAATGAGTTTGCTGATACTTAACTTTCTCAGCAAGTACTAGTTACTTTCCAGTAACGAGTTTTACTTGTACTTAAAAACAGAGGCGGAAGTCTTTATACAATAAGTGCTTTTCAATAAGTGCTAGTTTCAGCAAGTGAGCAGAGTGACAGTGTACAGATAGATAAGCTTTCTGAAAACTAAATGCAAGTAAAGTAAATCACACAAAACCACTTTTTAAAGTGGTATGTGAGAGTGGCGTAATCTCTCAACTAATCCACTTTGTCCTTTCTAGGACTGAATCTACTAAGATAAGTTTGAGGTTCCTTACAACTCCTATCTAAAGCGATTCTTCAGAAACCAAAGCACACTTGCTACGTTCCAACCTAACTAGAGAACGAAAACTTGTTCTCCACCGAACGTGGGACTTATAATCAACAACACTATGCTTGATTAAATTCCCCCGGAATTTCACGCCTGAAAAAGGGTGTTTATCAGTTAGAGAGGTTGGGATGAGATGACTTGAGTAACTTATTCAGCTACTACAACAAGTAATCTAAGAAACAAACTTGAATACTTTGCAGTAAACAAGTTAAGTTGTTCTGGTGTCAAGACTTGTTCTTGTTCGAAAGAAAGAACACTTAACTAATTTCTTAGCCGTGAATGTTTACTTCTTCACAAGTAGCTTTTGTTTCAAGCTTTAAGTCTTGGAACGGATCAATAGGCAGTAAAGTAAGAAAGATGAGTGTTTAGCACACAAGTGAGAGTTGATCACGTGTTGACACACCTCTACTCTTTGCCCGATGACCTCTATTATATTGTCTCAAAGGAGCCGTTTGATTTCAAATCTTAAGGCTTTGCACCTTAAGATGTCACTATCTTGCTTTTGTACTTTCAACAGGCGTCCTTCATTTGTATTTTGTCTTCATGTTCTTCGCGTGCCTACTTTGCATTTAATGTTCATTTGAATCAAATTCAAATGGAACGTTGGAGCGGAAATGCAAGTACTTTCAGCAAGAAGGTCACATATGTTTTCAGCAAGCGGTCAGTCTCAAGTTTCAGCAATCACAACCTACTCTTTCCATATAGATTTTCACTTATGCAAGCTGTTGCTGAAGTTTCCACTTTCTGAGCAACATTTGCCTTTGTAGATACCATCTTCAGAAATCTTCTTTAGTCTTCAGTCTTCGAATTCTTCAAGTTCTGAACGGTTCTAGTGCTTCAATAGTTCGTTTGTATAAACAAAGTACATCATCAGCAAAACTAAAGCACCTAACTAGTACCTACACTAAGTCTTCAGCAAACGGTCCTCTTTACAATGTCCTTAAAATTCTAAATTCCTATGGACCTTAAGAGTACTAGTTACTGGACTTTCCTTAATTTAGCATGGTTAATTTCTCATCAAAATTACAAGTTTCCTAACAATTTTCCCTTTTTGATGTTAGCAATCCATGGCTATATTAATTGTACCCTTTAGAGGTGTCTGATGTTGAATAAATCAGTTGATAATGCAAACGTACTTGAATAATAAAAACAGTAAGTATAAGTAGATTGCATAATCAAAAACCAATAAGAGTTAAAGCTTAGTGCTGATAGTTATCTTTCAGTCAGTTTACAAGAAAGTTCAGAGATAACTACAAGAATCAGCAAACAAAAAACAAACAAAGCTTTTACAAGGGACTTAAGCTATTCCAGCAGAAGATTTCCTCAGAATCTCCCTTACACCTTCTCAGCAAGCGCAGGAAATTCAACACAGTCCTTCTCGTAATCTTCAAGTAGCTTACGGACTTCAAGTTGAATGATCCTTGCATTCTTGTAGGAAGTATAATGATGGTTTTCACCATTCATTTCTTTGTAGTGAAGTACCCACAAGTGCATGCCCCAATTGCGGCATGGAGAAGTAGTGTATCTGAAATTCCTTGTTAGCATAAATCTTTCTTTACCAGAGAAGATCTTCTTCTTGATCCTTGGCAGTGAGATAAAAATACTCATAAGGAATCAAGCCATATTTCTTCTTTGAGGTAAAGGATCACTGTAGTAAGCAACATCAATCGGTTTGATTAAATCAGGCTCTTGCTTCATTAGTTTGCCGGATAGAGGGTTCTTACTAAGACTTCCAGATTAGCCATTTTGCAGCAATGTTTCTTGACCAATCAAGTGTACATTTGATTCAATCCAAGTGTACATTTGATTCAGTACAGCAGTTGGAAAGAAATCATTGACAACCAAAATCTTCCAGCTTTAGACCCAACAATCATGTAGGTTTTTATCACATTCGAGTTGTTTGTTCATTGCCGGTCTTTGTGTCAATTCAATGCCAGAGCCAATGGCAATGCTGGCTAGCTCTCTTTCTTCCGTCTTTGCCTTTCTTCTTGACTTAGCATTTCTTGATATCTTGCTGAAGATCTTGAGTCAGAAGAGAAAATGTTTTGGAATGGCCAGAAGGTGTGTTAGGGCTGTTTAAGTTGGTGTATTGCTGTTGTGCTTAGCTATTGTTGGGTATAGTCATCTATTATCATCATCTTCATTCAGATTTTGATGACTCTCAGTGTGAAAGTATCATTGAGTTTCAGCAGATGTTCTTCCTCATTTTCGGATTTGCTGAATTTCTCTCAGGAATCTGTTTTCAGCTCGTCTCTTTGAACTTTGCTCTCTTTCAGCAAGAGGTTCTCTGGAGGTGGACTAGGCAGTATCAAGTGGCGCTTCATGGCTTCAGCTGGGGTTTTCTTTCTTGAAGATTTTCTTTGTTTATCTTCCCCCTTAGACATGGATTGAATCATTGGGTGAAGTGCGGAGAGAAAAATTCATTGCAATTTTCAGAAGTTTACTTAGGCTGTTGTATTTTAGAATTATGCCTTGCTGATCTTGGTTAGCTTAGACAGTGCTTCCTTAATACAAGCCAAAGTGCTCCTCATGTCTGCGCTCATTGTCGACTTTTTCTTCAATCAAAGTCTGAGCCTTTTTCAATGCAGTTTTAGCCTGTTTGAGTGCTTGACTGACATCTTCTTATAGCTTTTATGATGTAGTAACTTATGTCTTTCTGAGCTATTGTAAGAGAAGTAGTGCGTTTCAGCACAGTAGCCAGTATCTTGCCAATATCAAGCGGACTCTCAGCAAGCAGGCATCATACTCTTCTTGGCATTGCTTGTGAACAGCCATAAGTGCCTAATTCTGGGAGTAAAATCCCTCAACAGTAGGGAACGACACTAAAGAGGGAGTGAGTGATGAAGGAACTTTGAGCTCAAGTAGCGAATTGATCATCATTTATCAGCAAACGGCGTTCTGTCGCATCTCCTACATCATGATCAAGATATGGAGGATGAATTGTAACCACTGTGGTTTTAGTTTCTTTGTCAGTTCTTCTTTCGTTTGCCTGAAAAATTGAAGACATCTTCTTCGTCATCAGATTGATCAAGGACAGCAACCTTGGTTCCTAAATCTGTAGCTTTAATCACTTTGGTGAGTGGTTGCTGAGGGCAACACTTTAGACTCAACAACTGGAGTTTTCACCAGCAGTAAGTGGAAGGGAGGGACTTCGTGTTCTTCACTCCTGGAGATTGAGCAATAATGTCTAGATTCTGCGTATGCCTTAGCATGAATCTGTAGAACTTTTGAAGTGCTCTTTGATAATCTTCATCCATTTCTTCATCATCAAGGTTTGGTTCAGTGACCTTGGCATCGAGTAAATTTAACTCGGGAATCGCAATCGGCCTCAGAAAGCTTATTTTGCCTAATTTCATTTAGCACACTTTCTGGCGTACGCTTCTTCAGTTTCAGCAACTTGTTCAGTTGCTTGAGTACTTGTCCAGCATGAGCGGGAGTGGATCTTGATGCTGACTGGGAGTTTGGGTCAGCGTGCTGATTTTCAGTAACTTGATGTTCAGTCTCAAGCACACTGTCAGCTTAACTCCACTAGCATCAGGACTAGGACCTGATTTCATCATCACAATCCTTTTGTCCTTTGGAATCTTTTCCTTCATCATCACTTGGATCTTTTTGGATATTTTCATCCTTTCTCTCATTCATCTCCGTTAGTAAACTACTCAAGATGTTTGTACATTGCTGCGCT